>CM056822.1:13268077-13733077 GCA_029853015.1 Chelidonichthys spinosus
AGCCCCGGGGAGGCAGGCTGAGGTTTGTGGCGTCTTTGTGCCGGGTTTAACCTTGGCTCTGGGCTAAACACACAGGGAATGTTCTGAGAGGACCTTCAGCCATCAGCAGCGGCTTTTCATATACTGCTCCACTCCTGTGGGAGCACCACCACAAACACCACTATTGATCCACTGTCATACTCTCACACTCCTCCCCTCGGCTTCTTCTCTTCTCTTAGCCGCCTGGGTAGCGTGTGTGTGTGTGTGTGTGTGTGTGTGTGTGTGTGTGTGAGACAGGCAGGCTAAAGAATGCTCTCCAAAGTGGTCACAGATCCCATGATGTGGTATTGACTGTATCGATGTGTTATAGGCGTCCTGTGTATCCTGTGGGCCTTGGCTTTTGCATTATGTTTCTTTTTATTTTCATGTGTTTGTTTGTTTTATCTATTTATAGCCATCCTGCCATGTAGTGGATGTGTTCCAAATATGAACTATGATCATTTAGACTCTATAATATGGCGACCTGAACTTCCTGGAAAACAGTGAATCATCTAAGGTGACCTCATGCTGGACGACTATGCCTTTTTTTATTCTTTATTCCCTGCTTTTTCTGTTCTTTCTCTCTGCGACTCACATTCCAGTGTTTTACAATATAAATGAGCCTTTAATGTGTTTTTATGCCCCAACATCCTGTTTCAATACATAATTTATCAATAAAGGGAACATTTTCACACACGCTAAGATGTTGTTTAATCTTTCTAAAAGATATGGTCACAGTGGAACATCCAACATGTATTCTAGTCCGTGTCATGAAAAAGTACATGCAAAACACAAAAATACAACAAATCAATCCCGATGTATGCGATGTATTTGCCCCGAGCACAAAAGACTGGAAAGAACTGTTCATTTTGTTACTAATTACCTCAAATATAGAGAATTTGCATATAATCTGCATGTGTTTTAGTTAGTTTGTTTAGTTTGGAATTTATAAGTAGAGGTGGATTTCTCAATGTAAGCCATTTCTTTTATTGGAGACTTTTTCAAACAATTCTATCTATTATTATTATCTATTATGTCAAATGATATGCTTGTCCGTAGATGAATTCCACATTTTGCATGTTCAGCTGCACTGCTCCTACTCCGACTCAAACACTCCCCTGGCAGTTATTTTAAATCCATTCATTGTGTGAGTAATAATTGAACACTGTCTCAAATTTTCCTATAATTTGTATGAAACTTCACAGGGGGATCATCTCAGAAATTAATAATGATGAGGACATTACAGAGATGCAAAATAAAGTTTCTCTGAACAGGATAGGAGAATTAAGAGAATACTTTTTCTGTAAATGTATTATTTCAGAGTACGATTCCTCTAAAGATTAGAATGATCCACTCATAGCTAGATGGAAGTCGCATAAAACCAAACACACTGAAATGAGCCTTGTTTCTCTCCTGCAACAACCTTTTTTTAAATCCCATAATCACCTGCCGTGCAGATACAATTCAGAGCCCAAAACCTGCAGAACAATGCAAACATTAACTGAGGGTTTTCAGTTCGAACATGGAAAAGGAAAATCCTGATAGATAGAGAGAAAGAAAAAGAAAAACAGGATAATTAAAGGCGGAGGAGGAGTTTTAAGGGGGAAAAAAGGAGGAGTGAAAGAGGAGTTTGAGGGACTCGGCTCCCTCTGCACGCTGAATAAATAGCAGGCCATTTCCACATCATAAATATCATCCCCGCTTAATGTGCTGAGCTCCGAGGTGGGCCCGGACTAGCTACCTCAGGGAGGGGGTGTTTGAGGCGGGGGCGGTGCTGGCTGCAGGGAGGGATCCCTTACCTGCAGCCTCAGGAGAGAGGGGGCCAGGGGCAGCTTAATCCCTGAAGTGTGTAGCATATCTGTCCTGGTCCCAGCGGGGCAGATGTGCTCCAGATGCCAAGATGGACTAAAAGGGGCATTAATCATTTTCAGCCTGATGACTCTTCCCTTCTTCTCCTCCATCCCGATGAATGTTGTGTGTGTGTGTGTGTGTGTGTGTGTGTGTGTGTGTGTGTGTGTGTGTGTGTGTGTACAGTTCTTTGCTAAATGCCAAGATGGCTGATTTTGGGGGGCAACTGTCTGAATTTGAACGGAACTAGATGAAGATACTGTGTGGATGCATGTTTTCTCTCATCCCTTTTGAAGGGAGACTTCTCATGCTTAGCGAGTTGCTGACACTGGGCTCCGATCTTTCCTGACGTGTGGAGGGTTGAGCTCATTTTTCTGGATGTCAGGCCTTGTCCCCTCTGATGAATCCCGGGGCCTGAGGCCTGGCTCGCACGCTGGCTGCGGGGCAGGTGATTGATGACTGGAGGAGTAGTCCTCTGCTTTGCTCTGATTTCCCCCGAACGGCCTATCTGACAGCCCGACCGCCGGGTGGATATCTGAATCGGGCCTTCCGCCATCCAGAGCCACAACCACTGGCAGATCTTACAGCGAACAGTGCCGGCACAGCTTTGTGTGTTGGACCAGTAAAAACAAGCCAAGATAGAAATGCCTGCACAGTGAAAAGCATGGTGCCTTTGGAGGGCTGTGGTGTATTACACCCATGCAGACAATAAGCTGTCTCCTTTCCACATTCAAGTGCAATTAAGATGGATTTTGTAGTATATCTGGGGTCCTATTCGGAATAGCTTCTCTCAGCACCCTGCCGGGTGTAAGCCAACGCCTCGCTCCACAAGACCCTGCCTCAGCTATTTGGTTGAATGCTCACCCTGGAAGACACACAGGTGGTGCTTCGCCTCCCCAATTAGCACCTTGTCCGTAGCCCCTCATGTCCCATTGCCTCCCACAGCACGGGTGAGAAATTCAAAACCCTCCACCAGCGGGTTCTCCTCTTCGCTGATGCAGCATAATGGCTATCACAGGCGTGGCCCGGGATGGGCTACAAAGCCGGGGTGTTTACTGGGGGGAAGCACTGCGAGCCAAAGCTCGGCGAGGAGCGAAGACAAGAACAATAGTGTCACACTGTGTATCTCAGCTGAGTGGTCAGGTTTGCTCCGTCACACTTCTCCGTGTCGCTCCTGACCGTCTGTTTCTTCCACAAAAATATCCCTCCTTCTCCCACACCCTCCCCTCCTATCAGACTCCTCCCTGCCTCTTTGCGTCCCATGGCGGCATGCCAGGTGGGTGAAGTTGTGCCTGACAATTACCGGCCACCCACCTGGGAGTGAGGCTAAACGTCTGGCTGGTTTGAGGAAGCGTGATTGGTTGCGCCTGTCCTTCCTGATGGATGGCTTTTTGTGGCACCTGTCCCAGTGGAGGAGGCGGCAGATGATGGCAGGTGGAGGTGAGATTACTTTTTGGCGTTTTTTTTTTTTTATCAAGGCATGTTTGTCTGGAGCTGTTTCTTCCTTTCAGTCGTTTCAGTCTGTGGCACAGAAAAGAACGATCACAGTTCAGAGCTCCATTCACAAAAGAAAGGTAGGAGTAGTTACTGTTGCCACACTCAAGCATCTCCGGCTTCCATTATGGATCATGTGGAAGATGTATCACTGGATCACCACTCAGTCTTTTTGAAACAATGGGTCCTTGGTTTGACACAAAAAGCCGGCTTCTCAACAGTCGATTCATTTATTAACACATTTGATCTGCTCGATCCAGCTAGTTCATTCATACGTTATTTGAGAAATAAGTCTCTGGCTGAACTTTTAATGTGTCCAGATGTTAAAACTAAGAGAACAAAGGTGAGTCTAAAGCTGCACAATCCAAACTCATGGCTACGTTTCATATACTGTATGTACAACCTTTAAAGGTACACTGACAAACATTACAAGAGGTCAGGTCATGCGTCTCTAACCCCGTGTATTATCTCACCTCAAACCCCCATCCAAGCCCATTCATTCCCCACTGACACCTCCACTTGTTCCCTTTCAGATTGCCTGGCCAAACATTTGTCACGTTGTTAGCATCTATCTGACAGCCCACAGGAAGCGCGGGGCTCCTGTTTCCGGGCCCTCAGACTTTAGGGCTGCAGCGCCAAGTAGCAAATATTATTAAATCACAACCTGCAGCTAGACGAAGATGGAAATAGGAGGAGGGGGGAGGAGAAATGCACCCTTCCAGCCAAGCCCAGGCACATTATTATGGCAGTCTTCCCAGTGTCCTGCCCATCAGAGCCCAATCAAATATTCTATTACATTATTCTCCAATTTCTGCCCCCTATCAGCCTCGGGGACCCAAGGGCCTCTCTAGCACCGTCGGCCGAGGAAATGTTTCCTCCGCAGCCATCTGTGGTGATGGGAGGACATATTGGAAATCAAAGCAGGAACAGGAGGAGGGTGCAGAGGGCAGGTCCCCTGGCTCTGGACAGGCTCCTCTTTGGCCAGGAACCACCGCTCTATGGAAGGAAAGAGTGGAGAGGTGAACTTGTGGCCTGCATACACACACACACACACTGCTTACTACATGTGTCGATGCATACGGGGAAACCTTATGCATACAGGAGTGGAAATACAAACCAGAACATTTTTCAAATGCAAGCCGGTCATGTGGGACTTTTTCCCGCATGTTCACTTTGGGCATGATGAACTTTCAGGAACCGGCCGGGATCAGCAGAGTCCAGAGTCTTCAAGCTGAGGATCGAAACTGCAGCGAAGAAACAGAGAAATAACAAGAGAACAAAAATGTGTGCAAAAGTGGAGGTCAGGAAAATAAACACTGCAGAACTGATAAGTAAGAAATGCCAAGAGATGCCAAGACGTGTGAGAGGGAAAAAAAGCTCTTTAGAAAGCTGGAAAGAGTGAGGACTCGCCATTAATACGTCCTCTGCTCAGGCTGCCCACTGCCTCCCTCTGAGCGGGGTTTACTGAGCACTCTGTAATCTTCCCTCCAAAAAATACCCCCTTCAGGAGACGCTTCCTCTGGCCTCGCCTCATATCTCTGCAATACAGTTGGTCGGTGTTGTGGTCCCGGCTTAGACACACAGCTGCCCAGATTTCAGCTCATTGAATACAATCATTGGTGTATTTCACTGAGGAAGGGAGGAAGGAAGGAAGGAAGGGAGGGAGGGAGGGAGGGACGAAGGAAGGAAGGAAGGAAGGAAGGAAGGAAAGAAGGGAGGGAGGGACGAAGGAAGGAAGGAAGGAAGGAAGGAAGGAAGGAAGGAAGGAAGGAAGGAAGGAAGGTAGGGACGAAGGGAGGAAGGAAGGAAGGAAGGAAGGAAGGAAGGAAGGAAGGAAGGAAGGAAGGAAGGAAGGAAGGAAGGAAGGAAGGAAGGAAGGAAGGGTTAAAGGAAAGAAGTCTGAGGACAGGGAGTCTGAGAGTCTGTAGACAGGTAGTCTGAGGACAGGGAGTCTGAGGACAGAGAGTCTGAGGACAGGGAGTGTGAGGACAGAGAGTCCGAGGACAGGGAGTGTGAGGACAGGGAGTGTGAGGACAGGGAGTGTGAGGACAGGGAGTCCGAGGACAGGGAGTGTGAGGACAGGGAGTGTGAGGACAGGGAGTGTGAGGACAGGGAGTCCGAGGACAGGGAGTGTGAGGACAGGGAGTGGGAGGACAGGGAGTGGGAGGACAGGGAGTGTGGGCTGAAGCAGCATTTCTCACCTCTGGACCAAACACCACCGCTCTCCCTCTCTTCCCCTTCACTGCACCGTGTTGGTCTATCTCGCTGGTGCCGGTGGGCAGCAGGTGATCACATGACCTGCCCCGCAGCTTATGAATAATGCAGCCTGAACAGACAAGACAGCGAGTCACAGATTCCCCTTATTCATGTTTCTACCTTTGGAAAAGAAGAACGATGAAACGAAAGATTGAAAGGGCGGATAATAGACAGATAGTGGACGAGATAGCTGGTTTTCCACTGTTGAGATGTGACATGCTCCCCGTACACACACACACACACACACACACACACACACACACACCATACCCCCAACTCTGATCGCCACCTCCTGAGTGCCCAGCAGGAGGCTGGAGGTGATCTCACAGTAGTGTGACAGGGCAGCAGAGGCCTCGAGGTGGGGGGTCAGTGGAAGGTGGGCCATCATCATCAAAACGTGTGTGTGTGTGTGTGTGTGTGTGTGTGTATAAAGAGGGTGGTGTGGATTCACTGTCTCCATTAACAGTGGTCAGGCCTGAAGATCAAGCCAAGGGCACTCCAGCCACTCCTCTAGCCAACCTTGTCTCTAGTGGCTCCCTGTGTGTGTGTGTGTGTGTGTCTGTCTGTCTGTGTGTGTGTGTGTGTGTGTGTGTCTGTCGTGTGTGTGTGTGTGTGTGTGTGTGTGTGTGTGTCTGTCTGTGTGTGTGTGTGTGTGTGTCTGTCTGTGTGTGTGTGTGTGTGTGTGTGTGTGTGTGTGTCTGTGTGTGTGTGTGTGTGTGTGTGTGTGTGTGTGTGTGTGTCTGTCTGCGTGTGTGTGTGTGTGTGTGTGTGACTCACCTATGACCGCTCTGCTTGCTCGGAGGCAGCTCTTTGTCTTTGTGCTGACAGGGTGAAGATGATTGAACACTCTGCTCCTCCAGTTTTACGCCACAGAGACCCAGAAGCTTTACGCACAGTTTATACACAACTTTTATACCATGTTCTGGAGCCTCGCTCTGTTTATGCACATCAGCACTGTAATGCAAAATGTTAAAGAAGTTGGCCTAAAGTGCCACGGTCTAACAACAGAAATGTAGCTGTTTGTCCTATCTGGCTGAATGAAACTCTCAACCCAGAGGGGTTACAGTACTTCAAAAATAGTATTTGTTTTATTCATCTAGAACTCTCAGAAATTCAAACGCTGCTACTTCTGCTCTAAGACCGTATCGCCCTGGCCTTCTGCTGAGAAAAGTTAAAATGGTACCATGTTTATGTATGAAAGAAAAAACCCTACAGGACCTTCGTGGTTGAGCGGGAGTGAAAGACGCGTGTAATAAGAGTGAGATTGTTAGCTTTCCTCATGTGGACATAATAACTGGGATTTTTATTTGGAACGCCTTCAAATGTATTTGATTGAACATCAGAGAATGATTGTTTTGTATGCTCGTCTGTGTCTGAGTTCATCTTAAAGAAGGAAATGACTGCTCCTCTTCACATGGTGTGACACATGGAAGAAAAGGGATGAAACAGTAACGGGGTACTAGATATCATTTTAGCATATTATAATGTTGAAGCACTCATAGATGTATCTTTAATGAAGTCAAGTACATATGTAATTCTACATCTTTTAATTAATCAATTACACTATTTGATCATTAAACAAGTGATTAATAAAGATGTAAGCTTGGGTTGTACGAACTTTAAAGGGCAATTCTCACCTTTTATCCAACATATATAACCACACTCCTCTCACTCTTTAAGCAGAATGAGGCGACGTGAAGCACACTGTTTGTCCATCATGATCTCGTATTGCTGGACCGTTGGTGCCATCATGAGTGTGTGTTGAAATATGGAGTTTGGCCCGTGTCCCCGAGAGAGCCGGTGCCGTTGGAATGATTAGTAAGGCATGCAACCAGCCTGTCTCTTGTTGAGCCAGACAGACAGGGAACATATGTATGTGTGCTGGGCCTTGTCATCAACACATGGGCTGTGAGCTCCTACTGCCAAGGAACCAAGGCACTTCTTTCTGTGCTTCCAGGGAAATAACGTGAAGCACAACACAAGTGTACCCAAATTATAAACACACACACACACACACACACACACACACACAGATAGAAGCCAAGAAGCAATAAAAAGTTGTTTATGGCTCCTTCTCCATCAGTTAGGTAAACACAACTCACAGTCTGCATTCCCTTCTTACAGTCAAACACACATAAAAACAAACCCAACCAGCTGTCATTTGAATACAACTGACCTCAATTATGAAGCTGACAGACAACACATTTCATTGGCCGACACATCCTCTCTCTCTGCTTGCGTCGACCCTCCAGTGCGTAGGTGGTGATCAGTATTCGTCCGTGGTCGTCAGTAAGCTGAGAGAGTGTGTGACAGTGACCCTGTGGGTGCACACAGAGCCTGCTGCCTCCTCACTCTGCCTGCGTGCTCCCCTCCCGCCAAAGGCTGCTGGTAATTAAGAGCCAAGCACTGTAGGGGTGTGTGTTTGTGTGTGTGTGTATTTATGAATGGAGTCAGTATCCACGGAGGTAATTAAGCAACACATGGACATAATAAGTCAGAAAATATTTTTTTATTTAATTTTTTTATTTAATGTAAATCTTGAAGTGTGAAAGTGTAATATTTTATATTTTTCATGCTGTTAAAAAAGCAAGAATGTCTGCGTGGCTAAAGCCTGATATAGTCTAACCCTCAGTGCCAAAGATGACCTGATCCTTCATTATGATGAACATGGGCAATATCGTTTATGTAGAGTCCATTCCACATACACAGGACCATTCACACCACCTCCATAACTAATTCTGACTCATCCCATGGGCTTAATACATATGCAGTAAATTATTAACAATTGGAGCTATAACAGGATGCATCGTCTATATCAGAGGTCTTCAACGTTTTCAGGACCCCCAAGGCTTATCGTGACACGGTACAAGGGCCCCCTATTACATAATAAAACGTATTAATCTGGGCCTATAATAATGTGTAGTGCAGTCTAAAGTGTATAAAGGTACATGTAAGGATTTATGTTTGCAATGCTAAGCCATTAAAACAATAACTGTTGACAGATGAATATAAATAGAGAGAATATTTTAATTCTATATTTGCATTTCTGCATCAGAATGTATCACAAAACAGGAAGATGTATATGCTTATTATAGGTGGTATCAATTTTAATGTGTGTTTTTGGTCAAAAGTTTGAGATCAAATCATTTCGGGGACCATTGATGATCTCTGCTCTAGATCACAGAGAAGTGATGGAAAGGCTTACCGACAATGCATGGTACCCTAAACAAGTGCATGCTGGGTAGACATGCTCCTCATACATAGGCTGGAGTAAATAAAACTTACTGTGTGTCAGAGGTGGTCAAAGCATCCTGCCTCCTCTATCCACTTTTCCCTTACTGTCTCTTCCCTCTGCTTCTGATGTGTGTGTCAGCCGAGGTGGAGGTGGGAGATGATGGGCTTCACTTCCTGCAAACACCCTCATCAGTGTGCCGCATCGATTGCATTAGTATGTCCTCCTCACGATCAATGGCTCTCCGCCGTCCTGAGCTGTGCTCAACATTTCATCTTACATCATCACGTCTCAGGCAAACTGCTGTTTTGTCTCCGTCCTGAATGAGATCTCACACCGCTATAAAACCTGTCGTTTTCAGGACAAAAGGAAAACATTTTTTTCCTTTTTCTTTACACATTCTTGTTCTTCAGGGAAGAGAAAAAGCAGGGAGATGAAGACTTTACTGCAATGGTTTGACCCTCCACCTTTCATGTTCCCGTAGTGCCTGTGACAGGGAGGCAGGTGTTGGATGAAACAGAGAAGATGGGCTCAGTGAAAAGAGCCATTAGAAACCAGCAGCAGGGGCTCAGTTGAACAAATAGAAATACTGTGTCGTTTTTGGTTTCCTATCCTTTTTGTTAAAAGGATAAACGGGAACATGCACACACATAGAGGAATTAGCCTGACTCAGTTTCAAGACTGACAGGATCAGAGTTGTGCATCCGAACACAACACTTTCATTGACAAAAAAGCTTTTTACTTCTAAATATGCATCACTCAATTTTGCTTTTCCCCCCCACAAAGTGAGATGATATTTACACAATAATTACTTGTAGAGATTCTACAGCCAGGCTAACGTCCTGTTATCCATCTGTTGGCTTCCAATACACTTCTGACCTGTAACATTTCTGACCATAACAATCCCACCTGCAGGTTACTGGAAAGTGTTTCTGTCCTGGCCTCCTTTTGCTCTGTATCTCTATCACCAGCACAGTACTTACTGGACCGTACGGTATGCAATACCACCCCCTCTCCTCCTCCTCCTCCTCCTCCTCCTCCTCCTCTTCTTTCATCTGTCAACTTACTGTCACTGTCCCGCTCACCTTCTGGCGCTGGCATGTGTGCTGAAATCCTCAGAGCAGCTTCACCCCCTCTAACTCCCACAAATTTATTAATATGATTTACATAAAGTTAAAGTTCTCCCGGCAGCCAAGAAGGCCGCTCTAAAATAAGCTGTGGTGGTGACAGAGCCAATGTGTTATACGTGTCCTAGGCCTGGGGGCTCCAGGGGCTGCTGGGTAGGGAATGTCGTGTACGGTCCCTGGGGGGCGCTGGCCTGGAAATGACACAGAGTGAGGGAAGAGCCCCCATACCCCAGAATCAGTCATCTCATCTACAGGGGGAGAGCAGGAAGGACAAAGACGCATCGCCCACCGCCAGGCAGGCACACACACACACACACACACACACACACACACATACACGTACACACACGCGCACATTGGGGAGTGCATGCCTCTCTCTCTCTCTCTCTCTCTCTCTCTCTCTCTCTCTCTCTCTCTCTCTCTCTCTCTCACACCACACACACACACACACACACACACACACACACACACACGACATGCAAGATTTTTAAATATGGCTTTAAAAAGAGAGGATGCTGGGATAATACGGCCGATTATGGTTTCAGGAGGTTGGGGACACCTGATCTCTTCAGAGGTGCCCAACACATGAATGAATGCATTCCTACAACACATAAAAAGGGAGTTCATTTTTTAGCTTTTTAAAGGAATTACAAAGAAATATCTAAAAGCATGTTTTTTTTCTTTTTTCTTTTTACTCACGTCTGGTTGTTTTCATGTGACTATAGATAGTTTTGGGTTTGCACTTTTATTGGCTCCCTAATAAAACATTTCTTTAGGACATTTCTGCATAAAAATGTGAAAAAATCTACTAAATAATATGCTACTCATACAAAATGTCTAGCAAACTGTGTTAATTATATATATATATATATATATATATATATATATATATCCAGGTTACAATACAATTGAAGTGGAATTACTTTTGTGATCCTTTCAGCATTCAAAGACATCATTAAAAAGAGTTAAGCTTGTTGAGATCTGATTTAAAGGGCCTATAATCATGTTTAAGTCAAGATACCACGATCCGCCTTCTGACAGGAAGATTGCAACAAAATCAATGGTTAACATGACCCAATAACCAGCACATCTGTCCGTGATGGGCTGAAAATAGTTGTGTGCGGTGTAGCTTACCTACCACAAGGTCAATATCTGCCCCCACCTGATGGCAGCTGACTGATCTCAAACTACACTGACAGCTTTTTGATGGGATGATTTTTGAGAAACCGCCTTCAAAGCCCTGGAGGTTTGGACCATAGCGCACAGGAAATACAATCCAGTGTAAAATGGGACAGAGGAGGTTTAAAAAAAAAAAGAAGAAGAAGAAGCCCCAAATCCCCCTAGAGGGACACACAGCCGTCTAAATGGGGCTGAAACATGGGAAACCAAGAGCTGTGGAAAGAGGTTTTGTGACAACCTTCCATAAGGCCTTTTTCCAGAGGAAGAATAAGTAATACTAGAAACAACTCACCCTGTTTACTCCTCGCCATTACCCAGCACAGCTGTGAAATTACCCCAATGTGTCTCCTCTGAGCAGCATGGCGACGCAAAGGCAAAATGTCAACACCTAGTTTTCCCTGCAAATGTTTAAGAAAAACTGTGACAAAAGGAGAAGTCCTCAGAGAGCGGGAGAGAAAGACACACAGAGAGGGGGAATTAGCCGAAACACTCATGTAACATTCTCCCTGATGCTTCATCTTAATTACCGCCGTGCAAGCCATGCAAATCCGATTGGCCGTTTATGCCAGGAAATTCATAACCACAGTGCGATATTAATTACTCCGGTAGGATTGGAGCTATATTTGATATGCACGAGGCACCGTGGCCATTACCAGCCTTGTGTTTCAGCATCAGCCCTGCGTGTCAGCGGTAATCAAATCTAAACGTTGACAACAACACATTCGCCAATCAATATAGGATGGGAGGGATCCTCTGATGCTGGAATTTTAATCTCTTTTTCCTCTCATGTGTGTGTCTTAATGTTTGTCAATATCCTGTTAGCATCTCTCTCTCACACACAACTCTATTAATTTCTCTCCGCCATCGCTCATTGGCTTTCCTCATTTAAAGCGCGTCTTTTATGTTCCATTGTTCATGAAGCCATTGGATTAAGTGGAGTCAAACGCAATTACAGCTCACGGTTGTTCGGCGGATCAAGTGTCTACTTGTTGGGAGATGTTTATGCTGCTCTGGGGGTTATCACATGCAAACTTCCTAACGCGTGATCCAGGGAGTAAGAGGGATGTAAAGAGGGATGATAGAACAGTGAGACAGTTAAGAGAGAAAAGAGAGGCCTTAAACTTCATCAATGGAGCAACACTGACCTCTACTGGTTAACACTCCTTTTTAGCACTGTTTGTTACACACTTTAACTCGCCACCGGTGGCTTTAAGATTGCTTTCTTAAATCATCCAGCCGTGTGAGTGAAAGGGAACATAGATCAAACACGCCGGAGAGTAGAAATAATAATAAAAAAAACACAGAGCACTGTGCCAATTACTGGCCCGGGTTCTACATTGCTCTTAGAAAAATGTAATCAATCACCTGCTCCAATGAGGGCCACCCACAATGAAGTCCGCAGTTTAACACGCCGCCGCCACCGCGAAGGGAAAGGTCACGGGGGGAGAGGTGACGGTGCACTCCTGTTAATGGCCTGGCTACAGCGCACACCTTCTTAGTGAACTTGGAAATGAGAGACGCAAAGAGAAGATGACAGGCGGAGTTCCACTCTCATCCATATCCATCACACCATTCATCTTCTCCTCCAGGACCCCCTGGCGTGACTCCATTCCCCTCTAAAAGCTTCAGTTGATTCTCAGACTGGCACTGAGGATGCCACCTCAAGCACGTTGGGGTGAAGAGGAGGAGGAGGGGGGCTGCCCTGGAGGTCCTCCACGTGCTCATTAATATCTCCATTAATATCTCCATTAATATGTCCAGCTATGCTGCGTGAGAGCAACAAAGAGCAAGAGGTGGCAAAAAGCTGGTGGCACGCATATTTACATAAAGACACACACATGAGGCTAAGGATTACATTCGTACATTCATTCATCCATGCAACTGTAACACACACACACACAAACATACACACACACACACACACACACACACTTACTCTCTGTGTTACACTTGGCATTTGGTTAATTTGACGATCCACATATGGTCGTTTTTGTTGAACACACACACATAAAAGGCTCATGAACAAACAGCTATCAGAGACCATTACAAAACCATACACGCTCTCTCTCTCTCTCTCTCTCTCTCTCTCTCTCTCTCTCTCTCTCTGTGTGTGTGTGTGTGTGTGTGTGAGTGCGTGTGCACATCCCAGGCATCCTCTGCTTCGGCTAATGACGTCCTGGCACGCACCATGTAGCTGCGTAGCCATTCACAGGGCTGGCATGCGTTAACGGCCCTGGCACCCCCGAACACGGTAAAGTGATACGTCCAACTGGCTTGGTGGCGCACACGGTCAGAACTGAACAGATGCCACTCATTTCTGCCATTCCAAAGTGACCCAGCAATCAGCTGGCTAAACACCTCAAACATCTCAGCAGGCTGGTAATGAAAGGAATGGATGCTGTGCTGGGTGGCAGCGCAGCGTGGAGCCTCACCACAGTGGCAGCATTCCTCTTTTTCTCCTACTTTGTGCTCGTCCTTTTCCTGCTCTTGCCAGTTTTAGGGCTGATCCGTACTTAGCTGATATTTCGCCGAACCTCACACCTTTGTTTTTGACCTCCTTCTCTTCTCTTGTCTTAGTTTTCACTCTGTCTTTTCCACATTCTCTTTGTTTCATTCACTTTTTCTTTCACAGCCATTCAGGCTTTTATTTCCTGCCCTGCCATCCTCTCGCTGGACAGCAAGTGTGTGTTTGTGTGCATGTTTGTGTGTTTGTGTGCCTGCTAGCTGTTGCACACTATGACATATTGAGGTAATAAAAAGCTCGTCTGCAGGGACGACTGTGGCCCACTAATTAAACACCTCCGATGCGACCTTATTGCAGGCGCCTGTTGCCATAGAATCCGACAAACCCCCCCTTCCCATCTCTAAGAGTCAAAGGACAGCAGAAAAAACAGGGAGACGAACAGATGGATGAGAAGTTGTGAGTTTGTTACTTAGAATTATTATAAATATGAATTATTATTATTTATATGCATAAAATAATCATACTGTACACTGAATAACCTCCGGACTCAGAAGGAGGTATTGATTTGCAGGATGCAGACGTGTTTTGCAGCTCTGTAAAAACATTTAGTCAGATTTTTTGAACTTTTGTTCAGGATTTGTCCACATAAATAATATTCAGATGATGACTCGTTTATTTTTTTCAATCTCATGCGCAGGGGAAAAATATCTCTATAACTTTTATGCAGCCATAAACAGTATGCTGTCTAACTTCACACTCTATTAATAAGAATATATTGACCTTAAGGATAGTATGACTAAAAAAATGAATACATAAGCCTGTGGGATCAACCCTGTAATCGGTGCAATGTTGGTGAAAGCAGCAGCTTTCTTGAATTGGTGTCGTTGAGATGAAAAGAAAAATGATCTAAAGAGAAAGCTCATGAATGATGTGTTTACTACACCTTGCAATAGACAACCCAACAAAGCTTTACCAGGCACGTCCTCTTCTCGGGTGTTTTCCCCTTAAATATGGAAAATCAAACTCCTTCCTGAATTACAGGGACTAGATTTTCTCTTTTGTCCTCTGATAGCTGAAAGATGAATTTCCCATTACATGTAATGTACACAGGAGAAAACATAACAACACGAGTGTTGCGTGATCTGGCTATGTGTGTGTTCAAAGACATGCACTCTTAATATCGAACACGATTCCTAAATAAAATCTGAAATAGTTACAGTCATTCCTTGAATTCTGGCTGGCTTCTAGAGGGTTAAAATGTTTGTATCTGTCATTGCAAGTGTGTGTGTGTGTGTGTGCGTGTGTGTGTGTGTGTCCGTAAGGGTCAGGTCTGCTGAATGAAGGTGTCCTCTGATTTGGTCCGTTGTGGGGCGAGGGTCAGTGCGACAGACGATTCAGCACCTGTCAGCGGCCGAGTGCCACTCATCAGTCACGGCCTCCATATGCTGCCCATTAAAACCAGACAGGTAGGCACTTGGCTGGTATGTCCACACACCTAGTGACCCTCTCCACATCTGTTGACAAAGCTTTAAACACATGCAGCATGGAGAAGGTGGGGAAGGGCAGTGGACAGGGGAAGGAAAGCAAAACCAAACAGTGGCTATTACATTACGTGCTGACACTAAAGTAAAGTAGCTTTTGGTCGATGCGCCGAATATTCATCACATCGTCTCCTCGTGCAAAGGCGTCTGACACTAAACCAACAATATGTTCGTCTTATTGCCTGACTTTCATTCCCTGATTGTAGCACTCAGAGATGTAAATCAATATAAAAACAGGTCTATAAATAATATATACTTTTTATTTATTTTTTTAAAAAGGCTTAGAGCTGGGCGCTGTAGTTTCTTTTTGCAAACACTACTCAGTCAATAAGTTAATGACAACAAAAAAAGATATGAAAGACTATGTTGTTCTTTAAAATCTCCCAATCTGAGATTCTGCCAACAAACACATACAATAAAGGTGAATAGAACATTGATTATGTGCTCACAGTATTGAAATATTAAAATGAACAAATGTCACAAATCCACATATTCCACAGGCTTGACTGTGAACAGTGGGGCTACTTTAATATACAGTTATAGAAATAATTAGGCTTATAATTAGCCTATTGCTATAGGCAACACAACCACACATTAACATCACACAATTAATGTTGGTGCACATTTAATTTAACTATTCATTTTAACTTTCCATGCTTCATTTTTCTCAGTGCTTTTCAAGTTCCAAGTCATATGCTCTTGAGTGTACTTACCCTTCAACTACTTTATTCAAGCCAACAATGTTAATGAAAGATGCTTGTTAGCAGTTTAACCTGAATTAGACCGTTCCCGAGAGCGGACAGCGTAAGGCTGTGTTTTTAAGTGTCGTCTGAGAGAGAAAGAGAGGAATGAAATTATGTCGCATGAGTTCAAAGAGGAAGACGAATTCTGTCTATACCAATAGATAAATGACTGATGCAGGTGTGTGTGCACGCATATATAGTTTGATGGTTTGTAAGTCTAATATGCCTGTGTGTATATGTGTGTGTGTGTGTGTGTGTGTGTGTGCAAGAGAGTGTGCAAGCGTACTTGAGTGACTGGGAAAGAAATGCAGAGGGCATTCTCTTCAAACGGCTGGTATTCAAAGAGCAGGGAGTTTCAAAAGGAGACAGCACTGAGGGCAGTCGGGTTTGAACTGTGTTTGTGCAAAGAAGCCCTCAAAAAAGAAGAGAAAAAAAAAAGGAATTCCTGAAGTGCATTCAATGAGTTTTCTTGGAGAAGGAGAGAATATTAGGAGAAATAAAGAGAAAGTGGTGGAGCCAGACAGACGGACAGAAAGGGGGTTTACTAACTGACTAGAGAGAGTGTGTGTGTGTGTGTGTGAGGGGGGGGCAAAATGAAGAAAGTCGGGGAGAAAGAAAGGGAAAAGAGCAGGACACGTAGAGGGAGAACATTGGCCCGGGGCGCTGCTACGTGCTGCGACTCCCTTCTCCTCCTTCTTCAGGAGACTCAGAGAGGGGAGAGAAAAAGTGCGGCGACGAGAACCCACTTTCCCTCCGTACCTATGGGAGTGCTGAAGCTGGAGGTGCCCCATATAGCTGCACCAATCTGACTGCTGCTGCTGGGGTGACGGCTAGTGAATCACCATGTCAGTGGTAAAGTGCACCGTCATGCCGGCTCCGTCTCACACACACATAATAAACACATTTCATCATGTTGGCCCAACCACAGCGCTCAAAGACAGCACGTTAATTATAGACGCTAGATTAGTTTCATCAGTGGTGGAATTTTGATTTGAACACGTCCTCAGTTTTCATTTCAAAAAAAGTTCTAGTTTAGCATTTTCAATTGTATAGTTTGTTGGAAAAAAGTCGTAGTAGAGTATGTGTAAAAAATCATTAACAGTTATTGTATATATGTAAAAAAAAAAATCTTGTTTAGTATGTTAAAAAAAGTCATATGATAGAAAAAAGTCATAATATAGCATGTTGAAAAGTCATAAGTTGTAGTCTAGTATGTTCAAAAAAGTAATAAAAAAGTAACTATAATTGTAAAAAAAAAAATATAGTAATATTTAGTAGAGCATGTCCAAAAAAGTAAAAAAAATAAAATAATAATAATTGTATAGTTAAAAAAAAAAAAAAAAAGATCTACTGAAAGCTTTGAGTGGGAGGCAGGATTTGGTTCCCACCACATGGCAGACTGATCTCCTTCTCATTCATAGTCCGAGGGCCAGAAGTCCAGCTCCATCAAACTATGAACACATGCAATAATTCTATAAATGTGTTACCTGATGTCAAAGACTGTAAACATTTCATGTTTATCTTTGTTAGGTTAGGTGGACTGTTTCCTTTGATTAAATGCTGTAATACTCCTGTTGTGATCCAGTGGTTTTATTTAATATATGAGAAAAATTCCAAAGTTCTGAGGAAATAATTTCTTACCTCAGGCACATTTTGAAGAAGTCGATTGCCATTCCATTTGGTTAATTTTGCCGGGACTTTTTCAATCATGTGAATACAATAAAAAAAAAAAGGCAGCAAACATGCTGAAGTGCTACATTTAGCAACAAGAAGAAACAGAGAAAGAAAGGTTTTTTTTATATATTATTTTGTGGATCAGGGTGGAATAGGAATAGATTCATTTTCAGTGAGTGACACAAGATGTATTTCTGCTGCTGATATCACAATACACAATACTGATGATGATAATGATGATGATGATGATGATTTTACATGACTTTATACCATTATTATTATTACATACTATTCAATATTGATATTGCTATGCTACACTATATAATTACAGCATTAATGACATACCTTCTTCACTATACTAGGACATTTTTGATGACATTTCATTGCATATAGTATTGTGGCTTTTTATACTATGCCTTTTACACCTGACGTTTATGGCATACTTTACTATGACATTTTAATAGCATTACACTTTGCCATTTATTGACTCCTGTCTCCCAGTATGCTTTTACGTGGGCCAGGGAGGCTAATCAGCTAATCCACACCACCGTGATACTCATTCTGAAACAATCTGACTTCGTTTTTTACATTTTAATCTGCGCAGCGTACATATTATGAAGCATGAATAAACTGCATAACAAGATTAAAGTTAGCTACATATGGGAGCTTATTTATTGTTTTCCTCCTGGACAATACAGGAGGACAATACTGGAGGCTCTAAAGCTACAGTATTTGTCATGTATTTACAAAATAAAGGTTGCCTTACATTCAATTACATTTAAGGCCCTTTTAAGTCACAAAATGACAGTTTAATACAGACCTTAACTGTCTCTCACTCTAATAATTGGGTAACAAAAGTAACAAATAACAATGGTTGCATTCTGTGTGATCTTCTGACAATAAAAAAAGCTAAAATAGCAGATAAATGTCTTCAAAAACGAACAAATAGAACAATCTGACACATTAACAAAAGTATCAAAAGAATACTTAGTGAGTTCATACAGCATCGATCTCGTCTCAGATGCTGCTGAGCTGCTTCAGACAAGCTGTCTGTGTCCAGCTGCTCCTCCGGCATTTTCTGAAGGAGACAAAACAAACAAACAAACAATCTCACAGACACAATCGTTCAAATATAAAAATCATGTTATTTGACTTTTGCAGTTTTCAGCTGTGTACAGACAGTGTCCCCGGTCCACCTCTCCTCACCTTGTTGTCTTCGTCTTCCCAAAATGCTTTGCGTCTTTTCTCTAAGAAAACAAATTTCAACTTCAAGTATTTTGGACATCAGAGACAGATTCTCAAGAAGTGTAAATCACAATGACGAGTGATGTGTTACTGTTAATAATGAAGCAAAATCACCTCCTGATTCAGAGCTTCAGCACAGATGTTATCTCACTTGGTCTCTGTTACTTTACTTTTCTTTCCACATGTCATCTTTCAAGGCTGCATAAATGTGACAAATAAAGCACCTGTCTGAACATGTATCATAACTGAACATTAAAGTAAATATCATACGTTAATAATGCACTTTAAGACTTTACGGATGTAGTTATACTTTGCTTTGACACTGAAGAGTGAAGACAGACTAATAAAATAGGTCCTGTTCTACATACTCCGGTAATGTCAGCAGCGGTAGGCACCTTAATATCTGCTAAAAATAATTCAATTAAGATCCTTGAAAGATGGTTCAAAGTGTTCTTTATGTTCAAGGCAAAGTTTTAGATTCCGTCTTGAAAATGATTTTTTTCCGATTAGTTCTTCTTGGGAGCATGTTGTAATATTTCAGATGGTGCTCCATGATAAGCCCTTTCTGATTAACTTTTGCTCCTATGTTAATAGTAACACTCCAAAGGGAATCACATGATAGCAGACATGCACACGTTCTAATGAAGACGTGGCAAATGTGGAAATAGCACATCTCTAGTGTTATCTAGTATAATCCCTCAGTGTATTCCCTGAGCAAATAACAAAGCCTCAAATCTATAGTTCAAACCTAAAGGCCACTGTATGTGTGTGTGTGTCCTTGCTTCACTGTGCTCCGTAGGTCTGATCTCAACCCCAGCGAGGGAAGCATTACGTCGGATAGCCTGTGCTTACTCAACACCTTGTGCCCATCGAATCGCTGCTGCTCTGAAACATCCCATTCAATTTCCAGTGTTGATTGAGCGCAGTGCTCTTTGAGCCCTCTGGGATCATTCTCTACTTCCCGCTTGTCTCTGGCTCTTGCTTGTGTAAGACCACTCGAGATTCATCAGGTCAGTCACCTATTGTAAACAACTGAGATCTGATTTTCCACAGATCCAAAAGGTCAGGAGAAGAGACAGCCAACATGCAGACACAGTCTCCTGTCTGCACTCCGCTCCACTTATGCAGATGCTGATCAACACAAACGCTCAAGAGCCTCGAGTGTTTTTCCTGTATCACCCAGGACGAACAATGCTAAATACGCTACCATACGTAGCTAACATTAGTCTTTTTTCATGCTTCAGATGTTGCACGGATTGGAATAAAAAACAAAGTCAGATCGTTTTAGAATGACTATCACTGTCGCACTACGGACGAGATGTTATTAATGAAGAGTGATACCCAATTACAGCCGCGCACTCCAAGTTAGGCTACTGGTTTAACGAGAGCTGACAGTTAACTGAGAGCTGTCAATTAGCGTTACGGTGATACATTCTCATTGTAGCCCTCATTAAGAGATAAGTAAGACACTCAATCACAGCTTCTCTTGTTTATTATTCTTTGTTTCTTTTTTATTAACAGACACGGATGCAACTAAATTAAATTTACACCAACGTCAGCACCCATCCTGCTGGGGTGTCGTAGCAAGGTACTGACACCCAACATACAAGGTCTCTGGATACCGAGTGGGAGAAGGATTTCCCTCCTGAGGAGGATCATGTTCATCCCAGTGGAGATGGGACTTCTTTATTGACAGCATGACATTGCAGCAACTTTTGAAATTCAAATTATCTATTTTTTTGGCCCGAGTGTAATTTTCAACAACCACTGCATAGTCATCCTACCATCGAGAAGACCCTCTGGAGAGTTGTTTACCATGGGGCATGGAGGACACGTTCATGAAGTTCAGAGAGAACACCCACTGTATGGAGGGCGGCCTGTTCAGGAGGGTCAGCATGCGAGAGGGGAACAGTGAGAGGGAATGTAATAATGATAAACAGATTTCCGGTCCCACCTCCCATCACCTTGTCTCTGGGGTACCTTTCCACCTTGTCATGTCCAAAGACCTTGCCTAATACTTGGCGTAGGGACTGGAGATAGCACCAGTGTGTGTGTGTGTATGTGTGTTTGCGCATGCATTTCTAATTTATTGGCCCACTGATTTGCTGATGTGTGTGAGGCTGCATGCAGCTCAGAGCTCTAGCTTGGAACATCCGGGCCTTGCTTCATTAGGTGCTCACTCCCTTAAGCTGCTGACATTTCCAAAATGTTCCCCAGTCTTCTAATTGTGGTGAAAAATTGGACACGGCCACCAACGTTGAGAAGCTACGCAGTAGATCTTGATGTGACGGCATTTCTCTGGTGTCTGAATGTCATTTACCTACACGCTTGGCTGTGGAATGCAAAAAACTAACAAAATCAAGACAAATAGTTATGACTTTACTGGTGCAAGCCAGAAATCTATCAGAATAAATAAAACACAGAATGAAACATGTGGGAATTGTATTAAGGTTAACCGTACAGTGTTATCCACAGTTTTAATGGTAGATCACATAAGATGACAAAAGATCAAATTAGTAAAACTAAAGCTTGGATTTTCTGGTAAAGAGAATGTCATCATCTTCAAATAAAAACCTATTATATCTAAACATAGGATTACTTGCCATACACATTATCTTTCTACGAACACGTTCAAATGCACAAGAAAAAAAAACAAATCAATTAACAGTGCATGCAAATCCAATTTTGCTCAAACAACAAATGCCACTGCTAAACGTCAACAAAGAAAAGAAACACATTACTGTGGAAGAATAGTTAAAATTTCTTATCAAATAAATACTGACAATTTAAAAAGACTTTTACTGTAAAACCGCAATTAATTAACTTTTATTTGCTTCAATCACTGAACTCAGCAGGCGTATATTGAGGACAGGCGTCTATATGGGACATGTCTAATATTTCACACAAAACTCTTTCTAGTTAAATACTATCAAATGGTTTATTTCAACCAGTATGAATATTACTTGTATAAAAATAAGTCTATTGAATAACATATCAATTGACCCTTCAAATAATATGTCGGAAAAAACCTGAAAACATTTGCACAAACAAACTAAATCAGACATTATATTGTGCAGTGACCTGCTGGTGGCATTGACTTGCATTATGGTTCGTTCAACCTCCACTCTTATAACGTTGTCATGATGCGTTCAAATGGAATCTCGTAAAAAAGTGTGTTTTTGCTGAGAAACTTTAATAAATAGTTGTTTACAGGAGTTGTTTTCACAGCAATATAAAACACATTAGAGAGGGAATTATGACTTCCTAACACTAGTTCTAGGCAGCTTACAATACATAATTAAAATGATTAATGCTGAGATTTTTTAAATAATCAAAGCAATTTGAATAAATAATTATTGCCTAATGCATTTAAAGGTGTGCTTTTTGCAAATAACCACGTTAGATGAAAATAATAAAGTAAAAGGATAACATTAAAAATTATTGACTGTTTACACCGACTTTGGGACGGGCGAAACTATTTTCTGGGACGGTGGGAAAAATCGAGTCTGGAGCCTTGCTGTTGATCAAGTCCCGAGAACAAAAATCGGAATCTGCAAAAATTGGAATCAGCAGGTCAGATGTTAAAGAACTGAAAAATAGATTGCAAAAAAATTGCAATCAGTGCATCAATAGCAAAAGTAGGTTAAAGACAAATATATAGAAGATAATGTCTACGGACCACACTGAAAAAACACACACCAACACATCACCAAACAATGGAGACAGAAGTCAATGAAATGAAGGAACTAAAGGTTTCCTGTAGCGTAGCAACGTGCTAACTCTAGCTAACAGACTGTGCTCCACAGGTTTTTACATAAAAGCTTAATGTTTTAGATAATGATATTTCCTTCCAACCTCTCCGGTGAACGAGAATCAATACTACAATATGTAACATTTAACCTGGACTGAAAACCACAAAAACAGCCTGAAAATGAAGGAACAAGAGCCTAGCACCCGCTGTCAGTTTGACAAATGAAGATATCAGACAGTCAGCAATTACTACTTGGATTAATTATGAACTAACATTTTGATTTTTGGACCGTTAAGAAATAATTGAGGAATGGACACATTGGGTAGGGAAGTCCCCAACTAAGAATTTACCGAGTTGAACCTGATTAGTTGACAGAGTTAAATCATATCTGTTTTTTGATGCAACAGCATTATAGGCTGAGATACATATTCCTTTAACTTAAATGTTGTTTCAGAATAATGGACAGCACTGTTTGTTGTGAGTATAGTCTGTAGAACTGACGTATAGCTGAGATCAATACACAGAAAAACAAATCCTATGGAATCGTCGACTATCCGAGGTCAGCCCTAATATTCAGAGTTCTGACTTCTTCAGCAGGTAAAGAGTCACCACTTTTCCTTTTTAACAGTATTTCTTTAGAGAATGATCACAAGTCAATGCCACACTTTGTAACAGGATTTGCACGAGTAAAACATCTAGTTATACTTCAAAATATTTCTACGCATTTGCTGTCAACTACAGTATTTCATGTGCAAAACCTGCTGCCAGTTTTATGATGTAAACACTGCTAGAGAAAAATATCTCGTGACTCCAAGGTTATGTACACGACCGCAAAAACAATTAAAACTAGACAGATCAACATACAAAACAAGACAAAATGTTTGTTCACAATCACGCAAGAGAAAGAACCGTTACTGCAAACATTTCCTCTCAAACATTGAGGCTGTGTGCATTTCAGCATTCCCTGTGAATTTTTACAAACATGTGACGTATTGCGTCACTCAACCTTCTACTAAAGAGACTAAAAATAGTAGCAGGTGAAAATCCCAGAGTAATAAGCGGACAGTAACCGTCCTCAAATAAACGCATGAAACAACCAAATGTACCACATTTCCTACATTTTTACTCTTCTCTTTCGTCGTGTCATCATGTCCTTCTACTCCGGCAGTGATTTAACGGCACCTTCTGACTTGAGGGTTACGGTTAGTTCCCATTTTATTTGGGGTTTTCGGCATTCTCCGACCATGGAACTCCCTCGACATCAATGTCTTAGGTGCTCACCTGGTCCTGGTTCTCCATGGTCATTTGGGTCTGCTCTCTGTCCTTGGCTGGCTTCTCCTTTGCCAGCATGTGGTAGTTGTAGATGTTCATGAGAAAGAGAAAGAGGCCGCCAGTCACAATCACGGAGCCGCACATGAAGAAGAGGTACTTGTAGTCACCAAAGACGTCCACCAGTAAGCCTGTGTGGGGGAAAAAAGGGCAGAACGGTGCAAGGATGTTAAACGAGGCAAGTGTCAGTTGTACCCATTTTATGCCACACTTGGAAATGTTGTACACCATGACAACCACAACACCATGTGTCACTGAATAGTATCTTCATTCATCCACTTTACAAGTTTGAAGGTGAAGAGCAAGACCAAACTCAGATTTGGCTTCTGTGTGTGTGTGTGTGTGTGTGTGTGTGTGTGTGTGTGTGTGTGTGCCAATTTGAGAAGAGCCATGTCGGAAATGACAGGGGGCCATTACACCCTTCCTGGCTCTCCCTGCATCTCTGGGAAGGCAATTTGGACGGCTGCTACCAAAACGAATCAGAAGAGAGGCCCATTCTCAGAGCCATAAATATCGAGCCCAAGTCTGCAGAAAAGTGACAAATGTAGTTTAGATCAGATTTAAGCCTCCAGGTTTTCAGAGTGTTAACCGCACCCCCTCGCCCCCCCCTCCCTCCCTGCCTCCAGACGGGGATCGGTGGGCGAGTTTAGCCATTTCTCTGTCTCAGCATGTATGAAGGTTCGTCTGTCCATCTCACTATATCACAATCCCTATTTTAGACCATTTTAGAGTCTTATTGAAGCAATGGAGGAAACACTCAAAACCAGAATCCTTTTGATTTAGCCATTTTGTAAAATAATGTGTTATTATAACAAAGTTTCTGACAACCTTTATTTTTCCCGCTCCACCCTTCTAGGACCAGCGCCTCTATTACATAACCTTTATTGCACAGAACGTTACAATATCTTATCTACCTTTAGCAGCCAATTGCCATCTTTATGACAAACAATGATAATGTTTGTGTGTGCATGTACGGCGTTGTACTATGCCAAGAGGGGTCCTTTGTATTTGGATCACAACGCAGTCCGTATCATCTGATTGATAGCACTCATCTGCCGCGCTACGACAATGACCATCACCCTCATTAAGACAGCCCTTGATTGGCTGAGCGCTAATTAAGGCCATCTGGCATAGTCACCTCTATCTCTTTTTTTATGTTTTCGCAGCTTAATTATGGCCCAGGTACAGGACTTCAATGAGAATTTGAACTGAGCTTCATTAAACACCCAAAGCAAAAAGGGTAATTACACCCACTTACCTCACTTCCTCCTAATTGGATTGACCCGGAGGTTTGTGGTGCAGTAACAAGCAGACATAACGATTGTGCCCTCTGGAGGAGAACGTTAGACGTGCAGGGGGGGGACTTATTTATCCTATTAAATGAGCGCCTCAGAACAGGGTCGCACCAAACGAAGTTTTAAAACTCATTAAATCTCAGTTTGGAGGCAAGGGGAAAGTTTATCAGTGAGCAGATACGTACAGCTGATAAAGTTATCTGCAGCTCCAGTACTGCAAGTCCTCAGAGTTTGTTTTTTTTTATCTAGGACACTAAACGGTCACCTCTTGAAAGGTGTCATTCTGTTTGGTGCACAAGCGGAGCCCGAAATGGGCTTCAACTCACATGGGCTTAATGGAGGCTGCTGTACGCTTTACTTTTATGTTACGTTCTATGATTTGTCATCTAGCTTGCAGAGCTAGGATCAGAAGGGATATAGACCACCATGAAGTTCGCCACCCTAAATTAATTTTTGAATTACTGAAGATGTTTAGCAGTACGTAGCCTATTGGGTTATATAAACAAGTTGACTACTAGTATTTTAATTATAGAATAATCTGATGGTTTGTTGTTTAGAAGATTCTGAAACTGTTAAAAGTGCCTGAAATCCATCAAAAATAGTTGCGGATTATTTCCCCCATTTATTGCCTCATCCACTCCAATTGCTTTGACCATTGAGTAATAATCTTCTAACTTATTTTGCCATACATTCAATCCTTCGATAACTGGATTTAGCTGTAAAACGATCTCTGCAAAGCCATTCACAGTTGGCTCCTCACATTTAGGAATGCAATCACACTGCGGGTTTGGAACGTCTACTTTGTGTAGAATGTGTCCAGAACATAGCTTCTTTAATACACTGAATGCATTTATTTTGACCTCAGTTCAAAGTGATTTTGTTGTGTTGATGACAAATTGAAAAAGGAACCTAGATGGGTTTTAGTGACAGAGGCCGTGACTATCATTAGAGTCCGCGCTTGTGTTTTTACTGAATCAAGAGAAGAGTGTTTTATTGCCGGGGGTTTCAAAAGTGCACTAATCTTGAAAATGGCAGGAGAGCAGGGAGGTTGAACAATATCCTTCTGATTACACGGTTATTTAGACCATGAAGGTAGCTGCCCCAACACTTCGATCTGAAGCCCTTTCAGAGACAGAAAAATGCAGGACATATACAGTAGCTGATGCTGGGCAATACAAACAAGTATAACCCATTTATAGAAGGATGTCACTGAATTTAGGAATCACGTAGTCATCATATGATCAATTGAAGAAGAAAGACTTAACCAGAGAATCAAGGTAAGGTGACCTCTGGTGCACACGCCTTTTAATACCTATGGTTCGCGATCAAAAACATATTCTCATAACAGGGTTAGTTTAAAAAGGAGTGCAGGGCTACCACTCTGCCTTTTAGTCTGTCCTTCAAAAAAAGTTTGGCTCAGACTCGAATCCCAATTGGATCGTGCAGCCAGATCATAGCTCCGTTCGTTAGATCCAATGACTGCCCAGGACACGCAGGCAGAGAGTACACAGGGAAAGTTTGTGAGACTGTGCGTCTCTTGTTTTTTTAATCCGACCTCAAAACCTGAGCTATGTTCCAGACTTTGTATGGAGGCAAATTCTGTAGTAGATTTCATACAAGCCTGAGCAATCATAGTTATTCATGATTACTTGTTGGTGCGCCACACAACTGCCTTAATCAGCGATGACGCCATAGCAGGCCAATGAAGTCGACTGTAACGATGCACAGCGGGTGACCAAGAGACATAAACATTCAAAGCGAGAAAGTGTGTGTTTGTATACTGTGTGTGTGTACAGTATTCACTTCCTCTTGGCCTTTCAGTTGCAGAAAGAATCATCAGAAGGCAATCTAAGGGGAAGTAAATACTCATGTCTGCGCCTGGCTGATCAGATTCAACAATCCAGATTCATTTAGAGCTCCTGTTGTTTTCAGCGAGACCGATTCTGACATCTGTGTGTGTGAATGAACAGTTTGTGGTCAGTGCGTTACCTGCAGCAGGCGGTCCCAACAGCATGGGGAAGCACTCGATGATGGTGACCAGTCCAACGGCACTCGGGAAGCGTTCGTTTCCCATCAGGTCCATCAGACATTCGAATATCAGGGCGAAAACCATACCGAAGCCCACGCCAAAAAATACCGCATAGGTCACCAGGAAGGCATAGCTCTCGACCAGGGGGCACAGTAAGTGGCAGGTGCCGTTGAAAACCATAGCGAAGCTGAAGAAGTACTGGATCCTGGGCCTGATCCACTTGCTGCTGGCTATCAGGCCAGTGCCAGGCCGAACAAACATGTCCACGAAGCCCATGATGGAGAGCAGGTAGGCAGCAGAGTACTCCTCTACGCCATGGCTGACAGCATAGGCTGACAGGAACACAATGGGTGCGTAGGCACCGAAGATAAACAAAATGTTCCCTATGAGGTAAATGACAAAGCCTCGATCTTTGAAGAAGGACAGGTCTAAGAACTTCTTAGCATTGTTCGTGCAGCCTTTTAGCTTTGTGTTGCACTTATTTGGATTTTCCTCCATTTTCCTTTGTGGTGCAGACGCCTTTCGAGGCGGACCGACGGGCCTCATCAAGGCCCCGGCAACGCAGCAATTCAGCATCAGCCCTCCGAGGATAAGGAGACTTCCTCTCCAGCCGAAGTTGAGCAGTAAATATTGGTTGAGGGGGGCCAGGAAACACAGGAACACTGGGCTCCCAGCCATGGCTAGTCCGTTAGCTAAAGGACGCCTGACCAGAAAATACTTGCTGATGATGGTGAGAGATGCGTTGAGGTTTAAGGAGAGTCCACAGCCTGTGTGCAGACAGATTGAAAAGAAAAGTCACATTTCAAACAGCCTCAGTATGAAAACCTTCCTGAACCTAAACATCAAAGGGTACTCGCTAAATTAAATCAAGACCGATTCTGCTTGGAGCTCATTAAGGCTCCATCTCATTTCTCTTTTGCTGGCTCAAATCTCATTACGGAATGCTCAAATTATTTCAGGAATAATTTCTCCATTTAGGTAGAAATGAATTAGAGCGACTTGGTAATACATTCACTCGCTTGCCTTTTTTACCCAAAAATTCAATTTAATAGCACCTTATTTTCCATGAAGATGAAGAGCTACAGGTAGATGGTTAGGGTGCTATAATCTCCCTTTCCAATGACAATTTAATTGAATAAATAAAGGAAAGAGTTTTTTTTATTATTCATATTATTATGTTATATGAAAGTGGATTTATAAAAAAAGATTTATAGAAAAACTATTCATGCAATAGTTTTCTTCAATAAAATAAATCTTAAATGTATACTCATACATTTAACACAGGAATTAAACATTGCTCTGAGTTTAAAATAATAATTCACAAACCTGTGTCATTGAATTGCTATTGGAAGGTTTACATAATTTGGACCGAGCACTGAAGGACATACGGTTTGTGCTGGACACACGAGGGTCAAGAGAATATCAACACATCTTTGGTCATCCAAACAAACATCAAGCAAGTTGCATCTTATTTTCTATTTGCCAGATTCTTAATTTGGAAGGTGAGGAGAGATATTGAAAATGAATTAAAAAGGAATAAAGAATTAGTTAAATGTTAAAGAATAAAATGGATGAAATGTTATAGATGCTTTTAAACAATAACTGTATAAAAAGGTAAATTGAAGGACTTTAACTTCTGAGTTCTGACTGGTTTGATTCTGACATATTTAAGTCAGAGCATTTAATTTATTCATTGCATCGGTTACGAGACTTTCAAGTTATATAACAGAAAGTTTATAACGTACCGTTGTTAATGTAATACTACACTGTTTTTCAACCTTATCTCCATGTGTTTACTGTTAGGGCCATTATCAATACATGGTATAAAGTCCATCAGCTGACCGGAGCCCACGGACCAACCTCTATTTACCTGTCAAATACCTTTTTTTCCTATTTTTCTCACAATCCTTGTCACAGCTATCTTGACTTAACTTTACACCCCTGGCTTCTTGCCCTAACTAACCAGTAGGACTCTCTAGTGATAAGGACACAACCCCACAGCTTTCAACCAGCAATCACTGCCCAAGCCGGAGGTACCGCCCACTTGGGATTTGAAGCCGGGTTTCTGCTTTTTCTCCGCTTTCTAGTAAAAACAATGAGAAACAACCAAACTGAGAAATACGTTGCTACCTCTCAGATAAACCATATGGAAGGGCTTTATGAACAGATGCCACATCGCTGCACATTGTCACTTTAGCAGCTCACAGCTGAAAAGCTTTTCACCGTTTAATTTTTTCATGCAACCTTGTATCACGGCAATTAAGCTGACCGGCATCGGGTTCATTTGTTTGCTTCAAAATTAAAGTACTTTCTCAAAAGATGCAGGACAACGAAGAAAGACAATCAATTTAAAAATCTGGTGTAGGCTGTATATTCAAGGATAAGAAATAGGTAAAAGCTACTCACTGAGTCTGGGGTGTTTTTCATTTTTCTGCCTATGTGTGAGTATTTGTCTACGCATGTGTGTAAGTATATGTCTGCTAGGTGCGCCAGGGCACAGGGGAGAAGAGCAGGGCACACACGTGCCCCCAGGCGCTACACATGGCCCAGCCACTTGCTGAGCCTATTAATCCTTCACAGCAGTCCTTGGCAGGGTAATGAGCCTCGCAGGGTGGCAGGGAGCCCCGTGCGACGGCCGTGATCGGAGCCTACGGGAGAGTGCGGAGGGCCGCGGAAGACCATCCTCTCTGGGATCAGAGATGGGTCTGTCTTAATTACCGTCCTGCTCGTGGTCTCCCTGGTGCTCTAACTGCACCCCAGGAGCTGGGGCAGATGCCCTGGGCCCCTGACAATCAGCACAGCAGCCCAGTCAAGGGAAGCAGATCTGGCAACCCAGAAATTCTGAGAGGATATGAAAGCATGCAGACTTTCCCTACCTTAACCAAGGACAGATGGGAATTGTAAGCCTGGGCTCCATATAATGGAATTAGTTGACTTCTTTACTTGATTGCACACACATGAGTACCTTGTCTTAGTTTTGGGCTGTAATCAGCTCAGTATGCCAGTAGTTCAATCTATAAACCTGGCTAAAGCTTTTCAGGCAGCCGTATCACTGGATACCATAAAAAAAATTAAAAATGACAAATCAAAGTTACTGTACCTCCGATGACGCCAATGCAAAGGTAGAGGTAAATGATGGAGCTCCCAAAGGAAGCAATTACCATGGCGACCCCACACATCAGTCCCCCCAGCATGACTATGGGTCGGCTTCCAAAGCGATTGACCAAAGCACTGCTCACCGGTCCTGCAAAGAGGAGGAGAAAGACGAGGAGAAAGACAGAGAGAGCAGTTCAGAATCATCATGCATTACATGATCTCAACATAAACTGCAGGTGTTAGTGAGTATCTTAGTTACTGCTTGTGATCAAGGGTTCACACAGCAGCACCAATTCTCAATCTGGGGTGTCAACCAAAAGGGCAAAAGGACATCACAGAAGATGATGGAATGCCTCCAAACTTTTGCATCTTGGCGACTCATTATACTCTCCCCATATAATGCTACGCCCTGTGATCAATCAGCAATTAAACAGCCTTTTATATGCTGTCACTCACATAACCTTGCCTGAAAGAGTGACATTGCACCACCAGCCCTTCTGCGGCATGTCTAAATGAAAACTTCTCTTTCTTCTCCCTGACATGAAGACCAATCGTTTCAATATATATATATATTTTTTTTACTCAATTCATATGGAAAAATGGAGAGAGCATCAATCAAACTTATACATGGGCCTACCGTGATTATTGAAACCTTAACCTGCTCCAGCTTTTCAAGGAAGTGGTGGGAAATGCTTCTGCGTGGATGGTGATAATTGAAAACAGCCCAGTAAGACGATTACATGTTTGGCAAACACCTACTGCCTTCCATGTTTACTACGGCCGATGATTCATGTCTCACCTTGTGAGGAAACAGATTTATAATAAGAGGGACGGCTTGGGCTCAGAGGTAGAGTGAGTCAATCTGAAGATCGGTGGTTTGAATCCCGGGTCCTCAAACCCACATGCCGAGGTGTCCTTGGGCAAAATCCTGAACCCCAAATTGCCCCAGAAGGCTGTGCTCATCGGTGTGTGAATGTGTGAGAATGAGATGAGCTACTGATGTGCAGGCGGCTCCTCAGCCTGTATGAATGTGTGTGAATACGCTATATAAATGCAGGTCCATTTACCAAAATATGTTGTCTTCAACTATGTCTATGACTGGGATTAGGATGGACACATTCGTTCCATGCATTACTTAATATAGATAAGGTAACTATTCATAGAAGAGTTGTGGTTTGAAACATAAATAAGCTTGTGTACTGATATATATCAATGCATGGAAGCAGCCATTTGTTATTCCAAACAAATACACTGTAATACATGCACCAACTAAACTTTTTGAGCAGTTCAATTCTGTCAAATTAGCTACCAACTCACTGGGAGATTTCAGATTAAAACAACTGAGCTCCATGATGTCCACGCATTGAAAAAAATGTGCATGTGAGTGTTGCTCATGAAATTTAAAAGAAACAATATTCATGCTTACCTAAGGAAACAAATGAATAAACAACTGAGTCATGAGCCCTCTGTCTTTTACCCGACTTTCTCGCTTCCCGCTGGGCTGTAAAGAACCGTCCTCAACAAAAGTACCTGCTGTACCACTTTAACTACAGTACATGAAATAAAAATACCCACAGTGCTGTTTATACAGTTAACCAGGTGCATTCGGGGGTCAAAGATAGATCATCTCTCTTACTCTAGCTGTGTCACAATAGGGCATCTCCCACACTACCACCATTTCTACTTCCATTATAACTTTATCATTCCGACTCCTTGAGTCAGAGGTTCTCTGAAAGGACTGTCATGTCTCTCCCATGGGGAGCTGGTGTCACACCCAAGTGTGCTGAACCTTCCTCTGATATATTCCCCCTGTCTCTCTCCTCTACTGGTCGACATTGCTGAAGCCTTGCCAAGGACAATATGATAAAGCCCTGTGACTGAGCCACAGTGGAGGGGAATATTTCACCAGTTAGGCCGCTCCGAGTACAGCGCAGGTGAGCCACACACCCGGTTGTCCTGTAACCTTGAAAGCAGCTACCGATACATTCACATGAAGCCTCCACCAGACATTTATTTTGTGTTGTGTAGTGAGTTTTCCAAAAAAGTACTCCACTGTGGTCAAGTAATTTCAGATTTCACAGTTTGCTTTGCCTGTTGTGAAAGCAGTGATGTGGCATGTGTGTCTTATATGGGCCAAGTGGACTTTGTGTGTTCCGCCCTAACCACTCGTACATTGCATTTTGTTTTGGTAGATAATTAGAGGTCTACAGCCTCCATCATGCCCATTGAAAATCCATTGTCACTAATCTACCATTGCCGGTTTCTGGCAGAAAAAAAAAAGGTTCAGGACGAGGGGCCGCATGGAGGAGAAGGGTGAGAACGTGGGTACATTGAGAACATCTTACATAAGCAGAACATAATATTGCTGATGAGAGTGAATCTTCGACCTCTATCATTCTGTGTAATGAACGATAGTATGCAGTTCACACTGATAGAACAATGTTCAGTTTTCTGAATCTGCATTTTTGATTTACACGATATGATTTTACAGCGCAGACATTGCCAGAATAAATTAAATATTCAGAAAAAGGCTGTGATATTATTGTGTAAATATTAATCTAATTGTTCAACAACAGCAAGTTTTGTCTTTAGGGTTTTTGGGAATTATGTATTGTTATATGGTATATAAAAGGTCAAAATCCAACCTCCCCACTTCCCCTACCTGCCACTAAAGCAGGGGGAAACCTAAAGTCATGTGTAAAATGTTAATAACTATTAAATATAAATGATCCTGCATTTAGTTACGCCATTATACAGACTTTCTGTCAGCGCCCCCAATTGACTAAATGTCAGTCCATGCAAATGTCCATGGCGGTGTCCGTGTGGATAGCTAGATTTAAGTCAGGTGAGCAACACATGCTGACATCATCCCTCTTATTAGGCAGCCTAACACTATTTCCTTGGGTGCGGTAACTCATGTGAAGTCAATTTATCAATTATATATCTGGCTGACTATACAGGACAACAGTTGTCTTCTTTGGAGAGAAGACAGACACCAAATAACTATTCGCTATAAAACTGAAATTCACTTAATTTTGGCAATGATGCCAAACGATAAGTAACAAAACATAACACTGACTACACAGAGGAGAGCACAGCCATTAGCTGTAGGCTTTGTGGTGTGTTCAAGTGTATTGTGTGTATGGTTGAAGTCTAACAAACAAGGGCTTTCCGCCTTGATTAAAACATTTCAACGTCTATGGCTGCAGTCAAAATGTAAACACATCTGTCCTTTTGTCTTCTACTAACTACTTTTCCTTAAACTCAATGGAAAACTTAATGAGGTCAAGAGAATCTAATAGCACTTACACAAGGCTACGTAATCACGATGAGACAGATGATATATTGACATGCGCTTATAGGTGTATACTTCTTCCTATTCCTTTTCAGACATGTAATAAATATCTATGTTGTTTAAGGAATGTGTTAATCGACAGTTTTTTACTTGTTAAATATTCTAAATCAATTAAATAAAAACAATAAATAATTAGTTTAATGATTGTATGAAAATAGAGCTTGTTATATAGAGCATCTTTGCTCTGCCTGAAATGTGCAGAAATGTACCAGACATTTCTGCACACTTTGGCACATTACCGCCACCTGTTGGTCAGTGGAATAGTGCTAGGTTAGGAATGTGTACTCCATCACTAGATTCCACAGGGAGTGTACCCACCTAAAGCGACTGATGTGTGAATGATTTCACAAGGAATGCAACTGATTATTAACATGAGTCACAAGGAATGCAACTGATTATTTTTCAATATGAGCAGGCCAAGGTAACAGTGATTAAATCAACTCACCGCCTGCATACATGGAAGCGAGCATGATAGAGGAAATCCAGGCTATTTCACTGGAGCTGGCCCCTAAATTCTCTTGGATCTCCTTGTAGAAAATGGAGAGGACTTTGGGCGTGGAGTATGCAAATCCAATGGAAATGTGGGCCCCGACAACCACCATCCAGCCCCAACCACCATCCAGGGGTTTGTGGACCATCTCATCCGCTGGAGCAGGGGACATGTTCCTAAAACACAGATGGCACTGCATGAGTAAAACTAAAATATATGTAGAAAGTCTGTGTACAAATGAACATGCTTATTTCTGTAGGCGTTCACATTTGAATGCAGAGTTGATAGTCTGGTTTCAACTGTACTGTCTGAACTTTAAAGGAGTAGACCACATTTCTAAAGAGACTCAACATATATTAATTGGTCATAACTCACTCACTGCTAGATGATAAGGTTAAGTATTGTTGAGCCTCTGGCATCACGTGACAGCGAGCCTGAATAATGAAGCTAACAATGTTGACAAACATGTAACAGAGCCTGTAAACTGCACTTTTTGAGTAGTTAATACAATATCTGTAGTTCATATACTTGACGTCATTCAACGGATAAGTCCAGAGAGACGCTTAACGTGACCACTTAGTCCTAACTAGCTAGTAGTTGTAGTCCTAACTAGCTAGTAGTCGTAGTCCTAACTAGCAAGTCGCTGAAGTCCTAACTAGCTAGTAGTTGTAGTCCTAACTAGCTAGTAGTTGTAGTCCTAACTAGCTAGTAGTTGTAGTCCTAACTAGCTAGTAGGTGCCGGTTACACTGGGATGTGTTCAAGTCAAACCTTCAATGAAAGAAAGTTATCTTCGCTCTTGTGCACGGAGCCGGTCGGAGCCGGAGTAGACCCCTCTCACGTGGACGCGGCTCCGCCACATCAGTCAGGAAACGTCACTGTGGCGTCAAGCGCGTAACTTTAAAACACGCTACACACGGAAACGCTCGTGAACGCATCGTCCTTAAGAGTCTCGAGGACACTTTACCTGTCACTGGACGCCTCAGTCCGCAGTCGGCTTCTCTCTAAAGACTTAGCAAAGGTTAGCAAAGTTTCAGCCAAACACTTTCTCCACTGCCGCGGCTGCTGGTCACGTGACGCTCTCTCTCTCTCTCTCTCTCTCTCTCTCTCTCTCTCTCTCTCTCTCTCTCTCTCTCTCTCTCTCACTCTCAGACAAAAGATGTGTCCATACAAAATGCAAGTCTATAATCACATGTATGAACGGTACAAGTATAGTGTACAAACAGAAAACTGGTGATTATACACAGAGGGTTGTATACAGACGGGTTAAGATAATTTAAGATTTTTAAGAGAAAAAGTATCTTATTTTATAAATAGCAGTTAAAGAAACTCAAGTAAATAAGTGAGAACTTTGTTTCTATGCGGATGGTCAGTGCAGGTAAAGATGAGCGACCGTCTCCATGGTGGTTTTATTCCAGGGGACGGCTCACAGATGTTGCTGTTAGTTTTGGGTCAGTCCCAGTGGTCTGGGATTCTGCCACTGTGTATCATCTGCTTAGGGCCAAGTAGCATTCTGATTTACTCTGGTTTTTCTTTGATTAGTTTCTTTGTCATTTGGTTTTAATGGGGGGCTCTGCTCATGTTTGTGCACAACGGCCTGATCCCAACGTCCCCCCCTCTGGGGCCTTTAACGATCTGACGTCATTTGGTAAATGGTTGAGTGTGAGAGGCTGCCAGGGCTTGAAATGGTAAATAGAAAAGGGACAGCACTTGACATGTCAAGTTATGTCACGTTACGTTGATGACAGCGAGCCCTCATGCGCTTGACGATTTGACAGTGGGACAGCCCTAAACCCTCAGGGACCTAACGGAAGGCAAATTAAAGTCTGTGAGTCTGACATTGGGCTCTAGTCCTAGCTGTGTTGTGGAGTGTGTCAGGTTCACTCTCTTTTAGGTGCTTATAAAATTTGAATGCTCTCTTTTGAATTTTGACAATTAGTGGGTATCATCCTAATTCTGCTCTGCGTTTCCGTTGCAGTGTGGATTTAAAAAAAGAAGTTAGCCATTTGGTAGAATCTTGTTTGGCAAGTGGACCCCAGACCTGGCATCCTATAAAAAAGTCCAATAACAGACTCAAATATTTTTTGCAGGATTCTCAGATTCAGATCCTTGCAGGTTTGCCTCCTCTGCATGTCATTCAACCAACAATACTGGTTCAATCTAACGTACAGATAACACAGCTGTTTTTGTGATAACATCCAACATAACTTACCTAAATCATGAGTACTGACTTGACATAAACAGAATGACACACATGTAAAAAAAAAAAAACGAAAAAAAAAAACAATTAAATGAACACATTTAACTTTTAATAGTTTTATTTTCAAATTATGTGCAATGTGAATTTCACAGTTGAGCTCAACCACCACTATAACCCGAAACCCAAAAACAGACAAACCAGCGAAAGAAAAGCATGAACACAATGGAATAGCACCCATAAGTGATACACGTACGTGACCAGAACGAGCTGTGCTTTGCAGCCCAAAGCCTTTAACTCTTGAACATAGAAAGCAGTTGGTAGCTTGTTGTATTACATGACTGGTGTTTGAAACTTGATGCAACAATGAAGTTACTTGATGTGTAATGCTTAGCTTCGTTGAGATGTTACAAAGAAATACTACTGAGGAGGGAGGGGGGGATCAAAATGTATCACTCATGCGCGTAATCATTTTTTTTTCTAAACAGAGCAGGATTACTCTAACAATAGGTAATTACATAAAGAAAAAAAAAGAAAAAGAAAACAGCCACTGGAGACAACAAAAAGAAAATCACATCTATTTTTTTTCAAGTTATAAAAGAAACTGAAGAGAAGTTTAAAAAACTGTGCAAGTACAGCAAACCTATAGTACAGTATATTACACATAACAAAAACATTTAAATACAGTACTGTGTATCAGTAGAAATCCTGAGAGTTCTCCGTTCCTGGTTCTCAAACGGCCGTCTGCAGACGTGTGGACGAAGCTCCAACCTTCTCTCACACTCGATGAGGGCTGTTTTTGAGGGCACTGTTCAAGCTGGGTCAATTAAAACACGAGCTCCAAGTCCGTCCAACTGTTGATCTTCTCTTGGAGAAGTTACATCATATCCATGTGAATCTCTTCGATGATTGTTATGTGGTTAATAAAACATTTTCCGTAATAGAGGGGGCTCTTTGTTAAGATAAAATACAAGAGAAATGTGTAGTGCAAAGATGACACAGGAACCTGCATGAGGAAATCGACGGCACTGAAAATGTCACACTTTCACAGGGAACGCCACTCAGTGGTGTGAGTAATTCTTCTATACAAGATTGTCAAAAAAAAAAGAAAAGAAAAGAAAAAAGAAGCAGCACCAACAATTTGTGTCCTCTGTGATGATGGCGTGTAAAGACGGATTCATGGCTGCTCGATGAATTAGCACACAGCCCGAGCCGCCCGAGCTTGTTCATACAGTCCGCTTGTTCGGGAGGGCGCTTCGTAAAGTTCGCAGCGAAGGACCGCTGAAGTGGAGAGTGATTCAGTGCAACGCTGAGTAAGACTTTTCAGATATTCTTCATCAGGAGAAACAGTTTGTGTTTTGTTTTTTGGATCTGATGCCCCTTTTTCAAGCCACAGGCACATTGGCATCCCACATAATCTGCACTAAATTACGCATCACTTCAAGCCTGCACCCATGCAACAGCCACACAATCACTGGAACGACCGTGATTTTCATTAGCAGAGACGAGCACACAAAAACAATTAATGCACTTTTACTTAGGTAACATAACGTAATATAGCCTGATCACAGTTCCACGACTTATTGCTACCACAAAATGATTTTCAATGTCCAGATCCACCACGACAAGACCCCAAATGCTTTATGGCATTTAAGAGGAAGGCTCTTTCAACCTTCTTCCAAATGATTAGAATCCCGATGTCGAAAAACAACCTCAACAGAGCTCAGTGCTTAACTGAGCTTTTCACACAGTTGCTTAATCAACACTATGGCCTGAAATGTCCCTTTTCTCCTAATCAAACATATCTGAAGTTTCTGAGGTAAGCCTGTTAGTTGGTCTGAACTTTCCACTTAGTGTTGCCACAAATTTGACTCCGTCCTTATTTCTCCAATGTGGAGAGTGAGTAATCTAACATTTCAACTTAAGATGTCTTCGCATGTGACACAAAATGGATACCAACTCAAAGAGTAGGAGGTATGAGCCCCCATGCAACTGGAATCTCAAACAAAACTTAAAAATAGCTCGAAAGCCACACATAGTGTATTGTTTTGACACGCTGACGCATTTGAAGGAAGAGGGGGGGGGGGCCTTAAAAATATCATACTAGCTTCAAAAACACTAAGGTAATGTAAATCACAAGCACACTTCAAATTAAAACTTGTCTATAAAATAAAATGAAGAGACTTGAGAACAGAAAAAAAAAGCACACACAAACCTCAGAGCCAGCAACCAACTAATGAGCTATGGTACTCATCTTACCCGTATTAATATATAGTTTATATAGTTATTTATATACGTTTATATATAGAGATAGATTTTAACTTTATGCTGACACTTAGCATTAATATCTCCACAGGGCACTTTTATCTTGCCAATACCCTTATTCGCATGCTGATCATTTGTAAAAAAAAAAATCCTTACCTATCTAAAACAAAAAAATAGAACATGGCTCAATATCAAGCAAAAAATAGGATAATTGCACTTATGATTCATTGTACTGTTTTGTTAAACAAGCATCAGTGTGGGTAGTTGGTGCTGTCTGGGAAAAAAAATACTGCAATATTTAAAAGCACCCCCATTTTGATCGTGTTGAACCAAAGTTTGAACGATTTAAGACTTAACCAAAAATGGTCCTTGTGGTGCAAGCCAGAGGTAACACCAGGCACAAGGCAGGCAGGACCACACTAATCCCTCGGCGCCGTGGATTGGGTTTACAAAACCAGCTACCTCAAAGCACTTTCTGTAGACATTGTGGGTAAAGTTTGGCCACCACACATTCAAAATGGCGACCCAAATCCCAGAGGCGGTCGGGTGTCTCATAGACTTTGGTCCATACGTCTGCCTCATCGTCGTACTGGTAAAGGGAGTTCTTCCGGCTGGTGCGAAACACATGCTCCTCCACCATGACCTGTGTGGCTCGTACGAACAGGTTTAGCTTGCCTTGCAGCAGCATGGCCTTTATATAGGGGCTTGTAGCTTGGTCAAAGGGCAGATCTCTCTTGCGGGTCCATGTGTTCTTCTCAATGTCGTAAACCTCCACAGTGAAGGTGCGCTGGTGGTTCCTGCAGATGCCGGCAATGTAGTAGATGCAGTTCTTATACAACGCAGCCAGACCTTGACTCCGAGGGACACTCATTGGGGCAAGGTGACTCCAGTAGTCCTTACGGGGATCGAAGCAGAAGAAATATTCACCTGCAAAAAATAAATGTTATTAAGAACTGTGGCTTTAACATACTTTGTCAGACAAATGTCAAATAATGTAAATATTTCCAGAATATTTACAAAGAATGACAAATACGACATCACTTAATCTTCAGTCCATGTAGATAATGCATAGTTTCATGAAAGCAGCATTAACTCACCTTGGAGGACATAGATGCGGTCCCTGTACTCCACTCCACTGTGAAACTCCATGGCCGCTGGCATCGGACTGACTGCTGTCCAACAGTTGTCCCTGGCATCATAGCATTCTACTGACTTTAACGCATTTCGTCCATCGCCCTCATATACTCGGCCTCCCAGTGCATAAAGCTTCCCACAGCAGTGCACAAGCCTGCAGCCTATCCTCGCTCTCAACAGAGGAGCACGTGGAAGCCATCGGTTGCCGGCATGTTCGTACTGCCAGAAGTCGCTCTCCGCCCGATGGTCTATGGACACTTCACTGTTGCTCGGTCTGTAACCTCCAGCGATGAAGATGTCATTCTCCGAGGACACCAAGATGCCGACCTCCCGGAGATCATTGGGTGGTTTACAGAGCTTGAACACCCTTCCTGTGGCTGTGTCCAGGCAAGGCACCGTCTGCTTCTTCCCTGAGTGTTTGTGAGCAGCATCAAAACAGATGACCATCTCAGAAGCAGTCATACCCAGGCGCTGTGGGCAACCATTGGTGCCAGTGTGGCGGGCTTTGGCCTCGGCAGGGTCCTTAGACAGGGATAGGGCACAAGCAAAGGGGGCAGGTATCCGACTGAGGAAGGCCTCTTCCAGCAAGGGCAGACGGATGCATTCGGAAAAAACTTCAGCTAGGTGGCCCTCACGGCCAGACAGATCATGCTCCAGCCAGCGAACAATGCTCTCATAGACATGCTCTTCTTTCTCCACGTTGAGGTCATCATTGTTCAAAATGCTGACCAACTGTTCCTTGGTCATCTGGAGGAACTCTTGCTCCCATGACACACACAAGAACTACCACAAACACAAGAAAATGTTTCAGTTTTTAGCAACCACACACTAGTTGCAAAGAAAGCACTGTTACACAGATCTAATAAAACAATGTCTTTGAAAAAAATGAATGAAAAGTGGAACATGGTAGGAGCAGTTATAATCATTCAATCACGATGCTAACAACTTAAGAAACTAATCCTGCGTTGATGTTTAACTGACCTTCTTGCGGATGTAGTCCTGTGAGCGTTCCCTCAGTTCCTGATGTCCATAGGCATCAGCAAACATGTAGACCCCAATACAGTTCTGGGGGTCAAGTCTGCTGATCATGAACTGGGCACACTGGTCCTGCAATGCAGGAATCTGGAAGATGCTGGCTGCGGTGAACAGGGCCTGGACATTGGACTCAGAGAGCGTAACCCTGGATGTGTAGGCATAGTCTAGGACGAGGTGCATGGATTCAGATTCCACCCCAACAATTCTGACTTTACGTTGGCTGCTTTCTGTAAGGCCACTGGTGAACATGGACCTAGTGGAGAAAACACAAATACCATTACCATATTAATCAACGTATCACGCAACAACTGCATCACGATTCAAACATGCTAAAAGTAAATATGACATTTATCAGTTAACCCGAAGACAAGCTAACTCTAGAACTAAATTATGTTTATTGGCCACTAAATTGTGAAAACACAAACATTTGTAAATATTAAATATTTCCCACCTAAAATACGGGCTGATTGCAGCAAGGACGTTCCGGTGACATGAGAAGCTCTTGCCATGGTCCACTTCTACAACAATGTCTGTGAGCTGTGCTTCATCATACAAGGCTTTGAGCTGCTGAAGGATGTTACAGGCATGAACAGCATCTACCCCGTTGTAGTTGGTGCTTGGAGGAGTCCCATTTTGTACTTGTAACAGCTTCCCTACCTCTGAACAGCAAAGCACAAAGAGAGGGGTAAAACATCACCATAGCGCCTTCAGAAACTGTCTGGACACCACAAAAATACAGTCATTACTGTTAGAATTGAGACCCTTCATGTGCAATATAATGAAAACAGAAAATACACATGTACTGGGTCATACATTTTAACAGACAAGATGAGAGAAATGGCATGGACACATGGAAACAGCAATGAATCAAAGGTGACTTTAAAATATTTACAACAGTGATTATAAATCTACACACCTTTAAAATAAAAACAAAGTGCTTGTCAAAATGTTTACTAGGAATCAATTAATACTGTCTTGGTTACTCAGATGGTGTGTTTTAATTGATAACAAAAAAAAAAGGTACAGTGCATACACCCTGGTCTCAAAATAGATAAATGTAAATGTTGGCATTTACTGCATGTATGAGCCAAGAGTATATTTGGTCCCGTTGTAATAATGAAAAATACAAACTTCTCATGTCCTTCAATCGTTTTATTTTATCATCATCTAATTGCTTCTAACTCCGGGTTTACATTGTTTACGTCTTCAGTGACTGACTGGACACGCGGATAAGATATGGACCTACACACTATGGATTCAGTCCCCCTATAGAAGTGTCTGCAAAGTATACATGTCTGTTATCAAGCGTGTTATGGCAAGTTGCACAAGTGGCAGCCTGACGTCACGCCTTCTGTAATATCTCAATATAGTCTTATATCCTCAGCTGCTAAGGAACAAAAACTTTCCCCCACCAAATCCCTCGTGTTGTACGACGCTAACTCCTTGACAGGACAAAGGCTCGCGATGAGTGAATAGAAAACTAGTCTCGCCAGGTGGTAGCTAGCTTGCTAACTTCTCGCATTGACCCGGCGACTACAGCAACGTTGACTGTGTGGACGACTGGACAGAAAGGCAACTCGCAGAATACGAACCATGTAATAGTTTGCAACGGTTGGTTGTGACGGCCAAAGTATCCCGAAGAGCAGCGGTGCTCGCGACCACGTTAGCTAGTTGACAAGCAAGCGTAACTTTTAGCTAGACAGCTAGGCAAGCGAGCTAATGTTAGCAAGCTTTCCTTGACACAACATTGCGAGATATAAAGGGCGATTTAAAAACTCAAGCGCGTCCAGTCCCAACGTTGCGATATTAGAGCAGCATAACAACATTACGCCGGATTATAGCGCATCACTACCGATAACAGAAACTATAACCAAGACGTGTCTAGCCGTTGTCTCTAGTCACAAACAAGTGTTTACACAATCAGCTGTGTAGCAAGCTAACCGGCCGAAAGTTAGCCAGACAGCTAGCATTAGCCGGACAGCGAGGCTAACGATACCCAACACTTTTGAGGAGTCGCTGAGAGCCGGACCTCTTTTAACGACAAAGCAACATGTCACGACTCTTTCTATCAGTCTATGAGACTACAGGCCGCGAACATACAAACACACGACTTACAACTTTAAAAGGAGTTACTTAAATCTGATTACTAAACAAAACAATGAGGATTTTTTTGCTAACCTCCACTGGCAGCCATTCTCTCCAGTCTATCTCGGGGCAGACCGAGAAACGTCAGTGAGGGCACTGCGGGGCCCCGGAAACAAGGAACAACCAATCACAAGCCGAGCACGGATCTCACAGCCAATCATATTCCTCTATCTGAAATAGGGGAAAAAAGTTGATAGCTTGTGTGGACAAATTATTCATAGCAACGGGTTTACCGACTACACTCGACATATCGTAGATCAACAACCAAAAAAAACAATAATATTAAAGAAGACAATTCAAACAGGTGGTCCAGAGCACTGTGAGCGAAGCAATGACCCGAACTGTATGATACCACAAACACAAGCACCGGAGCTAGACGGCACTCTCCGGAGGAGTCCATTTTCATTTGTCACTATATTAAGTCATATAGGCGAGAAAGTGAATAGAAAAGACAAAGTAAGTGCGAGTTTAAACGACAAAATGAGCAAACAAAATAAAACCAAACAGCCTTCCTGTAATAATTTCATTTATAATGAATAGGTGCCTTTGTACTGAGTAAAATCTTCCATTTGGTCTTTGTGATTGAAATAAGATTTTTCCTATTATTTATGAAAAGTATTTTAAACAAGTGTTTCCTGTGACTGTATTGAAAATAGAAAGTACACAGATTCATAATATTGCACAGCCTTTGAATGCATAACAAACACATGCATGTTCTCCTCATTTCTGGGCAGTTGGCTGGATTTTAAAGCCTCGTAGGGAATTTCTTTCTGCCTATAGCTTCATCTGTTGAGTTGTATTCCGTGGTGCTCTCGTGTTAATGTATTTGTGCAGATGTGATCATAAAGGCCTAAAATGGTGCCATACTGCCCTCAGTCCTTTGAGGACACAAGATACACGTTTGTTTTGTTGTTGTGAGATGATACTATGATGTTATTCCAAATGGATTTTCATAAAACTGTTGTTTTTACCTGGTGTAATCACAAACCCCATGCTTTCCCTGGCCTTGTGACCTGTGAGTCCAAGCTGTGGATCCCTTGGGAGTTGAAAGGCTCCTTATTAATCTGACATGATGTGACATAAATCTGTTTTCCTCACAGGTATGTGTAACCCAAACACATCCATGTGACCTACAATGTGTGAATTTAGTCATTAGTGTCTTCAGTTTTCTCACCATCTTGTGTCAAGGCATGCGAAACCAGTTCACTGCAGGTAAATACATTTTTCACATTAATAGCAATGTCTTCTAAGGACAGCTTTAATATTTCAAGAGTGTCTATTTTTCCACATTTAATACATTTTCAGAAGACCTTCACCTTGTTTATGCATTTACTTGACTTGTTAATTTTTTAAAAATCAACACGGAAGCGATACATGTCTGATTATACAGCTTTCGTGGCATATTCCAAGGCATTAAAACTAGAAATGTAAATTAAATTTAAATTCTGGTAGACTTTTTATATTCCCGGCATGTTTTCAGTTTTAAGTTCAATTTATAAAACATATCCTATTACTCCTCTTACTTATCATATTTGCAGCCCATGAATTTTAAATCGTGCAGGATTATGTTTGCTTGAAAGGCTTAGTTAACATTACTGCATTTCATATTTTAAAGTTTAATCAAATTCCTTCCATCCTTACCCTTACATCGGAGAGGGAGGTGAATTTCTGAGCAGCAGTGGCTGAATGCCCTCTGGTCAAACCAAGGCAAGCAAGATTTTTTTCCTTCATTATTTATTTTACACCCATTTTGTTGTGTCTTTGTCAGAACATATTGTTACACGTGTCACAGGTTCTTTTTATAGCCGTATTTAACACAATGAGTGTGAAAAATGTGATGTTTTTCTTTACTGGATGTCTAAAAATGCTAACAAAGTTTCCCCCACTGAGCATCCAGTATTGATCTTTAAATGTCATCTTGGTGGAACTACATATATTTTATGACCCCTGACTGTAATATGCTACTTCAGTTTGTGTTTCTTTCTTTGTTTGTCTTTGAGTTATTTAGTAAATGAGGCCAACATATTATCCAGTGAAAAAGGAGAAACGTTTACGTGTAATTAATCCAATGTCATGCCAAAATTTAAGACATAGCATGGTCAACTGGTTAACAATATATCATAACATTACTCCAAAAAGGTAGCATTGTTAAATATCTCTATTCAAACGGATAATGTTAGCATAAACATGCATTTTTCATTTACCAATTCAGTCAAACTTGAATGTTGAAATCTCTGTTATTATGCCGATCACATATTTCAGGCTCTTCAAACCGTCCGACAACAACGAGGCGATGGCCTTTGTGGCGATGCCAGTTGATAATTCCTTGCAACTTGAGTTTGGCTTGAGTGGCGTTTAACATCTAAAACATGTGGAGGCTCCTGCCACCTCATGCTGTTGAGAGAAATACACCAATTGCTGTTTATGGAACACTACGATCACATGTAATCTTTTATATTTTAAAATATAAAATGCTGTCATTTAATGCCTTTTGCTTCTTAATTATTTCATTGGTTTTGTAGGAATAATTACACACGCCTGTCTGATGAAGTTATTGTTAAACAGCATCACAAAAGATGTGTTGAATATCCAATAAGTTAACCCTCTGATTTTAATTACAAACTATGTCCACACTGAGTTCCACTGCTTTCATCCCTTTATTTATCTAACTGGGAGTTAATCAGCATTCACTTTTCACTCTCAAACTGACACCTCAACTCCTTTCAATGCTTAAAACTTCAAGCAACGCTGCGAAGTCTTTCGGGTCTAAAATCGTCCCCCTTTACAAAAACAGAATCGTCGTCTGAGTCCCACAACTTCCACTGTTTACACACAATTTATCTGTTTGAACATTTACACTTCACTCTCCACTTCAGTCGACATCATCTCACACACTTCATCTCCTTGAACTCGCACGGATTTCTTTCTGGATTTCCACTTCAACTGGCGAGCTTATTTTATCACTTACACGTGTATCTTCAACTCCTTTCACTTCAACTGATACTTCCACTTCACTCAGCAGCTTTAACCTTCGTTCAGTGCTTACACTAAAACTCAAACTTCTTTCTCTATTTCCATTTTTACTGCCATTTCAGCCTCTTTCAGAATTTCAGTTGTTTCCAAAGTTGCATGTTTTCTTCAGAAAACTCATCCAGTTAAATAATATTCAGTGCAGTTCATTCGTATTTGACATATTATTCTATGGTGTTGGCGCTGTGCTTCAGCAACAGCTTTGAGGTGAAACTATTATAATAAGGCTATAATGCTGACTTGTTGTGATTTGAGGGCGTTTACATGCACGTTGGATTAACACTTGGAAATCTATCATGGTCTTGTTGTACAGTTCAAATTTAGTATTCATGTACTATATGTGTCATACTGTATGCCAATAAGAACTTGAACACTCTCAAACACCCAGAAAGTCAGACCGTCAGATCTTTTTTTTCTCAAATTCATTCCAATCCAGTATGCTCCAGTGCCAATAATAATAGGACACATGCCACTGTGTCAGCTGACTTTATGTGCACTGTTTGTTTCAACAAGTAACACCACAGCAGAATACAGCACAAAGTAAATATTATCATAACCATTTTCCATAAGGGTTTTATGATTTTGATGATGTTTTCAAGATGCTATTAAATATTCTTAAGGTCTTCTATAAATTCAACAAACTCAACAAAAAGGTGTATAAGCATGTCGCCGCAGGCCTGCATTCCTACCTGGATTATTGTTAGTAGTATTTGCTGCATGCAGAGGGAGATTGTTGCAAACCTTAAGGTAACGCCTTTACTGCAATGCTATTATAAGTGCTGTGCAGGCTGGAAATGCTCTCTAACACTGCATAACACTGTAAAATGACAGAAGAGGAGACAAATAAAAGTACAACTGCAATCTAAGCAATCGATTTCACTTCTTTTCTTTTTTTTTTTTCCAATTTCTTCCCATTCAGCCACAGCGCGGCCTGTGAAATTGGGCCTACCTACTGTTGAATGATAGAAAAGGGCTTCCTGGATTCGCTGTTATTTGATGATAGCTCTGGTTGCTGTTTACTCCTCCACAGATGTCCCTTTTGATACATTGAAACTGATCACCTGATATCTGCACTCTCTACTTTATCCCCATCTCGCACAGAATTTCCCGGTCGCAGCTCACCGAATGAGAGATTTGTTATTATAGTGTGCGTTCACAATAGGATACTGGTTCAGCCCTGCAAGAATGGCTGTAACCGATGAAATTAAGAGTCCGCAGAGTATGTAAGAATAGATGGGATTATCTTTTGTTACTTTCGGTCATCTCCAGAAACACAACAGCTGTTTGTATTCCAAGTCTAACTGTCATCGTTGGGTTCTGAGTTCAGCAAATATGTACGTTCGTCGATGTTGTAAATATGTGAATAATTAATGGTTATTTATGATCATCCCTGTATACAGTCTACACAAGGAAAGGGTTCACATTTGAACTAAGTGTCCTCATCTTCTGGATAAGGCTCCTTTTTTGTTGTGAGCCTGTCTCGTGTCATCTCTTGGGAGGACGAGGGAAAGACAGTGCGGGGGGTTAAATGGTGGAGTCCCATCTTCGGCGACGTTTGAATTGCAGAACAGAAGAAGAAGGGGAGATGGGATGCGATGCATGAGGAAGAGGAGGCGGGGGGTGTAATTGTAGTTTAAATGTGTGTTTGTGTCAGAGATGGAGATAATGGGTTATTATATGCCTGTATAAGAATGCCTGCAGATGTTGTGAAGAGCCACGGGCTCCCCCTGCCACGCAGGAGGAGACAAATAGGAGCACTATGGGAGACGCTGCAAATATTGGACCTGGTCCTTCTCCATGTTTAAAATGTCCAGTTTCTTGTTCGTTTCCTCTGAAAGTCTGTCTCACTAACCCCACCTGAGGAGCTGAGTCTCTCAAAAAGTCCCATCATGTCCACACAGTCCCACCCTTGCAACTCTTAATGATGACAGAGCTGTTTGCTAATGGTAGTTCTTTAGCGGCATGGTTCCAGATTTGGACATTTTGTTGAGGGCTTTGTTAATTGTAAATAAATGAGGTTCATTTTTTTTTAAACCAGGGTTCCCCAATTAGTTTTCACTCCAGGTTGCCAAGTCGAGGGCCAAATTGTCTTATTTTTTTTTCATTGGACCACTAAACATTTATGTGCAAATGTTATTATTGTTGCTGCTATTAATAAGTATTATTATTGTAATGATTATTACTAAAAGTGGTAGTTGGTTGTAGGTGATATAGTAGTAGTCATAGCCTGTATTGAGGGACAGATAAAAATGCACACTTGAAAAAAGTCCAATATCAATGATTTATTTATTTGAATGCCCCTGGAGAATATTTTGATCAACAAAATATGACCAGTTTGATCAACAGCTAAAAACAACAGCACTACAGCAAGTGGTGCACAAGAGGAAAGATAGATTGTATAACAGTGGAGTTAATGATTTTTGTTTGCAGCGTCTTGCTTTGTCTTGAAATTTGCAGACGGTCCCTGCACACATCACCTGGCAGCTCATAGAGATCAATGTTCTCCTTCCAGCTCTGAGGACGGCTAATTTTTTGTAAAAAATCAGGGTTTTGGTTGTAGTCTATGATATTACGGCGGCACAGAGGCATCATTTGTGTTTGAAAAACGTTTCACTTCAGATTTATTGATTCTGGAATTTGGAATCTGTGAATATATTTCCAACTTTACCGAACTCTTTATTTCACCTTATGGCAGGTTATCACATCATTTCACTGGGTCCACACGGGCCGGACACTTTGCTCTTGTGGGCTGGATTTGGCCCGCGGGCCGCTAATTGGGGATGGCTGCTTTGAACTAATAGTTTGACATTTTGGGAAATACACATATTCACTTTATTGAGAGAGATTGATTCCACCTTAATGATCTGAAGCAAAAGTCAGTAGCCTAGCTTAGCATAAAGACTGGAAACAGGGGGGAACAGCTAGCCTAGCTCTGTCAAAAGATAACAGCCGATCAGCTACACTAAAACCCACCAATTAATATGTTTTTTTTTATATATATATATAATTCATTAAAAACAAAATACACCATTAGGCTGTTTTAAATACCAGATTATTTCTTGGCCATGAACAGTAACATTCTGGATTCATTTTCACTTAGCTTTTCTCTTTGTTCTGAAGCTATCTGACTTCTGCTGCTAGTTGGACAAACATGAGAGTGGTATGAATAGTTTTCATCTCTTCATGCAAGACAGCAAATTAGCCCAAATTTCCCAAAATATGAAACTATTGCTTTAAATGGTTTGGCTCACTCTGGCCTAGTTTACCACAAACTTAATTTGCATCGAGGAGTTGAAAGATAAACATTTATAATTCAATAGCCCGACCGTGGCACTTCCAAGAATCCCTCAAGATTGAGTTTGATTAAACAAAGATAAGATTGTACAAATAACAGTCCGTTGGGAGCTGCCTGACTATTATTCAGTGTGTTGCGATCAGTGGGTGGTCCTATTATGTGGTGATAATTACCACTCATGCTTTCATAGCTGTCAGATGGAAGGCGAAGTCTTGAATAAGCAGGGATGAGCCCATAAAAGAAATGTTGTCTTTTCTGTTGAAACTGTTGCTGATAAAAGTAACCGCATTGATAAAACCGGATCAAAGCTCATGTGTTTTGATCCGTCTGCCAAAAACCACAGTGAGAAGCCGAGATTCACATCAGCTCCAACTTTAGGGACTATTTCCAGTGAGCTGCTGCCGGGTGACCGTGCATCGTCTGCCCTTCAAGTTGTAAAAGCAAACAAATAAGGCTGTGCTGCTTCCCACTGCGAGGTCGACTCGTTTGTTCCACTTGTCCGGCTGATGGATTTAGTTTTATAAAATTTGGCTTTTTTTAGCCTCCCGCTAATTAGTTAAGGGAGAGAAGAGGGAAAAAAAACATGCACTCCACACATTTTGTCCAATTTGACAAGCCCCACCCCCCTTTCTAAATGGTTCTCCTGTGGTCTTCTTCACAGACCTGTGCGTCCACTGCATGGTTGAGCTCTCTGTGTCAGTGTGAGGCCGAGTTGCCGGGGGGGGGGGGCTCAAGACGCCCAGCGGGGAGGTCTGGGCCTCTAATAGCAGAATCGGATTAAGAGGACTCCCCTGGTGTGTGCCGCCATGCGCCCATGTGTGAACACTCTGCCTGTCATCAATACAGAGGCGGTGGCGCGGGGAGATCTATCAGCAAATCCGATTGCACGCAGAGCATTCTGAGGTCCCGGCAGAAATGGCCAGGATGGGCTTTCCCCCCCTCTCTCCCACTTTCTTTTTACATTATTTCAGGCCCCAGGAGAGTATTCTCCATCATGTCAATGTAATGTAGCACACAGAGGCAATCATGCAGGCTCTCTGGCCTCAGGGCTGCCTGCTCGGAGGAGAAAATGCAACTTTAGCACTTAATCATCTCACCCGTAGCTGCCGCGCCAGTCTATGGGAAGGTTTTCCACACAATGTGAAACCAGATCCCTCATGGTGGGCATGCTGTTGTGTATCCCCCTCCCCCCCGATATCCCCCCTTCCCATTTGAAGATCAGCAAATTCTCCGCCTCAAACCTGTGCTTATATGTCAATCCAGCCCATGCGGAAAAAGACCTCAGCTGGGTGCGATGTTACCTGCCGAACACCTGCCGAAACATTTGGATTCATGAATCCCATCTCCTCAGTGAGAGGAGGGCGCCGCAATCAGAGTCATTCTGGTGTGATCAATGCTGCGCCGCTGAGGAAGACGCCGCACGCCCGGAGCAGAGCGATGTGGGGCTTCATTGATATTGGCTTACATGCATACCAGACATCACTAGTTCATGTTACAAGGCCATTGAGTTCACATTTGATAGGAAACAGATACAGTAAAGCCCTAATGTGTTTGTCCAAGGGAAGCACAAGAAAGAAAAGAAGTAGTTTGTGTGTGTGTGTAATGCATAGAAATGAACAGTGAGGTGTGTGTGTGTGTGTGTGTGTATTATCAAGTGATTGATCGGTTGTACGCATGGCTCCGAGGGAAGACATAGTGAGAGGTCAAACAAGACTGTTCCAAATAGACCTGTCGGAATCAGCCTCGGGGAGGCCGAACTGCTTAGACAAGGGCGATACTTTTTTTTTTTTACTACAAGTGCCCTTGCTTTACTGTGCGTGGACTGGACAAGCCCATGTATTATTCACTGGTCTCACTGGGTGATAAATGGGAGCCCTCCATTTCAAAAGCAATGGAATATTCACCAGTGCTTATCTCTTTTAATCCCGTGACCGCAGGCCAAGTCACTGAATTAGTGAGCAAGGCATAACAGTGCTGCTTAAACTGCAAGGGCAAGGTTGTTTAACTGGGAGATTTATCCAAAAGCTATTTGCTTGATGAATACGCTCAGCGATGTGTGCAGTCAGTGTTTTAGGACATATATCTAAAGGGAACACATGTAGGATTTGTGCTAAAGATGAATCATAGTTATGACCGTACACTGTACATTTTCCGGAACCAGAATTTTATACATCTGCACGTTAATTTATTTCTCCTCCGGCTGCATTTGATGTAAAATATGAGAGTAAAGCGCTAGAGCTGGTGGATGGTTGCATTTTGAATACGCACCATCAAACAAACGTTACGGCAATATGTTAATGATTAAATCACATCAAGTCACAGTTCTCCCAGTGATTTTACATTTATTCAATTTAGTTTGTTCTGCTCTATAAAAAATCCACACTGTCAAGTTATTGGAAATTTGTGCCCAATAACTGATCATTTTGACTGTTTTGTGTCTTTTATTTGATCTATTCATTTTGACTGAGTTGGCTTAGTGCCTGTACCGTACCGTGCATAATCATTATACTGCATTCATGCAGCTTTCTTTGGGATGTACGCGTAGTTCTGTTTATACTCGCTCGTCACACAGCAAGACATATTTTGAAGACGCTGTTACAACAAATTAGAAGTACGCGGATGGCTGCCTATAATGAGGAAATTTACATACGTAGACCCTAGTGGACCCTCGAGTACTCCTGGATAGGAAGTATAATTTCAGCTTTGCTGAGTCTCTTTCTGACTTCCATATCCTGTCTGTCATTTCCTCAAACAGCTGGATGATGTTGATTCTAGCAAACTTTACTCTAACAGGTAAAAAGCATATTTATTGGGGACTATTTGCGGTCAGAGATAAATACACATTTGGTATTTTGGTGAGATTGGTGCTCAATGTTCACTGTTTTAATAGTTTGTGAACAAAAGGAATGAGATTGGTCAGGCTTTGGCATCTTGTTAATTGTTAATAATATGGAATATAATTAGTAGTAGCATGATGTAAAATTATTGTAGCTATTACATGTAAATGTCCTATATAAGTACATCAGTATGTTTGTCTTGAAAGTAACTAAAGCTCTTCAATAAATTTAGAGGAATAAAATGTACAATGCTGCTATCTGACAAAGTGGAAACAACATTACTGTTATGTTCAGGACTTGAGTAAATGTGGATTTTAACACCCGTTGGTGTGGACCAAACCGTAGCCCTTCAATTTAAACACAGATGTCGCTGGATTTTCATGTACTTTTCTGCCGAGTTCCTTGGAGACTACAACTCGTGTTGCGGAGGCAATTCCCAATTCTCCTCAGCCCTCTCGCTCCATCCTTCGGCTCCGCTGCTCTCATATCACAGCAATTTGGAGGAAGCAGAATCCTACAGTACAACTACGCAGCCAGCCTTTTGTTTTCCCCACACAGATACTGGATGTCTGCCACGGAGCTTTCTAGAATACTAATGAGGGTGGTTAGCGAGTCAAAGTTTTCTGACCCAAGGTGTCAGGATAGAGCAGTCCAAGGAGTGGTGGGGTTGAGTGCAGCCAGACACCGTCTGCCACAATAAGACCGGAAATGTCAGAGTTTATTACCTCTGGCCTGGCTTGCCCTCCGTTGGTCGGGGCCGATAGCAAACGCCACTCGTGTCTCGTTTGTCCTATTAGGGAGCGATTCAGTTACACTGCAGTCGCTGCAGCAGGTGTGATCTGTTTTCCATTTTATCTCACTTATCGGAGACATTTTTTCAAAATCCTTGAAAGACACACTGTAGTGTCTAAGGGACATATTACCTGTCATGGTGACGCAGCTTCGCCATTGTGTATGTGTGTGTGTGTGTGTGTGTGTGTGTAAGGGCTCTATAATTAGGTGTTCAACCCCAGAAGAAGCCCCACTCCACATCGGGGATGAGTGCTGGTGGAGAAAGAGGATTTGAACAGCCTCTGGAAGAGACATCTCTTTTTTTCTCCCCCCACCTTCCCTCATTTCTCCCCTCACCTGCCCTCTTCTGTCTTGTTTTTTTGTTTCATTTTGCAGCTGATTATGTTTCTGTCAGGCTGTATCTCCCATTTTCTCTGCCTATCGTTTCTCACTCTCCCGACTTTTCCAACTTGATTTAAATTCTGTTCAACCACCATCTCTCTCCCTCACTCCCTCGCTCCCTCTCTCTCTCTCTCTCCACAGGTGGTGAGGGCAGAAAGAAATCCCCAAAAGAAATAAAAGAAAGGGACTGAGCCCCCTTTTCTGCTCCTCATGCCTTTCCATGAACATGTTGAGGGTTAGGCTTATCAGGCAATTGATGTAGCTCCTGGTGGCTATGAAGAGCCTCTCCATTATAAACAAAGCCTATTCATGAGCTGGGAGATAACCCCGGTGCCTTCATTTGTATCGGGGGAGAGTAATTACCCCCCATGCAACTAATTTATCTCCAAAGCCACTGCTTCATCTTCTATGTGGCAACCTTTTTAAGGAGGCACCCCCTATTTTTGTCACTATTTAATTCATATTTCACTGGAATATTATTGATTACAGAGGGAACATTCCATGAGGGGAAATCAAATGGGCAGAGGACTGTCCTTAGCTGTATAACAACCATTTCGTGTTATTATCAGTAAGTGTAGGTATTCATGCAGTTGGAGTTAAATGTAGCACTAAAGTGTTATTTATCAGTAAAACAGATTGTGGACAAAAGTGGCTGCATGCAGAAACACAGGAGAGCAAAGGCACTAAATCCTAAAAGGTTACGAATTGTAATCCAAACACACAAGAAAAAACTGAAAATTTGAAAGTACGCTGAAAATAAAATCAAAATGATTTATAATGTACTTACAGCAACTCAATAGGTTTCGTTTTAAAAGAATGCTTTCTGTTTTATATGTGACTGCCGAAGTATAAAATTAAATATATTTGGAGTTATAGTGGCAACTGAGAGTTATTGGACTCCTTTTATTCCTCCTTCCTAATCTGGAAGTACTACATCCTCATAATACATGTTCCCTCCCTTCATAACCTCAAGAGTTTCCTTCATTTGTGTTTCCCTAGAATCGTATATTTGCCAAAGGTTTGTTCTGATGGGCTTAAATTGAACAATTACTGAGTAAAACTGTTTGCAAGAAGCATTTGAACCATCAAAGGTGGCTGAGTGGTTTTCTATGGAAGAGCAACATTGCCATCTGTCACTGAAAAACAGAAATGCACGTACGCCACTAACACCACTAACACTGACTTGCTGAAATCAGATGTTTCACATGTCCACCGATAAAGGCAATCATGAAACACATCAAGGTGTCTTGACAGAATGCTCTAACTATCTTCAAATGATGCTTCTGCACAAACCATGCACGTGGTATCTTGTTCGTCTGCATGCTGCAATGGCATAAATGGTTACATGTCAAATCGACAGGAGTTTGTGAGTAAATCGCAGTGAATGCCAAGCTGGTTAAAAGTGATAGATAATCCGCCAAAATGAGAACAAAAAGTAGATCCTAAGCAATCCAAACATGATCCCTCCCTCCTATCACTCTGACTGACGAGCTGATGAGTTTACTGACATTCCTCATGCATACAATCCTGCCAGCGTGGCCTTGGATGGGAGTTATCCACCACCCTCAGATTTATTCCTCCAGCTTGCACTCAGGTAGTGTATTTGCATGGGATGGGGTGATGCGGCCACGCTGTCGAATGATAATCTCTTTTTTTTCTGCCATGTCCCAAAAGCCCAGATCCCAGGTGAAGGTGGTGCGGGCGATTAAACAACGTGGCTTATGTGGCAGTGTCGCTGGGGAACGGCCGCGGTGACATCACAGCGCGTGATGCATGACCTTTCTTTTTCATTAGCACGCATGCAAACATATAAAGTGCATCCATCCACACACACAGAGGCACTCAGCGAATACCACAGGAGTGTGTCATTATGATTGAGAGAGATGGCTTCTTTCTTAACCATAATTTCATGCATAATGTCACAGATGTGGATGCTGCGCAGCCCCACTGCTCTCCGCGGAATCCTAATTCCACATTCAGATTGGTTTATTTCTGAGACGCCTCGGCAAATCATGCCCCTAATTAATCGGGATGATACATCGATTTCAACTTCCTTCTTTCCTTTCCTCCCGCAATTTTCAAGGGCTTGTGAGGAATGCATGAGGAACCTGGAACAAAATCAAGGCAGAGAAACTCCCCGGGAAGAAAAAAAAAAGAGTAAAGGCTATGGCTATTTCAGACGTAGCATTTGATTACACCACTGTGTGCAACTCTAAACTATCATTTCTGCGATGCTATAAATCTGCAGAATAGATATTTTAATCAAGCTACCTCTCCTGCCCTCCTTTCCCTCCCTCCATCCTTTTGCTCTTCAGCGCTAACAGCCCTTGACAGCTGGAGATGAAATAGAAATTTTGATATCAAACACCTACACAAAGGAGGGCTGACCTTTGATCAGCACACCGTTTGATGTTGTGACATGAAATTTGCATCATGGGAGCACCGGGCATTGGACACAACCGCAAAGGGCTAATGCTAGAGAGCCCTGTCAGGGAGCGGCGAAGGTCAAGGGCCTATTAGAAGGGAACAAGCCCTCTAATCCCACACAAGGGCCCCGCACAGCATTTGATGTCCAATACACAGAAATAGAATGGAAAATTGAGCCCGAAGAACAAAGCAACGGCAGTAAGGGTATTCATCAGGTATTAGAGTGAACAGGGAAGGAAGGGTATTATGGAATTACTATCAGATATGATGCCTTGTTTGGAGCGAGACATTCATAACCTTTGCTGGTCAAACAAGATGACACAGGCCTCTGGCCAAAAGGAAAAAATAAAATGGTTTGTGGTGGCGTGGGACACAATGTTGTTTATTGATCCACGGACAGGTGGATCAGTGGAGCTTTTTAATTATTCGAGCTGGCACGTAATTAAAAAAAAAAAAAAAACGTATTATTCCCATAGTTCATCTTTGATTTTGCCATCAGCCTCATTACCTGCACGGGACATGTGAGGGGAGGGAAGAAAGGAAAACAGGCAAACACTTTATATAGCTCTCGCCCACTCCCTCTCTCTCTCTGTCTCTCTCTCTCTTTCTCTCTCTCTCTCTCCACACACACACACACACACACACACAGGCACAAATACTTAACATGTCTGCAGCGCTTGACAATCATTTGATCTCATTTCAGCCAATATCGTCATCTTTCCCCTGTCCTCTAATCAATATTTCAGTAACATTTTTGGGTCCCACTTTCAAGGTGCACATGTGATACATTGCAAAGAGTTTTGTCATAAGAGAGAGGTTTGTTTGGTACATTTATGACAGTTGCTCTTTGACGAATCGGCTGTATGTTTTTTTGAAGTGCCGATCGTTACCGTGGTACAGGGTCTCCCAGTTCTCCCGGTGAAACGCTGGTTGTCATTAATGCATGTGTGATCACAAACCATACAGATATCAAAGCTTGCTTTGCAAAGTCAAAGAAAAATCTCAAATAGCACTTTTAAGTAAACGCGAGACAGCTTAACCTGCATGTCAACGGGGTATGAGCCGAGACTACTTTGCAGGCATACTTTGTGGATATATGATTACTTTCTGCCAATTAACAGCATTCCTATTTTCAAATATAACATGACATATATAGTCCTCAGCCATTCTAGTGGCTCTATGAGGCCGTACTTGGCCACAGCTACTCTTTAAAGCTAAATGCTAACATCAGCATGTTATGTGTATCAGCTTCACCGTTCAAAATATACATTATTTACGAAACACAAAGTACTAAGACTAGTTTGTTAGGTCAGTAAATAATGCATTGGACAAATTTAAATTCTAACTTCATGATTGCACTTAATGAAATGTTAAAGGATCAACAAAGCAATTACAATTCATCCTGAGGGGGTCATTAAATTCTGTACCAAATTTCATTGCAATCCATCCGATTGTTGTGGAGACATTTCACTCAGAACCATAAATGTCAACCCCATGGAGGCTTTAGAGGAAAGTCAGCAGATCGCCAAAGTCAATAGGATAAATTTCCCCCGAAGACACTAACATGGCCAAGATCTGCCAACGGAGTTTAGAACCAGCACAAGAACCACAGCACTTCACTGGAAGGTGGCCCTTTGGATGCCCATGGATTTACACTATTACATGACTATTTGTAAGATGAGGCTCTCAGAGGTTCCAAGAAGACACAGAGGACACTGTATCATTACTGGACAAACTGTATTCTTTACCATTAAGCTCATGGCCATATGGATAAAACACTTTTATCATGACTTATTACTGAGCTACACTGACCCCACAAATAGTCCCGAGATAACCTTTGGCATCGTCTTGAAGACATAATCTCTGTGTGAAAAGTAGCTACCATTCCACCAAAGATAGATATCCACTCTGGTTGGATGAAAAGTCAGAGTTCAGGAACCTTTCTCACTTATATATATTCTTTACGAGTCCCAATAATCTCCCAGGTATGCTCCGCTCTATTGCATTACCTCACTCCCCATATTTCCTGACAATATCCAGCATGAGGTAAGACTTTTCAGGTCAGTCGGGTTGTTTTTTTTTAAGATTCAGGACTTTGCTGGCCTGATCAATAATTTTGTTCCCTCTAATTATCTCACCATTGCACTCATTAATTACACTTTCAAGGCTCATTTCCAGCGTCGGCCACAGATGCCCATTCTGTGGGAGCATCCAGAGAGGTGACGCTGGGAGGAGGGGTGGTGGGGGAGAGAGGGAGGCCTGATTAATACGCCGTCTCTCTGACTAAGGTTGGCTGCCACTCGCAAGGGGGTAAAATGCAAGCGCTCTGTCATCTGAGACTTCACCAAGTGGGAGACAAACGAGGTCTTTGGCGGCCAAATCGATAAGTTCCTCTGATGAGCCAAATTTAGAGAGTGCTGCTTTGAAGTAATCTTCCGACACCCTGGCGTAAGACTTTTCCAGAGAGCTTCCTGTGTAGCCTTTTTTAATAAAAATACATGCATCACAAATGGAGAGAAGAGCTTATCTGAATCACTGTCAAGTTATTCTAAACATCTGTTTTACGGAGGCTTTCTACAATCAGTCAGACAATAACCAATGTCTTTGGCGACCCAGAATGTCTTTATTTATATCTCTCTCTGTATATACATATACACACACACACACACTACAACTTTTTCTAGGAAGAAAAAAAAATGATGGAATGAGTTTGACTGCGAGCAAATCCAGAGTGATGTGTGACGTCGCTAAATGCGATCACTACCGTGCCAACCTCCCCATCTGTCCAGGAGGCGGAGTTGCCAGATTGGCTGAATAATTTCACTAGACCCCAAACATCTGGCAGCTCCCATCTACAGCATGTTCCCATGACACCTGGATACAGTGGGCGGAGAAGTAAGAAGAAGCTGACACTACCGTCACGAGATTAGACAAATCAGGTTACGGCGCTCCTGTCGTGATCATTTTTGATCAGTGTTGTTAATGTGAGAGTAACGACTGTGTGTGGCTCCCTTTTCCTTGATGACACCATTTGCTTCTGAAGAAAAGTTCACTATGGGAGACTTGCACCACGCTGCTCGGAGCCAAGAGTGCAGCGTCAGCCCCAAAAATATATTTTTTTCCTTTTGCTGACACTGCTCTGACTTACCTCATGCTAATTATCATATTATTATGGTTAGCGATTAGGTGTGAATCCACCTGAGGGCAGGCAGAGGTCAGTATTAGTTATACACTCAGCACTTAATGTCCTCCTCCGAACAACCTGAGCAAAGCATCAACTGGTCTGAGCTCAGCTGAAAACACACGGAGAGGCCTGGCACACTGATGCCATCTGCCGTCTGTACACGTCTCCCAAAACTGGATTTTAATGCGATACGAGCAGAAGGTACTCTTTTGTGTCAAAGCCTCATCGGCTATTCTTACATATATCGATTAACAGTGTTGCTCGCCCACGCATCGTGTCTGCAATTACATCTGTCTTTCATTACTTTGACTCAGAATTAAAGCAGTGTTTAAGCCAGTCTTGTTTTCATTAGAAATAAGCAACACTTTGCAAGTTAGTGGAAGTTTGGGTCACAGTGGGCTTTTCGCTAAGCGTGGTATACATATGGATGCGTTCTGAAAACCATATAATCGCTTGGCGGCGGCGAGGGCAAGTGCGAGAGGCTATAAAAGTGAAATATAAGTGGTTTGGCATGTGGTCGGAGGGAGGGGCAACAAAGAAATGGGTGAGAAGAGAAATAGTGGGAGAGGAGGAGTGTTAAGTGAGGAGAACCAGCTGGGGTCGTACCTTGAGTCAGGATACAGCTGTGAGCGCTGTAGCCTGTATGGAGGCTTAAGCCTGGCCGGGCCTGAAAATGGAGCAGTTTCATGCCCCAGCTGCAGATATGTCAACTGGGAAACTGGGGGATAATAAAGGGACTGGGAGCAGATGATTTTTCTGCTTTTGCAGAGCTTTTCCACACTGTTTTAGAGGTGTTGGTCTGTCTAATCTGTAAGTAGCGTATTCTGTTGATGTCTGAGTGTATTATATATAAATATATATATAAACTTTTATTATTTTATATATTTAAACATATATATTTTTTCCTCACCATATGGTAAAAAAACAAGGGCCCAATCCCGACCGTAACAACAGAAAGCAGATGGCTCTCTGTCATCCAGCAGTACAGCGCAAACAGGTATGACTCTCCCAACCTGAGAGGACCAATAAAACCAGACAGCCTTTGGCAAGCAACCCTTGTTGTGACCGTTCTGAGATTATCTGAGGAAATACGTGTCATATTAAATAAATTTTACATTGCCCAAGTGATTATTATTCTGGCTGATGTTGCAGACATTCTGGCTTGGCTCCCTCGTCAGACACAGCCGTGCCACCTTCCTCCACAAGGGGGCAAACTCTCTCCAATATTTGCATGTAAGTCTATGCAGACCTTCTGTAACTGGAGTCATGAATAAAGTCCGCTGCAGCTACTCCACCAACAGATCTTGTAAGTTTGACAAAAAAAGTGGCAAAATTGTTTGCAGTTTGAGTCTGTTGCTCAAATGAGGCTAAAAGTAACTCCTTTTTTTCTTCAAAGGAATGCCTTTCCTTTCAAATTAATTTCCCACCCTGATATACAAACTTGTTTTTTTCTTTCTCTTGCTCGCGGCAGGAAACGAACACAGGAGGTTTTGTGCTACGCTTCGGTGGGAGGTTGGGACCCCCCACCTCCCCACCCCTCCCAGCAACTCAACTTGATGTTGGGAGATGAGACGGGAAACAGGTGTCACCCATGACCTTCAGTGCTCAAGCACTACAGGCCTCACAATCAGGGGCGTTCTGAAGGGGGGGGCTCTCTTCAACAAGCTACTTTACCATTTCTGCTCTCACTGACGAATAAAGTAACTCCAGACTCCCACATTTGTCATCTAAGATTATTTCAGGGTGGATGAGCGTTTCAGGATTGTATGGTTAACATCGATACCGCGTGACCCAGTTGCGCTGCTTTTTTTTTTTTCTCGCGTTCACCCTGATCTCACCTCGACTCCGAACGATGACCACTCAGACAAAGAAGGGAACACAAAGTAATAACCTCTAAATCCCGAAGACTGGCTTATGTGAAGCCGGAGACGATTGGGAAATGTGCTTGTTGAGAGGGAGAGATGTGGGAGCCGGCGGTGTCTGTGTCCTCAGCGTGTCTGTCAGCGCTGCTGCTATCGCCCACTCTGTTTTCCTCATAAGAAAAAGATTAATTCAGCAGATTATCAAGCTCCAATAAAGTACTTACTGTTAACCAGTCGTTGGGGGGAATCTGATGCCTTGTCCAGACGTGCACGATGGGCGGTCAGGAGGACACAGTAGACACATATAAAGACACCGTGATAAATCTGAATGGTGTGTTTTAGTAGATCTGTAATGCATTCTTAAAATATGGAGGGGCAGAAGGACTTCAGGTTAAGAGCCATAAAACAAATGACCATCAGACCAAAGAAGGAATATATCCAAATGTCAAGACCTCTACATTTCTTTATTACACTCTTTGTTACGCTCTCTTTCTTTACTACACTCCTTACTTACTTTTCTTAAGGATTCTAATATGTTTAAGAGCATATTATTGCACCACTATTGCAACTGACCAATTCATAGGAGTATTATTCACTGCATGGTTGAAATTTCACACCTATTTGACTGCTCTTCTCCATCCGGGTTCTTTTAGAGAGAAGAAGGAAAGAATATAGAATGAGACGATTCCATCACTCCTAAATACAACGGAAAGGTGGAAGGTTCCTTTAGGGAAAATTATAACAATTAGGTGACAATCTGATATAGAAAAAACGCTCAAAAGGAATACAGTCATAATATTTGGGTCATTTCTGATGAGGGAGAACGTCTCGACACGACTTGCCCTCGCGCTGAAAGAGCAAACCACATCACATTATCCGAGATGATCCTCAGTAAGTCAGCGAGTTATTCTTTGACACATAAACAAACCCTCCTTAAAGGCATTTTTCTCTTGATTCCAGCTCCACTTAGCCTGTATTTCACGTGAACAGCTGTATGTCATATCTTTATGGCCATTATCTCACCACAGACATGACCATAGAAATCCCTAACCATTTGTCTATAGAAGTGCGCCTGTTTATGGACTAATGGTTATCCTGGTTGTGCGTCTATGGCATGAGCCTGACAGCCAACTGTTTGACACTGAGGCCACAGAGACAGATGGCAACCAAATGCCTTTTATTGCCTGCCTTTACCACTTGTGTGTCCCGATCACATCAGTCATGAACACTGCAGGGACGACATGACATGAAGCGCTCCGTCCCTCTCCCTCTCTCACCCTCTCGATCTACAAAGCTCCGCAGGCCGTCGCATCCAAATGAATGCTGTGATACAATCAGGGATTTATACTTTTCATATTTAATCCCGCTGCATTCTGTACGCATAATATCCGCGCGCAACAATTCTTCTCTATTAGCCGACATGTACAAACGGCTGCACATATAATGTGTGCGTGCGTGTGTGTGTGTGTGTGCATAGAGTAAATGTTTGTGTGTATATGTGTGTGCGCGTGTGTTTGTGCTTTAGAGTGTCATATTGCCACACTATGTGCTGACGCAGCGCCTACAGCTACAAGTCGCACCTGGCGTGTTAGAGGAGTTCACCAGCTGCTGATGCTTGAGTGTCAGATGCACACACACGCATACACACACACACACACTCACACAACTGTATATTTGTTCATTCTCTTGCATTGGCATATGCTCCTTCATGTCACGCATGTCATAAAACACACGGATGCATATTTCTACGCTCACAAGTGCAACAAAGAATGACACGCACTGCCATGCCATGTTGAACTGCTAGGACACAACGAACCTGAAAGCACCACGACAGGTTGTTCTAAAAACACAGTTAGTGCATTTTAAATGTGATCTATATATTATTTATTTAATGGAATCATCTAATTCAAAAATGTTATTGTGTCAAATAAATATGTACATACAGCAGGGGTGTCAATGGCAACAATGAAATTGTATGCTTATTTTACATAGGATAAAAAATATGAATAAAATACTAAAAAACAATTAGTAATGACTGTGTGTGTGTGTGTGTGTGTGTGTGTGTGTGTGTGTGCTTCATAACTTACATGCACTAGCGTTAATATAAAACTAAAAAGCTAAAAAGGACCTTTAAGTACATTTTTGAAAATATCATATAAATATTTTTATTAATCACTTCCTTGCTGAGTTAGACAAGAAGTTTGATATCACTCTTCAAATATATGTGTCCATTAAACATATATAGCTGGATCCAGCCACCAGTTAGCTTAGCTTAGCATAAAGACTGAACACAGGTGGAAACAGGTTTTCTGGGTCTGTCCTAAGAAAACAAAGCAACACCTCTAAAGGACACTATTAAAAATGTTAAATTGCATTAAAATACATTTTTTAATCACCACGTGTAATAATCAAGGGTGTGATGCATGGAACTATTTCTCTGCCGGGTGCAGCAATTCCCTCCAGTCTCCGCTGATGGGAAGGGGGAATACTGTTGGACACAGACAGTCTAGCTGTTTCCTCTTGTTTCCAATGTTTAACCTACACTACCTAACCAGCTTCTGCTTGAAGCTTCTTTTTACATACATTGGTTCTCATCTTTTCCTCCATCTTTTGGCAAGAAAGTGAATAAACATATTTTCCAAACTGTCAAACTATTCCCTATAACCATGTCTCGTCTTATGTCTGTGTGAATGTGGTTTTATACTGGAGCCTTGTCAAAGACAACTGTCTGTAACCTTGTTTTCAGACAATAAATCATCACCTTATATTATCATACATATTAACTGTAAAGACATACGATGAAATGGCCCATGGTGGAATTATTCCATTCTCTGACTCTGTCAACACTACATACATTAACAGTGTGCTTTGACATTGTGAATTACCCACAGCTCAGCCCTCATAATTCGTGACTTGGTCTCTGGCTGTTTACTTTGTCCCAGCCACAAGCGTCGTGGTTGGTACCCGTGCACACAGCTTTCAGCTGATAGCATGCTAAGGGTAACTCACACGCACACATTGTCGTGACTGCTTCAAACTTGGAAGATCAAAGACCGTCTAGACTCTGAACTACCCTAGCGCTGGAAAGTGTGGCGTCGCCTGACATTTGGTCGAGATAAAACAGGCAGGTTGCGATCCTGAATCAAATAGCAAATTGCCAACAGCATGTGGGTGAAGTTGGAGATAAGGAATAAAAGTCGCGTTGGCACCAGTGGAGCCACCGTCGGGGCTTGAAAGGTGACGCTAGCGGAACTACTATCACTTTCGTCCAACAGGCTAATCTAATCAGTTGTATTACAGTAAAGACAGAATGGAGGTGAAGCAGTATAGACGCCAGAAGCCCAACACTCCAGAGATTAAACTCACAGCAGACTGGAGACAGACTATGGGAAGGAAAGCGGCACTTTCACTCCATGTACATGACAGATTAAAATCTATTTGTAGAAGATATATATTGTATTTACATTTAGCATAACACTTTTATGTGTCATGCATTTGAATTTATAAGTCGCTGTGTTTCTAACAACTGTTGCTCCACAGCATGAAATGATGTAGCCTGTGTTCCTCCAAGGGATCTTCCCCCCCCCCCCATGCTCGGTTCTTGTTGACACATATTTGTTTGTGGTGGGGCAGGGAGGAGAGGAGGCCGAGGTGAGAGGCAAGGAAACCATCATACCCCCTTCCGAGATGGACAAGCCTCTATTATCCCCTCATCCACCCCCTCCTCCTTCTCTGAGTGGGGGCTCATAATTGGACCTTTGTGCTGTGTGTGAATTCTTCGCCTGCACACACTTTCCCAGACTGTGTCCGGCCACCAAACAGATGGGGTCTGTATGCAGAGGACACACACACACACACACACACACACACACACACACACACACACACACACACACACACACACACACTGGCCAAAAACATCCACACACATACCCACAGTGCGTCGGCCCACGGGACATGTCACACACCCATGCCAGACCCTTCTCATGCCCCATTAATAATAATAAAAAAAAAAGCAGCACAATAACAAGAGAAGGAGTTAGAGGAGCCCCCTCGCACCCCCGAATCGCAAAGAACATTCAATAATGTTTTTGTAACTGGGACGTTTGAAGTCATTGAGGGAGAATGCATCATTTGGGGAGAAGGGGGTGAGAGAAAAGCAACGGCTAAAGGTCTATTGTTTGGCCTTTCCTAGGCTTTGTTCACGTTATTGAACATTGCGGTAAGTAGCATGGCTTGGAAGAAAGCAACATATTGCCAAGGCAACCGGAGCCTGTAATTGTCTGTTAGTACTTTAGAGCTTGCAGCTGCACAGGCTCTTCTCTGATAGAGCCCTGTTTTGGTCATTGGTGATAATGGCAAGGAGAGGGATTTTGGTGCACGGGGTGGGTTGTGTGTGTCTGTGTGTGTGTGTGTGTGTGTGTGCGCATCGATTGAGGCCTCCCACTTTTTCTGCCTTTCAGATGTTTTCCCCTCTTTCTGTCCCCTTCTTTTGCTGCACCTACTCTCATTTCCTTGGTTTGTTTGTGCCACTCACTCACTTCTTACACCTCATCCCCGACTATGTCATATGGCCTCTTTACTCTTTTCACTCATTATGCCATTCGTTCCGCTGAGTTTCTCTCGCTGTCTCTGTCATGTACCATGTGAGAAGATAACCATGCGGTGTACAGCCGTTTTGCTCCATGAGTCAGCCACTTGTTAAGCTGTTGGATCTGCTTCTTTCGGACACTCCTATCCATCAGCAAACAAGCTCTGCGATTCATTTCTCCTGAGCCACACTGAGCCCATTTTGTGTCAGCACCATGGCAGGAAAAACACAACTCCGGTGTCATTAGGACAATATGTTTTTTGTCCCAGTGAAGATATGAAGTGGGTGATTTGTATGAAAGTGACAGAGACCGATTATAGAGCAGGGCAGAAAAAAGTGTATTTGTAGCCGTGTCCATTTTTTAAATGCACATGTTCATGAGCGTATGTCTGAGTCATTAAAATCATATGACAGGAAAAGGAAACGGCTTCCAGCACCTAGCGATACAAGTATGTCCACTTTCCGCTATTTAAGAGCAAGGCAAATTGGAGCAGAGAACTTTCGCAATTCAAAGTAAACAACATGATGGATTCTGGCAGGGATTTCCTCCAAATCAATAGTCATGCTTTTTGGGATTGGAATGCAGCTGGAACATCTGCTGCCCGAGTTCCGACCAACAGGTGCTGCCGAGCGGCTCAGTGTCGTGAGAACACGTAGCCCACTGGGAGCGGGGGCAAGGCCAGGTGCTCCAGAGCCCTGTTCATCTGCGGGGGGAATCCGCTTTATAAAACCAAGCGGGACTGTAAACTTGATCCTGGACAGAGCAAAGTTTAAGACAGGGCCAGCTCGCCCACGCAGGCTAACGTTGCCTCATGAGGCCCTGCATGGAGAGAGGACGGGGTTACTCACCAAGATTCTTGAAACTCCAACTTCTGTACCAACGACCACTGTTGATGCGTCTCATTTGCAGATTTCATAGGCAATGTGGAACATGCAGGGGAAAAAACTGAAATATTTACAGGAAAATAGTTTCGTCTGGCTACATAGTCTGCATACTAGGGGGGAATGTACAGAGGGAAAACTATTCAAGGGGAAAAAATAACTGAAACAACACCTCGCCCAGAAATGTTTGTTTTTCCCATTTTGACAGTATTGACATAGCTGTTCCTTCGTTCCGGCCTGTCCTGTCCGTTCGCACACACACCCAACCAACCTTGTCGCTGCAAGCCTTCACCATAGCAACAAGCCCAGAGGAATTGATCATTTTCAACACTTCACCCTCAGGGAGTTTGTAGATTGCTGACGATAGGGACTGCCGGTTGTGTCTAAGTCAACAAAAAGACTACAACTAAAAAACAGAGTTATTATGGAATTTTATTGAATCAGGCGAAAGCAATCCCCGAACCGAGGGATCTTAATGCAACCCTGACAATTGCTTGTTCCACCGAAACTCTGTCTTTAGACACACGGGGCAAATCCTATTTGTTAATTTGGGTTTTGGTGCCAGAAATGTGGTGTGATATTTCACTGAGAGGGGAGAATTGTAAAGTCCAGCTGTTGAGTCTGACAGCTTTAGGGCACAGCTGGTCCCAGTCTGTGTGTGTGTGTGTGTGTGTGTGTGTGTGTGTGTGTGTGCACGCGCACGTGTGCGTGGCTGACATGCACGTATAATTTATCCAGTGGCTCCAATCCATTAAGTCCCTTCACTTTAATTTTTGTTAATAGCTGAGGTAATGAAGTATGATGTTCATCAATTGAGCCTTTGAAATGATAGACACTGAAAAGAGCTTTGATGAGGTGTGAAATATTAGTGAGAACCTCTAATTATGACTATTTGATTTACTCAATAGGGGTTTGAAGATCTTTTCTAACCATGTCTGTGTTATCAAGCCTCCCTCCTCTGACCTATGGGACACCAGTGGATGGATGGAGGGAAGGAGGAAGGATGAATGGGGTTAAGAGTCCTGTCCTCTGGGTGCGGTGGGGAGTTAGATGAGCCTCGGCTGTAACCCACAGAGATCAAAGTCAGCACAGACAGACCCAAACTCTGTTCTGTCCTGTCCTCTCGTCCTGTCCCCGCTCCTCTCCCCTCCACTCTCCCCCATTGTTCTCACCTCTCCTTCTTATCTGATCGGGCATCCACTCACTCTTATTTGCAATTCTAATGAAAATCAGACACCTGCCCTGCCAACCTTCGCCCCTCTCTCCAGATCCCTGCCACAACAACAAGGAGAAAAAGACAGAGAACAAAAGAGGCAGGGAGAAAAGTGAGTGAGGCAAAGAGAGAAAGTCCCTATCGGAGGAGGGATATCCTGTTTCTGCTGGCCTGGTAGATTGGATTGTCAGGTGGCCCAGTGAGGGGAGAAAAGAAATGATCTCTTTGATTCTCCGTTGGTGCGACCGAAGCCTCCTCGAACAGTGGAAGAAGTATGATATGATGTTAACTCTTGGACTGGTCGGGGACCTAATCACCCCCATGGGAGGTCTAGCATTGGAGGGGGATCCTGGCCTCTGTCATCCCCTTCCATGTAGGTGGGGCTTCTAAGGTGGCGACTTTATGAAGTCCACAAGGAGTGCAAAGCCATCAGCGCTGATATGCATCGACAAACTGAAAAGGTTCGACGCTGCACTCCAAACAAGAGTTCACTCTGTATTCTCTCTGTTCCCTTACCTCATCTATTACAGCACACAATCTCCTCTCACTGGCCCTCAGTTGCTGATAGCCAAAGGTTGAGAGTATCGGCGTCCCTAAATGGGGCCTTTAACAGCCAGCAGACTAAAGAGAGGAGGAGAAACAGGTGGGGAAGGATGGAGGTCAGCACGATGCTATCAGTCCATTACAGACCCCTGAGGTCACAAAAGCAGCTTCTCTTCCTTTCAGTGTGGCCTAGTTGTGGCCGATGCAGGACCACTACGCTCCACATATGGGTACCTACACAAAGAGGCCTTGATGCAGGTGTCAAGAGGTGCCAGTCATTTTGACTGGTCTGTGTGCTGAGTTCAACCCTTGTTTAAGGTTACTTTCTTCTAAAGGACAAAGCAACAGAAGCCCCAAAAGACCAGGCCCGCCTCTAAGTTGGCCATTCAAACGAAAGAGAGAGACCATTTGCAAGTAGACCACCCTACGTGCATGGTGGATCGGAATTCAGATATTGTTTGGATTTAGATCCTAATATATCTTGTGACATTTGGCATTTACTGTCGCATTAGGAAAGCATGTAGCCACCAAACAGGTTACAACATTCAAATTCATTACAGCCTTGACTGTGACCAGCCCCTTAGTTTGTCCCCTTCCCAGTAACCCCGGTGTTATTTTGCTGGGACACAGAAAAATGTTTTTGTGTGCGGGCCAAAGGGACAGCTAAGAAAGAAACAACACACACCTGTTTCCCCCCTTTTAACGCCTTCCTTGCTCCCTCCCCTTGGAGCAGCCACATGGGCATGGGGAGTGGATTGTACCGGTGCTTAATCCAGACGGGCGAGGACAGTGGTATTGTCACCCATTTAGAGGGTGGCGGGGACACGTGGCTCACCCTTTAGCACGCTTGAGGGAGTATGGGTGAAGGCAGGCTGCGGACCGCGGTGGCAGGTGCTGTGACGGATGTCCCATGGAGTGCCAAAGCAAACACGGGGAGGCGAGGTGGGGTCAGGGTGGGGCAGTCAGAAGGGTAAAGCGGGTATGGGGAGATTAGTGTGCCATGGCCCTGCCCTTTAGAGAGAGGAGAAGGGGAGGGAGCACAGGGGATGTGTGGGCAGTGAAAAAGCGAGGTGTCAGGACACAGGGTCGCATTCTGCTGCATCATGCCCGTGTGTTTTCAAGCAAGGTGCCAAATGAATGACCTCAGAATAGAGTTCGCTATGAAATAATGCCAGACAGAAAATGAGAAATTTCCGTGTCAGCTTTCATTTCTTGGACAAAGGAAGAGGTAGTGTTTGAAGGGCAATCAGCTCCTCATCTACTTGCACTTGTAGGACAACTTTCAGTCCAGCTCCAACTTGCGGCAGCAGCAGCGAGAGGAAGTATGAATCAGGTAGAGTTTCACTCGCCTCATGTCCTCTAATGGCCCACCCAATCACCAGGACATGAGCATTACACAGAACATGTGCACAGGAAGCCTGGAGGTATTGCTGTTACACAACAGAAACTGGATATGCCTTGTTCGCTAACCTTGGGTCCCTGTCCTGCCCTCAGCCCCCCTTGTACCATTATGAGGGCGACGAAAGAAGGGCACAGAGAATGTGTGAGATTCAACCTGTTCTGGGCCGAACACTGGTGAGAGAACATATTTGCAGATGAAAGATTGCACGGAGGCTGTGCACTTTTAGCCAAAGGTCCACGACATATCTGGAAAATCTTTGTGGCAAAGTCGCCAAGGAGTTAGGAGGCAGTCATGGCGGAAACAGGAATGATAGCACGTGGCAATATAACTTCCTTTTGCCTTGACCTGACCGTGGATCTCAGGGAACCTCCTACTCCAGTTAAAACTTTTTTTACCTGCCTGCTGTGATAGAGAGCGTCTCATACAAGCTTACCTCAAAGGCATTCATACTGTTAAACATATTTTTACATACACAAAACGACTGTGTAAACTTTAAAACTGAATAAACAAGGACTCAAAAAAGTTCTCAGGATTGCCCGATTGACCTTGGGCTGAGATTGTCAGTATGTAATGCAACATATTTGTTACTGTGTGAAGAATGGGGAAAAAAAGGAGAGCTTTCAGCAGATTGCTTCATGCAGTGGCAGCAATTATCATAATGTGGAGGTTTCAGACAATGTTCGACTACCCGACAAGCATAGTTGAAGCTAAACCCAATGCATTACTCGATCTTGTATACTTTTTCATTATGTATCTACTGCACTGTTCCAAAACCAGGGTAGAGATGTCGAGTCAACCAAGCAGTACATGAGCGGTAAACATGAGCCGAGGAATGCCTGATAGAAGTTCAGAGGTCAGAACGAAGCATGCCTTGGCAGGGACAGAGGGACATAGCCACCTGGTCATCTGGGTTAATTATAAATATAGCGGGCCGCAAGGGGGGAAGATGAGCTGGACAGCTGTCTCTCCAGACACACATATACACACACTCAGGATCACAGCCCATATGCAGGGTCCGCTCCGCTGAGCACCAGATCCCAGGGGCCCGTTGTGGCTGAAAAGACCTCCACCGCAGCCAGGTGGAACTGGGGAAAAGTTCACCATGACAGCCGCCAAATTCTTATTCTCTCCTTCTCTCTCTCTCTCTGCGTCTCTGTTTCTCTCTTAGAGCCTCCCATGGAAATACTAGATGAAGTAGATGTTCCTTGGATTCGCCAACTGTAATAATATATATTCTCATGACCATCCTAGGAAATAGACCTTAGGGGGCCTTTGGAAAAGAGAAATTACTGATTCATCAGGAGTAAGACATGTTGATTGGGTGATGAAACCAGCAGAGTGGAGATCAATGCTCAAGGGGTGAAATTCTTATTATTCATGAAGTTGTAAAAAAACCCATCTTTTGTCTTGAGTGTAATCCAAAGCAGTGCTTAGAGAATTTGCTCAGTAATATGTTTGAGGCGAAGGCTGTACCTCCGTGTCCTCAGACCACAGTCACAGATACACACTGAAGATGTTCACAAGATGGCCTCCTCCATTCAAATAGCAATTTGTCACTGCCTCCACTTAGCGGTGCCCACGGGGGCCCTATGCTAATTGGTTGTGCTGGGGTTTAATTGTGAAATAAGTGCTTCTCCGTGCATAGGCAAGAAACCGAAAAACCCCACAGGTGCGACTGAGAGACACACATCAGCAGAAATGCAGTTTGACTGTGACATGATGACGAGCCACACGGCAACAGAGAGAGGATGCAGATGTGCCGGGAGAAAGAGAGAGGGAAGAAAACCAAAGCGACCAGAGCAGGTGAGAAACAGTCATGTGATAGGTGGGTAAAGTGATGGATAATGACACTAAGAGAGTGAGAAAAATTAAATTGAAAATCAAGCAAGAAATAGAGTGGGGGTGATCATTTGCCAGCTGTGCGTCTTCCTCCCAGATTATTAAACTGGACACACGTCGGTTTATGTATATCAGTCATATTCAGCACCTGTGTTTTTGACTTGATTTCACTGGCAGAGTGTTGAAGGAGGTAAAATGATATGGAGGATTACTTTTTGCCGATCTTTGTTCACACAGCGATGCCGTGCTGGAGACATCATCAAATTATACCATGTGGTCCCAAATGACAGCAAGTTACATGAAATATATGTCTTTCTCAGATCTAGATAGAAGACAGATCCGTGTTGAGCTTGAGCTTTTTGTGGAGGCATTGTTCAAAAAAGCACTGACAGCACAGAACCCGCCCAAATACCTTTCCTATATGCAAGTGTCCAGTCGCTGGAAAAGCCATTGCAGTAAAGTGGAGGAGTAATCCTGGCAGGGGCCTGTCTATTCACTTAGGAAACCCTATAAGAATCCCAGCTCGGAGCAGAATGCCTCCCCTGACGCCCTTAGCTGAGATAGCAGAGACGGCACTAGAGCCACTGTGTTTGAAACAAACACAAGTCTGTGTCCACTGGGCACAATAAGACTGATGCTGGCTTAATCACTCTCATGACAACAAGCTAATACTTTCTTTACATTACAAACAAGTGTGCGTGTGTGTGTGTGTGTGTGTGTGTACTTCCTCATTCAAGGACACATCACATTAATATGATACCCTTCCTCCAACCTTCTCGTAGTATATAGGAGGTAAAATCCACCATTCATTTTGTGCTGGTCCATACCAATCATGCTTCTTTTGAAGTTTCAAATCCATAAGTCTCAGCACACTTCACTCTAATGTTGTTTGTCAGATCCAAGCGGTGGAACATCCTTAGCCTTTCATTTCCAACCGCACAATGACAGCTTGAGGCAATCTGCCGTGTATCAACCGATGCCAACCCACTTCTTCTCACAGGCAATCTGCCTTTGAGAAACGACAATGTCACCTGTCACTCACGAGCACCATTAAACCAATCAGGGCCCTCCGGGAGATCTGATTAGGTGGAGCCTGCCAGCATTTAGCTCACTAAGAAAATGAAATGTCCTGCTGTTGTCCCTGCTTATCGTGGTTGAAACCCTGCAGTCAACAGCACGCAGACGTTTTTTTTAAAAGATCAATAAATTAATTTCATTGATGGTAAAATAAGTTGCTCTCTTATGACTGTTGAGTATCATCATTCCTGGTTTCTCATATGTTTGCTCATTTTAGCAGCAACATTGTGAAAGGTGTCCTGCTGAAGTTGTTGCTTATAAAGTATTTGAATGGCAATCCAAGTGTGCACCGCAATTGAACCTGAACTTTGAACTTCCCAGAGTGAAGTGAGACATTCAACATGCAAATCATTTAAGTGCACTATTAAAAGAGTTTAATCTTTCTGTTAAAACATAACTTGGAATATGAGCCCTTTGCTTGTGTCACGTCTCAGCCTGAGACTGAACTTCCTCCGTTCAGAGAAGCCGGCCTCGGCCCCCTGTTACCTAGCTACAACATCCAGCCACCGCCAGGCAAAAGTGCCGATCAGCTGCAAGTTGAGCCCAGCTGTTGCTGGGGCTGGGACACACGGAGCAGGGTGGGGTGGCGGCTAAACGTCCAGTGAGGAGAGAAGGAAGGGGCGGCAGGGGAAGGTGGTGGCAGCGGTGGGAGTGCAGAAAGGGAATACAGGGGATGGAAGGGATCAGGCTGGAGTGTTGGACGAGGGATCGGGTGATGTTTGGCCAAAGGCCTGAGGAAGTATCATATGCGACACCTTCATGCGAGAAGGTTACCCCGGGCTGAGGCAGCCTCCTGGACCACAGGCCTCGGGAAAAGCTGGCGGATACACAAGTCCGCACACACACTCTCTCTGCTCACTTTCACACACAAATATTCAAAGATGAATCACATTCTCAGCAAAAGCCCCGTTTGCCAGCAAACACAGTCATTGATTAATCCATATGGGCTAGCACAAACACAGCAGCGTCTAACAGCTGAGTGGTGAAAATGAGGGCTCCACCCAAACAAAGCTTATGCAGGTCACAATCAGTTCAATAGTCTGCTGTCCCTCACAGGGCCTTGGGACCACAGGAACTCTGCACCATGTGCCAAATCCAGAACAATCCTTTAGAATCTCATCATTTTACACTCATGGGATCGCAAATAATTAAGCAGGGAATAATAAGATAATGCAAAGCAGAAGTCTCTTAGAAGACAATTGAAACATTCGGCATATCAAAAGATATGACTGATTGATATGATGCATTCCTGACGCTCCAAGGATAAAAGAATCCCATTCATCTCAGATGTCAGGCCATAACCATCCATCGTCATGTACAAAGATGAAACACTTTCTGTGTTATTTATACAACAATCACTCTTTCATCCACGTATCCACACTCAATCAGCTTCGGCCGCTTACATTTGGCATTTATCACAAAGATGATTCTGCTGAGCTTACAGAAACTCCTTTTCCTCCCGGTCAAAGTGTCCAATCAGCAGGTGGTGGTCAGGCGATTGACATCTGAGTGAGATGCGAACGCAGATAGCCCTCCCTCTCTATTCCACCTGGAGCTGGCCCGGTGCTCGTGACTGACAGCTCTGCTCTTAATAATTCATCTGGCCCTGGGTGTCTGAAGGTCAGGAGATCATCTGTTTGGGGCTTGGGCGCTGAGGAGAGGTGGCACTGTCATCAAATATTTATTGACCTGCTGTTCTCCCAATACACTCTCAAAATACACAATCTCTCTGCGCTAAACACAGCACAGATTCGCACCCAGCAGCACCGACACTGAGTTGCTGCTGCTGGTGGAAGTGGGGTACAGTGTGTGTGTGTGTGTGTGTGTGAGTGTTGTTTTCCTTACTGAGCATATGGATTATGAGTCAGCAAACAGACTTAACTGCTGACAAGCCAGTGTGTTATCCGGTTTTAATTGTATAGCCAGATGGAAAACAGCTCCCAATGCTCTGACACTGGACGTTACAATGCTGCCAAACCAGTATTTTCTGCAATCACAGAGCAAAGCTGTGAAATTGCAGTGAAAGGGAAATTATATATGTATATATACTGTATACACTGAACAAAAACATAACGCAAAATATTTCCACTCATTTTTCCTGAGCATAAAATCAAAAATCTAAGGATTTTTCTACGTACACAACTATACACAATATATATATATATATATATAACACACACACACACACACACACACACACACAGTATATCTCCATTAGTGGCAAGGAGAATGTTCCACCTCCTTTCAGCCCCATAAAACACCCTGCCGGTGTTATAGTGAACTGCATATGGTGGATCCACTCGATGGTCTTAGCTGACTACAGCTGTAATATAAGGCACAACTCCAATCGGGGCTTTGTTCTACAACTGTGTATCGCTACAACAGCTAAAGCAACTTCAGGTGTCTCTCAAAGCGCTCAAAGTCATCGTGGGCAAAAATGAACACTGGAATCTCCCTTTAATGAAAATATCGTTAATTTAGTAGCACAGGAAAGCCTAAAGCCGTCCTCGTCAACATATTAATATTTGTTACTGAAAGAGCAAACCTCCAAAAAAAAAAGCTGTAGCCAATCATTCGATCCATTACAACCCAGAAAGTCACATTTCTGGTTCCAATTGAGAGCAAAGTGCCGTTGGTAGGAGATCTTTTTCTGAGAGCAGCAAGAACCTCCATATGTGGATATGTCTCCACCAGTCAAGCCCAGCAGCTGCAGAGACGCCAGCAGAACTGATGACCTAATGCTAGTCCTGCTTCATCACGATCACTCCTGAAGGAACACACACACACACACACACACACACACACACCAGCACTGAAACACACGACCCCTCTGTGAAGCCAAAGCATTACGCTCCGCTCACTCCCACATTTTCAGGCAGGTGCTGCTGTTGTTTGTCGGAGCGCTTTGGCAGTACAGTCTTGGACCGCAGTGTTTTTCGGTGCGTCTGTATCAGCTTGATACAAGCAGTTACGTGTTCCTAGTGGTATGCTGCAGGCCTTACTCACAGGGCCGAACTGTTCCAGCACAAGGTTTCTCAATCCGAACAGGGAGTCTGCGAACGTCTTACTCCTCTTAGAGAATGACTGTTTGCATCCGACAGCACGGTTCATCTAACTGCATTCAAAATCGTTGTGCGTGAGTGTGCACTTGTGTAAGCATCTGCACACTGTTACTGAGTGTACGCAGAGCGCGTGTGGTCGCTCCTGCGGTGATTATACAACACCACCTAAGTGTGAAGGAAAATAGCCTGTTTCCTCGAGGTTTCCGAGAATGAGCCACGCAGCAAAACATTGCCGCCGCTCATAAATCCACATATCACACGTTAACAAACCAAACTGAGTGCAGGGAGAGAATAATCATACTCTTTAGGTGTGAATTACAAAGTTGATTATTTATTTTATTGGTGGGGTAAGGTGGGGATTGTTTATCAGACGAGTGAATATGTGCCTCTGAGTGAGTCATTTTCTCCCGGTTAGAGGATTGTGTGCACATCGGAGGTGTCCACAATGACAGTTGCTGGCGTGCCAGGGAGTGGAGGCTGGTTTCAGGGAAGAGAGTGTGCTTAATCCAGATGTCTGGTGTTCACAAACACAAACCACCTGGACCTCTTGTGCACACATCTGTATGGCTTTAATATCTTTGTATTCTTTCGTGAAGCATTTATAAATCCATGTTAACTTCAGCAAAAACAGCTCTGTTCACACTTTTACCTTAAATATTTGTGTTAGACTAAATAACCAGTTCAACATCACATCATTTGGTTGATGTTACCTGGCAATATGCATGTGGCACAGTGTCATTTAAAATGCTGCCATATTTATATGCATGATTAGTCAAATAAATCAATTTGAAATGTGACTGGCGTACATTGTCTGGATGTACAACCAAACAAAAGTATTTCTAAAATACAACATGGTAACTAGCTTTTTGAGGATATATATATATATATATATATATATATATATATTTCTGTACTAGATCTAAGGTCCCTCATCAGCTTTTGTCAGTCTCACAAAAAAATCTGACAAATTGTCGTTGCATTCAGGTGTCCAAAGAAGGAGCATGACAAACGACTGCACATTGTGTGAGGATATACGGAAGATATGAGCAGTTGTGTTGGAGCTCAACGGATGGAGCCACAGGTGTTAAACAGCTAAGCGCTTTAGCTGCTCCAGGGGGAAAGATGTTATTGAACCAGGAAAGGCTTCTCAAACAGCGCCTCTCTGCAGGGCAACTCAAAGCCCGGGGGGGTCAAAGGTCGCCGTGAGCAGCGATGGAAGCCATTTGTTGGGTTGTCATGGCTCAACAGGTGAGCCCTGGGTGGGGGACCGTGCTTCTCAAAACATCTCACCCGGCAAGAAAAAAAAATAGCACCGCAGGCTCAATATCAGGAATGTCCACCACACACGGTCACTCACTCACCACACACAGTCACAACAACCCGTGTTTACCCTGCTTCCAGCCCGCGCTTCACACTCCTCTGTTTGCTTTGTAGCTTTGTGGAGGGGAGGCTGCCTCGGAAAAAGAAATGCTGAAGCAGGGAGAAGGAGAAAAATGGAAAGAACAACCACGGCCACCATTGGTGCACAGCTCAGTGTTTGTTTTTGTTTGGATGACACAGGGTCAAGTTTTTCTTTTTTTTTCTTAGGTTGAGGGAGACACCAGAGCTGCACCTGTGCTACGAGTGCCTCCGGACTGGTAACTACCTTCCAGCTGGGTTGTTTTGTAAAGAATCCAGCCTAATCATCACATTGGACGTGTTGGTGCACACATTCCTCCTCTTTAGTCTATTGTACAAACTGTGTGACCAGTGAAGCATTTTCTATAGAAGCTGCTCAGCTCATTTAAACAGCTTTTGGGAGACTTCCATATCTTCACAATGAGCCTTGATTACTGGTTGACAACAAGTTATTTAAAGCTAATTTTAAATTATGTCCTCCACTTACGGCCAAATGATTTTGTGAGAATGGTTTCAGTGTCTAGGTTAATGCATATAAAAGAGTTTATTCACAGAGTATTAAATATGGTGCATTGGCATAGAGCCACATTTAAACAGCATATAAAGTACTTCATAATTACAACATTAAAATACTGCTTTGGAATGACAATGCAATATATTAGAATTTTTACTTAATGGATACTAAAGCCTGCACCAATCAAGGTTCTTATATAAATGATGGCTTTAATAACTATGTGAAAGGGGTTCTGCATAATATTATAACCTGACTGAGTTCAGTGTTTTAGTGAATTTTGCTTTTTATGTTCAGTCTCACTGTTCTGATCAACTTAATTTCCAGAAGCAACTGGCAACAACAACAATAAAATAAAACATTGACCAGGTGAGCAACTAGCTGCAGAATCAAAAGCATAAAGCAGCTAAGGAACCGGATATCTCCCCTCAGGAGTTGGCAAAGGCCAAAGCAGAGCTAAGAAGAGAGCAAATATTGGAATTACCATTCTCAAACACGACTCCAATAAATAATCATGCAGCAGCTATCAGTTTGGCACCATTTAGCCTCTGTGAGGAACCACCAATATTTCTCCAATAAGCATCCATATAGGATGCTTAATGGTTAGCTCAACATAGCCTGTTCTTTCAGACAGCGGATCAGTCCACTAACAAGCATGAAGTTACGGTTCGAAGCCGAACACGACGCGCATTAGATGAATTATCAGAAGGGCCGTGACTATTTCAAAGCTGTAAAAACAAGGTGGTATGAAAACATCTGCCGTGTGTGTGTTTTAGTGCGACAGAGAGAGAGAGCGAGAGCGAGAGAGAGAGAGAGAGAGAGAGAGAGAGAGAGAGAGAGAGAGGAGAGGGAGACAGAGAAAAATATTGCAATTTCGAACCAAGAAAAACACATGGAATGTCATCGTCTCAATTTTCCAGCAGTCCCCGGGCTCGGCAACACATTTGCAAGCGAACACACACACAGATGTCCTACGTCGTTACGTCTTGATGGGCTCTGCAATAGAGATAATTATGTTTAAATGCAGCCATTTAAAGATAAACGAGCAATAGTAAGTAATGATGGCTTATTTCCCATCTGTCTGTGCATCGCTTGGCAGCTGAGCCTGGTGAATGAACATCAGTGTCCTGAATGCGCAGCACTGCTTTCAGAGGCTCCATTCATCTCAGCCGCTACAAGCACGTAATATCCAGCAGTTTAGAGGGACGGTCCCCAACACCGCTCCGACTGCTGTTAGCAAAATCCCATCTTGACAGAGAAAGACGGCTGCTTCATGCTGAATAATGTGGAGCACGGATGAGAACCAGAAAAGGATGGATCTTTGTCCCTACAGTCTTCCCCGGTTCTGACTCGTGGCCAGCAGACCAGACAGCGAGAGGGGAGTGTTTAAGGACGACTTAATGCCTTGCAGGCCGAGGCTGTTGTGAGGTGATTGAAAAAGCAACTGTGCAGAGGGAAACTAAAAGAGGGTCCCGGGCAGTTCGAGGGAGCCCCCCGAAAAACATCCTGCACGCATTCTAACAGAAACGTTACGGTTCCTTCCAGAAACGGTGGTGGGAGAAAAATGGCCACCTGGAACCTCAGCCGATCTGTTTGTCTTGGTTCCATCTTTTTTTATTGTCTGTTTTCCGCAAAATATTTTCACTCCTTCTCTTGTTCCATTCTTGTCACGCAAACACACACACACACACACACACACACACACACACACACACACTCACCAAACAAGTCTAGGGCGTGCAGGTGTGAAGGTTGTGAAAGCAACTTATCCCAGGTGGATGCAGATCAAATGTTTCTGCTATGACAAACGCTGCACTGCATTTCCACATTCCGATACATTATTAACTCTCTCTCTCTCTCTCTCTCTCTCTCTCTGTCTCTCTCTCATTCTGGCAATTCAGGCACTGAAGGGCAGATGTGAGCATTTGATAGGTTGTTTGTGTCAAATGACACAGAGGTGTCAAGGATTTCTTGTTAAGGTTAAGCTCTTTCACCCACTGTTTCCCCCCCAATGAAAAACCCCTCTTATTGCACCAGCCGTGCGATTGGAAAGCAGACAAAGTTAGCATTTGGTGTATTTCGGTGAAGCACTGGCACAGAGAACGATGGGCAGCTTTTACTGTCTGCTGAACCTGACCTGCATTCGGAGGAGCAGACCGCACGGTGATTGATCATCTTCTTGAGGAGGAAATAGATGGAAGAGGTAAGCTTGGCATAGACTCACAGACTCCCAACTGACAGCGTCTTCCACATGAGCCCATATAACTGTCACCAGATGCAGAGTTTTCATTATGCCCTGTGGAGTTATGATGACAAACTGGCACTATGAGGAATAACTCTCAGAGTTTAACAAGGAACAGTAAAAAGGTAATATCTTTCATAAATTCACCAGTGAAGCAGAACTCTTCGGTGGCTTAATGGACTCATTTCTTATGAAATGCAATTTAAAATCAGCATCATCAGTTTTAGCCGGCGTTGCTCTATGAATGGTCTGTTTGTCCAACCACTTTGACCCGGACTGAAATATCTCAACAAGTTGGATTGCCCTGAAATTCCACCCTGACATTCATTCTGACACATCCTACTGACTTCAGTGCTCTCCTGACCTTTCTTTTATCTCTACATCCACTAGATGAATTGGCACAAAATGTTGTATAGACATTTATGGTTCCTTCTCACAATGAGTCCGTTTGACTTTGGAGATCCCCCAACTTTTGCTCTACCGCCACCCTAATACTATATCTCAACAAATATTGAATGGATTGCCATGAAATTTGGCACGGCCATTCATGTTCTCAGTAGGAATTTTAATACATTAACGTTTCATCTTAGAACTATCATTGGGTCAAAATGTCATAAGTAGTGACATTCTCATCAGCTCTCTGTCTTCAGGCGCAGGATATTTTGGAGATCAACAATCAGCACACTGACCAATAAAGCCGGAAGTGAGGATTGCAAGGTGATATAACCCTAATAAGAAGAAGGTAAAGTCACAGTCCAGACTTACAATCAGCACAGTTTAAATTGCCAAATGCAGAAAGGACTGGTAAATAAATCACTGACTGTGTGAATGTGTAAATGAATAGAATTATAATATCATTGCCTATCTGGATCACTATAATTAGCTACGTGTCTAAAAAATTCATGTGTTGCCTGTATTCAGACCTTATTCTTTCTGCACCGGCGATGTAAATCAGAATATATTCTCTCGTCATATATTCATATCACATATTCACTTATGTGTGTCAGCTTCTTCAGCCGTATGTTGCAGTGTGTCAGGTCTGAGTCACCGGTGCCTAACACTCCTGCAGACTGTGTCACTTTCCTGCTGGTCCTTTTATGTATGTGAGGGTGATTATAAGATAAGAAAGTAAACTTGTTACCCCTTTGAATTTTCTTGCTATTCTTTATTTGCTCTGAGTCCGTTTTCCAGGGTTGCAGGCAGCTGAAAGAATATTGCTACAATATTGTCATATAAGCCATAATTTCCTCAGTGGATAAAGTATCTTCTAGAATACATCTAAATAACACATTCATTAAATGTAATGCACACATTAAACTACAGTTAAGTCTATTGTGCTCTAGAAGAGGCAGTGATATTATAAACCTATGGATTTACACATTGATTTTGTGGGAACTTCAAAATAAAACAGGAAATGTACACAACAAAACACCCAAATCATGGCGCTTACATACTAAATGGTAAAATCATAACATACTTGGACAATAATAACATACAAATGGTAAAAAACACCAGCATGTGTTGCACATGCAATAGCATTTATCTCGAAGCACCTCACACAGCTACAAGCTGTAGATGTTATTTGTTTTTGTAATCAGTGCAAACAGATGCTTTGATTACCAGCAGCAGTGGATTTTTTTGCAGAGCCATTCAAAATCTACATGCAGTATGGAAGAATATCTCCTTACCTTCTGCACACATTTCTTCAACAGCTGGCAGAGGCGTCACTAATCTTTCCAATCAGGCCGGCATTTCCTGTCCGATCTACAGTCAAAAAAAGAGAGGGAAGAGAAAAAAAGGTGCTGATGGAGAGGGGGATGAAGAATACCCATAGGAAACATTGGTGTCATTACTGACTGTCCGTGTCTGCAGGCACGCACACGCATATTCACACCTGCGAATGGGTCAGTAACCCGCAGAGCAAATGTTCATTCACATGCCTGCATGAATGCATTCGTGCATGTTGACATATACACAACCAGAACTGGCAGGACATGCGGGGAAACACAATATGGCAGGCATGCACGTCCATAGAAACCTGAACGACAGCTCAAGTAAACAAACTGCACACTCACATTGCAATCATACTTTCAAACAATATTTTATAAGTCACAAATAAACATGTTTTAATTAATTTCAACTCGACATAATTGACTCAAGCCAAATATGAGATTGTAAGGAGGGGAGGCCGTAGTCCAAACAGGCCCAAGATGAAATCTGAGACGAGTGTGTTTAATCCAAGACAATCAATCTTCCCCTCTCAATGACTTCAGCGCTCCGCATTTCACCTCGGCCCCGAGTTTGATTTGCACTGCAAATTTCCTGTTATGGGCACGTTTTAATCAACTGTGGTGTTTTTGACTCGGACGCTCCTCACAGGTGTCAAGAAATGGATTATTCTGCAGACACAGTCCGATTTATGGTGGAAGAGGCCGACTAATGCTTTAAAAGAACAAAACACACGTGTTGATTTTTTACATTTTAAATATGAATAATATAATTATTATAAGATTTTTATTGTTTGTATTATAGTGCATTTTGGCATATTATAGATCTTTGGTCACACATACAAAGAGAGTGATTTACAGAAAGAGAGGAGGCTATAAAGCAAGAGACTGAGAGAAAGACCAGTTGTGAATGTCTGGTTGGAGTTAGACATGCAGAACTGAGGTGCATCTGCCTCGTCACGCCCCTGGCCTCAAACTGCCTTTGGTGCCGACGCACAACAAATTCAGTACAGGAGGGAGCATGTGTGTGTGTGTTTGTGTTTGTGTGTGTGTGAGAGGGATCATCAGGCAAGTTTGACACGTAGCAGCACCTTACCGGGAAAACGAATCACCTCGTCATGTCTGGAGTTCAAAAGGTTAAATTGATCTGCAGGAGTTAAGTCAAGATGGAAAAGATCCAGACTAGTGTGAATGACGATCCGTCGCTGTCAGCAGCTGTAATGAGCAAATGAGGAATAAATGCAACCTGTGGAATGACTCCAGCGGTGAAATAAAGTGATGTTTATAACAGCATGGGTCTCGAATGTCCATATTTCATTATTAACATGATTTCTACACCTCTCCTCCTCCGCACACATGGGCCACGTGTTCATGGTCACAGTACATGTTGAGCAACTCCCAAACCACCAAGAAATGTCAAAGTCACGAGTGTTTTGTGGCTTTTTGGCATCCCACCAAACGCTACCAGGCAATGGTTGATTCAGTTTTGGTGTCTGCCATATGGAAGACATTGACAAGATCTTGTGAAATGCTAGATGCTAAATTATCACATTTGGCAAATTGCATTTTGCAAACGTGTTTTGCATAGGATTTCAAATTTGTCGCAGTGTTATGGAATGTTAATCTCCACCGCATGGCTGATTCTTATTTAAGGTTCTTTGGATGATATGATTCACTCTAATGAGTTATTTTAATTTGACACTCCCAACGAGGTACATAGCTTGCTTATCTATGTTTGTTTGTGAGTGTGTGTGTGTGTGTGTGTGTGTGTGTGTGTGTGTGTGTTTGTGTGTGTCTGAGTAAGTTCATCCAGGCAGGTGCTCATACATTAGTTGTGTCTATTAATATGTGAGTGTGTATATATTTTGGCTCTCCATGTGAAGCTCTTGATGTGAGTTTCGTACACTGTTTGATTCCTTGAACTGCAGCATTCTTCCAGCTCCAGAAGAATAAAGTAGAGGTGCATGCTACAGTGTTATGAGTGTCTGTTGGGAGATTTTCCAGCTGGATGCGAAACCCTGACAGTTTCGAGCTCTGCTTTCCCTCCACTTTATCTCCACATGCTTGCTCTTTTTACGGGGGAGAAAACATTAGCAGAGGGAAATCTCACTTTTCCTTTCACTCATTCTCTAAGTCTCTTTCCCTCTGTTGTTTAACTTTAACAGTGTTTCAGGGAGGAACAAGCAGGGCCTGCAAGATCCCAAAGCTCAATTGCGCGGCGAGAGGTCCCCTGTGCTGTAACGGACCTGGACGTACATCAGAAGCAAGGAGCATCTGCTCGGTAGTTTAAATCTGGCTGAAACTCAGGAAAGCTCAAAAGGCCTATTGTTATTGTCTACGTGTTTTTCAATAAACAGATGCAGATAGATGGAGTTTATTTTCAAGACACAATAAACAATAAACTAATTCTAAATCATTCTCTATCTCACCTACAGCTCTATTGAAAACTTAAGCGAATCCAATCTGTAAAAGTGTAATTTGTCATCCAACTTCCTATGACCCTTTAAAGATTCCTGGAAGTTTTTTTGTTGTTGTTGTTGTTCAAAAAATAACTAAATAACTAATAACTCTAGTTTGGAAAATCTAATTCCGTAATATATTTGGATTAAAAACCTGTTTATTGCATTCTGTAGTGGAAAAGGTTTAAATAAATTACATTACAGTCAACAGATTAGGAACTTCCCAGTACACAGTATGAGTTATAGCCTGCAGCTTCAGGGCCGAGTGGCTAAGGTGAATGGCGGCCTTCTAATAAAGCCTTAGAAAAACGGGGAAAACTTTGTCTCTAATCCCTTTGGAATCCTGAATGTCCTGAAGTGTGTCTGATTCATATTTTTTTTTACTTGCAGAAATGACCTCCATGTGCAATCCCTGCCAATGTTTTCACAAACTTTTAAACATATCCCGCCCACCCCACAGCCTGATGGAGAAGGCAGACGCACACATATCCAAACTGACACATGCACACGGCTCTCAGTGCTGCTCTGTGGGTCTTAAGTGTGCAGAACATGGCAGCCATTATCCTATTAGCAGCGGCCGAGGCCTGGGGGCAGGCAGGGGGGTAAAGAGCGGAGAAAGCAGTGAAGAAACTGGCATAAAAAAAAGAATGGGAGGCACGATCAACGGAAGGAGGTGAAGCAGCAGCCCAGCGGTAAAAGGAGGGAGGCAGACTGGTGAGGGAAGTGGAGAGGGGGGAATACTAAGAGCACAAGGAGGGAAAAAAACAAGCTGAAGTAAGGTTAGCAGTGGCTACAGCAGTGCAATGATACCAGTAGAATTGTTGAGGACCAAGAGAGAATAATAATGGATGGAGGTGTGCAAGAAAACAGCATTGGCATGGACATGAGTGAACTTTAAAGACGATTCCAAAAAACACAGCCAGGATCGGCATGCGGACATCTCCGCCAAGAGACCTGCTGCGTGAACATCATGAGTACTGTACGAGACGTGTGTTTGAAAGCCGTTTAAAGTACTTCTTTTCTGTTTGAGCTCAAGCAAAGGCGCTGCTAAGCTTGATTTGGCCAGCGTCCGCAGATCCCAGCTCCAAAGTCAATCTCCCCTTTGAACAAATAATTGACTTCTCCAGCCGCTTCATTATAACATGCTAATTTCCATTATGATTGATTAAACCAAGCTGCTCTTCTTCCCTGTCACAGACCAACCCCGTAAGCTCTGTGCACAGTGGGGGCATGGCGATGATGGGCTTATGCAAGCTCCGTACCCGCTCTCCTCCCAATTACTCCTCCACCCCTCTCCCTGTTTTCTTCCTTCCTTCCTTCCCTCCCTAACTTTCATTCCTCACTCTCTCTCTCTCTCTCTCTGTATTCAGCTATACTGTTCAGGTTCTTTTCACAAAGTCTCTATTGAAGCCAGGGAAAAAGGCTCAGCAGCAGCAGCTGGCCACTCTTTTCTCCAGGGCAGGTATAGAGGGGCTGGGAGTTCTCTGCATGAGCGAGCCCCACTCCTCCAGCTCCATTCAGCTCCGCTTTTGCCTCCGCTATTCACCAAGGCCCTACTTTGTCAGGAGCAAGGGAGCACAGAGAAAAAAAGGAGGGATCAGTCTTTTCTCTCTTTGTACTCCACATAGCTATACAAGCGTCCCCAAAGCCTCCGCTAATGAGTTGGCCTCCGCAGCGCTGTGAGTGGAGGGAGAAGCAGGTTTGTGAAAGAGAAAAGGTTTGATTAATATGGGTTCATTCTCCTCACGGATGGAACGTCATTCTTGTGGTCATTAGCCTACTGGGTGGTTTCGCCTTTAAAGTACGTTTTGTGTTGTGCCTGTCTGCTTTAGAATATTTATAGGGAGAGCTTGCCAATTAATTCTCTTTTTAATTCAACGCACAAGTGCAAATGCAGTGAACTGTTGTTGTTGTTATAGAATCACAGTCATTTGTGTGATTCAGGGGGGAACACTGCTGCGTCCAAGCAGTTCTTGTTTTTCTGAAGCTTTTCCTCAAGGTAAACACACACACACACACACAAACTCACACACTCTGCAGCATCAGTTAACCCACCATCTAATTGCCATTTCTCCACAGTTAATAATACACTTAAGATAATGTAATGATGGTGGATGAATTGCTCGTAAACATATACAACGCTCACCAAGGGAGAAGCCATATGGCCCCGCCATGCAGTAAATGGGTATCCGGTTACTTCAAATAAATTGAATTTTCCACCTCTGGCCTGTGGTGCCATTGAATGTGTTTGAAGACCTAATTGAATTTAGACTGGCGGAGCGTTTTTATTTAGCCGGCTAATTAAAGCTCTCAGTATATGTCTCAACGCTGGGCCTCTTTGTGCAACCAACCATGAAATGTGACAGGTCAAAGGTAGTTCTAGTGATTTTATATTTCACGGGTTTGATTAAAGTCATTGAAAGAGTTCAACATGAAGGGTAGTAAAGGGCTTTTTTTTTAATGTAAGCTTCTAGAGCAAAACATGCATTATTGGCACTGGGGTTCAATAATTCTAACAGAGATAATGATATTCTATACAACAATAAAAAGGGGTGTTTTTAAACCCCTTCAGACACTGAAGAGAGAGCAAGAGGGAGAGACAAAGACAAAAGGAAAAATGAGATTCCTTCTTGGTACAAATGCATTCACACTAAAAACACAGAAACAAAGAGTGCTGGCAGACAAAAAGCTGTTTGACCGCCGCGGGCGTGCAACACAGAAGTCACCTTTCAAAGAGGGAAACAAGCACATTCCTGGCCTTGCACAGGACAAAAATGTTCCAGGCCATTGCTTCTTTTATGAAATATTCTATTGACAAAGCTTATTAAAACAACCACAGCCAAATACACCAGAGAGTCACCCTTCCCCGCCCAGCCTGTCAAAGAAGCTGCGAACCAATAAGCCGTGGCTTCAACGTTTGTCTCTGCCGGGTGAGGATGTGAGCAATGTAGACACAAGTAAACACCTGTTGAAAGGACGTGGAAATTAGCTGCCATTTCGGCCCAATTTCCAACAATGCATACCTTCATCGCAGCCGACACCGTGGCTTGAAGTGTTAGCATAACAGACGAGGCGAACGCCTCTGGCCACGCCCACCTCGTGATGGAACAGGTTGGGGAGCTGGTATGGTTCGTCTGTGACGGCTTGCCTACTGACAGGAACTTGGCACGGCACGGCCTGATTCACTGTCCTCATTAAACAAACATGGATGAGAAACGTAAATGTTAGCACACACTTTGAATAAGGGTTTTTAAAAAAACAATGCAGGGAGAAGAAAAGCCAGAACTGTGGTGTTTGGACACCTGCAGATTACATGACTGTGCTGAACACTAACACCCATTCCACAGTTGAGCCTTCTTTATTCAGACCTCATTTTGTTTTCACCTCCTCTGTTTTAGCAGCTGTGTCGTTCAGGGTGAGATGCCTGCACATCAAGATGTAGAAGAATGTGATCGATGACTCATCACAGTTACTCACTGAAAAAGTTGGATTAGTGTACCAATCAAACCAACAGCAAAATGACTTCCTTTATGCGTTGTACATTACTTTTGTTACTCAGCCTTCAGCACAAAGGTGGACAACTCTAAATCCTCCCAACAGATGCTTAGAATGAGTACAACTAGAGAGGCATTCTGGTTTCATGAGTAGCCAGTTAGTCATTAGGAGTATAATAGACAATAAAGCAGAGTATGCTTTAGAGCAGTTACCGTGTGATTGGCAGGTTGCTAGCACTGCATTGTGTTTTCCTCTAAGAACATTAACCCTTTAACAGTGTGTTTGCAGTTCATGAAAGTCAACTGTAACATTACGGTCGCCTAAGAAACGTTTCCTTGTACTTAGCTCCACTCTCTTGTGTCAGTTCTGGTTGCAAAAAAACCCCAAACAGATGGCGATGGCCAAAAAAACAAGATAGTGATTGCCAAAATACTGAACATGAGGCTATAAAACCACAGTCCACAAACCAATGGGTGACATAACATCAGGTTCTTATGTACAGTCTCTGGTGGTAGGTTTACCGGTTAGCAAGCCAGACTGTGTCAGGGTCACAGATCTGTCATTTTCATTAGTTGCCAAACTTTAAGATGGAGGATCTCATGAGCCTGTCAGGGGGCAGATGCCAAAAAAAAAGTAGAAGAAGAGTAGAAGAAAAAGAAAGTGGTGTTCTGCTGAAAGCATGCAGACCACAACATACAACAAATGACAACCCTCATCTCTTTATCAGCCGAGATGCTGGTATTGTTTTCACTTTGGAAGTGTGTGTGTGTGTGTGTGTGTGTGTGTGTGTGTGTGTGTGTGTGGACCGGGTGCAGTGGTTAGCCTCGTCGCCTCCGTGACTCTAAACAGACTACAGGTTGCACTTAATGGATGGATGTCTGTGGATAGATGTTGTCACCACGATAGAGTCACAACTGTGCAAGAAGCAGTCGTGAAACTTCATAGGTGATAAGTTGAGATCAAAATGAAGGCAGGGATCGAAAAACAGGTGTGTTCAGAGCAAGGGTGCATGATGAAACTACCTGTGCCATGACTCCAGGAGTTGCTTTTTGTCTCCTCTCGCCCAATGCCTGCCATCACGCCACGTGTTCTATCTGTTCTGCATCTGTCGTACTCTGCTTTTCATCTCTTGGCTTGCGCTCCTGCCGTTGTAAGCCACGCATGACACCACTTAGCAGGCAGCCTGGTTATCAAGAGAAATGCTCAAACCTTTGCTGCTTCCTATTAGCGAAGCATCTCCACGCTCCTGCAACACCCGTTAACCATCCCAGGCCCAGTATGAAGAGGTGCCTGGGTTTTCACGCTTCTCCGTTTTTATAGTTGATGAATAGCTGCAGCAGATGGTTTCTTATCTTTGAAGATACCAGTAAGACGAGCGTGATGAATCGCTCCAGGCCTTACGCATTCATCGGCCCTGTCACCATCCCCGCCGCCGTTACCTCTTCCGGACCAAAAAAAAAGAAGGTTAAATGTGAACAATATGTAGTTGACTCCTAAAGTACACCTATGAAGCTACTTTTCTCATGCCAGCCCAGAAATGTGCAGCCATGACAGCATTGACACTTCCACCTTAATCCAGCTGTGTAAACCCCAATATGGTTGTTGTTAAAAACGTCTATACAAAGAAAGCTACGGGCTCATCTGGTGTAGTCATTATCCTCTTTACAATGCACCCTCATGACAGACCCACGTCCACTCTTCCCATCAGTCACAGCTTCACACCGCAGTTCACAGGAAAGTGGGTGCGGGGTGAGTATGAAGTGCGGACCGGTTTTGCTAGCAAAAGCTGTTAATGCTTTCCGTACTATGTCAATTCTTTGTCGGGATCTCTGCGTTTCTCAGATTATAAATCAATCCATAATCTCAGGAAGGTGCTATGCCAAACCAGTGTCTGAAAAGACTTTTCACACTTATGACATACATTTATGACAGATATAACTTGAAAACAGTGGTAGAAAGTTAAAAAAGAAGTGTTTCCTCTACCATTATTTTGCTGTTAGAATTCATGGAAAAATCATTACGAGCTATTATTGTTGAGTGTAAAATATCAGTATGGCACTTTTTCACAACATTTGCATCATTTAAAACAAAATGTAAAAAGTCATATAAACAATCAGGTAATTATAGATGTATAATTTTAATAGAGTTTTAATTCAAATTAAAGCACTGTTTTATGTTAATTGGTCTACATCAACAAGTTTCTTGTGAAAGACCCTTTAATCGAAGCTTGGTATATTGGTCAACATTTTAACCTGGTATTTGCCTGCTGCATTAGTAAAGTTATTTGTGTGTCAAGGCATCCAGCAAATAAATCACATTAAAAGACGTGTCAACAGTCCTCTCAAAATAGCCCCCCAAAGTACCTGGTCCACATCAAAATGCAGGGTTGGGCTGCCATTGGAGACCACTGTAAGCTCACAGTAAGCTGAAGATCTCCACAGGACACAGAAGGCCTGAAACAAAAGAAAACATGGAATAGTGAAGTGAAAAAATTAAATTGCAATTCAGTCTTATCAGGCAAGGAATCCTTACCTCATACTGCACATCAACCCAATAATGAGCTATGACGCCTTGAGAAACTTCATATGTATTTTAAACATTTTCTGGTTAAATTGATTAATTATTTATCTGTAATTGCTAACTTGATTAATAGCCATTTGAGTAAGTTATAATCTGACATTTTGCAGGTCCAAACAATTCTCAAGTCTCAAGGATTTCATGACAAACTTTTAGAAACTTCTTGTCAACCTTCATTACTCAATTTTCCATCACCAAATGAAGTCATGTTTTAACAGGGTCTCATTTCTCAGATTTTTTTCCTGGCTTCTCAGAGCTGGAGGCCTCACCTGTAGGCTACTGTGTTCACTCACACACGCGTGATGCAATGTGAAACCTTCACGTATTCACTGGAAAATGAACAAGGAACTGTGCCACTCAACCGCCTGCGGTGCTGCAGGTGTGAATATTTGTGTCCTCGCCACCGTGATTAATAGCGATGAAATGTGGGGCTTCTCCCAATGCCGAGCGATCACAATAGCTCTGACAAAGTCAATCAATACGCTCTGTCAGTGCCAGGAAAAAAAATGCCATGAGAAAAAGTATTCACGGGGCCCAGCAGACTGACAGGACCACTGATTTATCACAGATGTGCATTTCTGAGACAACGGGCGAACATGACTTCAACATTTGGGAAGAATTTGGGGCTATCATGTGGCCATTATAGGGCATGCTCAATGGGGAAAAGATCAGTCTGGCTGCACAAAACACACAGGCATGCATGGTTGGGTGTGCCTGCACGCATAAGTATACACACCTAGTTAGCACACAATCATATACACAGATGCTCAGACACACCTGCACAAAACATCAACTTTTGCGTAATACTCACAGATGATGGTTAAAGATGTACTCAGACCTTTTAATTAAGTTGAATTGTATTCCAAAATATAAAAAATACTCCATTAACAAAAAACCAACCTTTACCAGCTGCAACATTAGTGATTCTTAAATATGAACGTGTAATAATCAAATAATATATAAATGATTCTGAACTGGACCTCTGCATAATTGTTACTTTTAGCTATTGGACTTAAAGTTTATTTTTATTCTAATATGTACTTTTACATAACATTTTGAATTCAGGACTTTTACTTATATCAGAGTATTTCTACACAGTGGTAGTGTTATATTTACTTCAGTAAAGGATTCAAATAATTCCTCCGTCCCTGCTGCTGGGAAGTAACTAACAAAGTAACTAACTAGCTCACAGAAATTAAGTGGGGTAAAAATAATATGATGTCTGCCAAATGTTGAAGAAGTGAAGTTTAGCAAACGGTCCTAAATGGGGAATACTCAAGTAGAGTACAAGTACCTTAAAAGAAGTACATCAAATGTACTCGGTTACTGTCCACCACTGCTCAGATGCACAAACACTCAACAATTGATATTAATAAAACATGCAAACGAAGTACTTTCATCAAAATGTGGCAAACTGAACAGTTGGCAGACGCATGGAATGAATCAGATGTTAGAAATACGGTGCAACAGTTGATTGTTTACAGTGCGTATTAGTGCAGTGAGTATACACTAGTAACTGTTAATAAATGTGTACATAGAATCAGACCACACTAGTTGCTTGCTTTGTCCTTCACTGGATGAAGTGTGGAAAAAATAGCATACTGTTTATTACTTCCTCTCTGACTTTTTTTTTCTTTTTATATGCAAAACTCGATTTAAATAACAAAACACTCTGAAGTGAATTGTTATGGCATTTGAAGCAATTACGTTGTTATGGCTTGTTATAATGCGATTACAGCGCTTGATCACAGTGATTGTCTCTTTAAGAAGCAGTGAGAGTGAGAGGCGGTGGTGCGGTTTCACACCCCGGGGTGGGAAACACAGGCGGGGCCAGGCGCCGCTGACTGACAGCCGCTCAAAGGCTCTCCGGCTCCGCGCTGCGCGGAGAACCCGCGACGACCAATGGGGTTAAGGCTCGACCCGCCCACCTAACCGCGACGACCAATCGCAGCGAGCCATGGGCGGGGCCTGGAATCGCTGTTGTGCATCCAACGTGGGGACTACGGAGCGATCACCCAGGGAAAAAAGGGAAAAGTAACTCAAGAAAGGAAAAAACTCACGGCGGTGGTACACGATCGGAAGGAGGAGGGGGGTGAGACTCTATTTTGCTATTAATCGGATCGTCGAGATTTTGTGACCGCAGACTGCACCTAATAAGCTGTCGGTGGAGTTCTTCTGGAACGGACTGCGTGTGTTTCAAAGTTGGATTTATTCGACTACAAGCCGAGGGGTGCTGGGGAGATCGGGACGATATGCAGCGCTCGGATTGAGAGATCAACGCCGGAGTTCTCGGCACTGCTCCCGCGGGTCTTCAACTTATTACATCTTCAACTTTTAGTGGACATTTTTTATTTATTTGTTTTTTACAACAGCACCGTCAGCATTCACCGTGTGGCCGCGTTGCTCACTTTTAAACAGTTGCTCCGTTGATCAACAGTTATTTTTGAAAGCCACTGTGTCCTTTAACAGTTTTGACGTTGCGTGTTTTTCCAGCATGTCCCCAACAGCAGTTATCCGATCGAGAAAGTAGGGTTTCTTTTTTTTTTATATAGTGAAAACACTCTTTCAAATTGAATTGGAGTCCAGGACGACATACGAGTTCGCTGTCGGAAACTTTCGCTGGTCAATCTGTGAATCACCTCTGATTTTTTTTACCCGCGTCGGACACCGGAGGAGAAAGTTGGACCGGGAACTTGTCTCCTAAATGACTGTTAGTGGGATGGAAAACGTTTCGCCGCACCACGGTTGTTTGTGCTAGCCCCGTAGTACAACAAGACAGTTAAATGTGCCACGGAGGGAGTCCAGTCTCCCCGAAGCCGCATTAATATTCCAGTTTGTGGGTTACGAGGAGAGAGCTCGGCGGCCGCGCTATTAAAACTGGATACAAAATGGCGGCGTCCCTGGGACGGTTTGGATATGTTTCTCGTTCTATTTTTTATTTAGTTCTGTCGGTCGGACTGTTCGTCAGCTATGGAGCGAGTTCAGATTTGCCGTGTGCCCAGAACTGTACCTGCGACGGGGATTCGGTGGACTGTAGTAACCTGGAGCTGACAGCGACGCCTCTGGACCTTCCAGTCCGGACCGTTTCCTTGTAAGTAAAGCCTATTTATTGACTGGCCCATAACGGGCGCGTTTCTCAAGAAAGGTAAAGTGTCTAATAGAGGAGAAACTTTTTGGGGGGGGGGGTCAGAGGCCAAATAAAAAGCCTTCACCCAGTGAAACCCTGTTGATACGGTATTCTCCCAAGGGTTCCCTCCGAGACTATTTTAGTGGTTATGATTTGAGTTGCATAGCTTACTTGAAGTGCGCACGTTTTAGGAGTAAAATCAAACTTTGACCCCCTCCGCTAAGCAATCAATGACCTCCCGAGGTCCATGCACCCCCACTCTGGGAACTAATGGAGTAAACCACCAGCACTATTTGCCCAGACAGTCTGACACATCACTTGATCAAGATTATTCGTGCATTGCATGAATTAAGTGTTCACCTCATCAACATAATCGAATTTGACTGCAGGCAGAATGTAATATTCTAAAATGCATAACCTATTTCCTCTCATTTGATGCCACTTTGCTTTCTTAAAAAAACATTTTTTTTTACTCATATGCTCATGTATTTACAATGTAACAGGTGCACTGATAACTGCACGACGAGGGACCCACACAAACTGTTAGTGGACGCCATTTATTCAAGTGTGCATGACAAAAAGTGTCTTAAAATGATCCTGTTAGTTTGAAAACTCTTCTTTAAGTTAAGTATTGCCCCCTTTCAAAACAATTTTATTCTATTTAATTCACAGTGCAATCTTATGTTCAGTCACTTTCCCACGATTCACTATCTTTTGCAGTCAGTAAATTCTCTTATTTTCATAGTTTGTAGACAATATTATACATTTTAATGTAGCAATCTAACAAGGTTAAAATGAACAAATGGTCCCACTTGGGGTGGGCAAACAAATAGACCATAATGTGTCATAACAAATAAACCTCTGCTTTGTTCAGTCAGATTTATGACAGGTATTACCATAATTGCTGTTTCTGTGTTTCTAGCCATGTTTCACAAATTCAATTTATCGTCAATTAAGCACTGGTTCCTTGGGACAAGACTGACAACAGTTGAAACCCTGTCTCTTGGCTCATTCCAGAAATTAGTCAATTCAGGACATTTCTACGGAACATCCTCTGATATGTAGGGAAATTCAGCACTCATCAAGTTGAGAATGACACTATTTATTTAAAGACAGGACAACTCTGTCCTCTGAATCAACATTTTGGCTCTCAACCACTGTCCAGTGACGATTTATGAATCCTCAGTGACAACGGGGCATCTTGTTACAGAATCCTCAGCATCTGTTTGTGAGTGTGTTGCTGGGAACGTGGGGTTAAAGACCGAAGACCCAAAGACGTTTCAGGCTCCCAGGTTCCTGTGTTAGGTAGTTTATCTTCCCCTGGGAAGTAAGGAATGCAACTTTTAAAAAAGTCTTCTAAAAACATGAATAACGGCATTTGTGCCCGGGTAGCCTCATTGCCCTGAAGCACCACTTAGCCAAGTTCAAGTGCAGACGCTGTTTGCCATGCAAGTACGCGGACGCACACTGCTCCTCCTGTCCTCGTGGACAAAGGGCAACTACTGTGGGACAAATGTCCCATCTGAAACAGCTGCTCTGAACCTTGGGGTTCCTATCTATACGCAGGATGAGCCCTGTCTCACTCCCAGTCTACGGCTGTTATCTCGGCCAAACCTTATCGGTCAAGATTTAAGCACCCGCAATCTTGTTATTTTTCAAAGGGAATGGCTTTATGGCTTTGGATTATCTTTTTAAAACACCTAGGTTGCATATTTCCACACCACTTGAGATAGTCCCCTTGTGTTGGCAGGTAACTCAAAGGGAACCAGCTCAGTTCCTCTGGGGTCTGTAACTGAGCCACATTAGCAGATGATTACCGCAAACCTAAAGAGACAAGTACGGACAATTTCACTTGTGGCCCAATGTGATCCCATTAGAAGGTACCATACGCCAAGTCCTGTCCACTTGAGTGGATGAAATTACTTTTTGTGTTGTGGGTTGTAAGTTATTTTAGTGTCAGAGTGCTGCCGTTACAAAAGAGTGTGTGTGTGTGTGTGTGTGTGTGTGTGCTGCCTGTGGGTGTACGAAAGGAAAACTATAGTACGGTTGAAAATGGCAAGTTTATATAGCAAGAGTAATATATTATATAGTAATAATAGCTTTACGCTGTCATTAGAGCTCACTGAGAGTGTCGGTTTGCACAATGCCTCGGCCTTAAAGCACTGTGCGTTTGTCCATCTCTACCTTCAGGCATCTGAGCCATGTGAAATCGGTGTGGAATAAACTGTCTCTGTTATGTTTACCCCAGGGAGGGAGCAGCAGCAGTAGCAGTGGCGATGGTGGTGGGTGGGAGGACAGTATTGGTGGGTGTCATTAAGCACCTTCTCTCTTCTAAGGATGGAGCGATGGGATTTCATCGCGGATCACAATAAAAAAAAAGTGAATCACGGTGCATTTCCATTGTTGGGATAATCTTGGACGTAGCATTGCAGTACTTTTAGGGGTTTGTGCAGGTGTACAATGGTATTACTCGCGTTTATAACTTTTTCCCTGTGTTGGCTTCTGATGCTCCCACAAGTGACATCACCGTCTGTGTTTATTTCCCCTGCCTCAAATGTTTTGTAACTCCCTTGAATGTGTTAAATCCAAAGCTTTAGACCTTCAATACATACACACTCTTATGCATAATCACCTCCTGCTCTGAGATAGCACTGTTTTTAGAAGCTGGGTGGATATGTGTCCAAGGGAGATGGGTGGCTAGCTAGAGGGCAAGTGTAGGCAGTTTATCCATCAGTAGCTGTCCAAGAAATCATGTGGCTGTAGGTGAAGGAAAAAGGCCCTGATTCTTCCTCCCTTCAGGACTCTGATTTAAATAGTCCCCTGTGAGAAGTTGGCCTTGATGAGGAATCAAGGAAACAAAGATGGCACATACTGACTGAGCAGACTGGGCTGACAAGGCCAACACTAATTAAATGTTTTACAGTGCATGAACAACTTATTGCAATATTAATTAAACGATAATGAACAAATTTCAAGGAAATGTGACGGTAGTTTATTGCCAAACACATCCTTTGCTGTTTTTCATCAGTGCGCCTCACATTTAACAAACTGACCACCAGTCTCAGATGTCTGTCCATTGTTTCTGATTGATGAATCGCCTAATAACATTCAAAGCAAGTTTGCTCTCACACAGTCACATATTCCCTCTCAGGAGTGGTACCTTATCTTATTTGCAGCCAGGGTAATGTGTATAAAAAGCATTTTTGCCCACAGTGCCACCGACGTAATGGGATTTTGCAAGTAAATAAAATCACGAACATTATTATTTTGCTGGCTGAGATTGCTGTGGTCGGATTGAGATAAAGCAGATACATGGTGTCTTTCTGGGTTTTTTTTGTCTCATGCAAAATTGTAAAATCCTCTCTGTTTTATTGTCCAGAAAGGTGAATTTTTAATGGGCTTGGTCTTCATTTTCATTCGTTAAAGTCCTTGCAGGACCAGCTTGCAGCAACTCTGGCGAAAAGCATGAAGAGGCCTGCTCTTGAATGGTCCCCTTTGTAACCCGACATTTCCCCAGTGGTTTCCCAATGTGCTGGCCACAATGCACGGAGTACACCAGACGTTCTTCCGCGACTCAACCCCAAGCCTTGGCCCTTAACTTAACAGCACAGCCTTATTGGTAAACACCACATCCGGCAGTTGATTTTGGCTTCTGCCCTCAGGAAATGGGTTTGTGTCGGTGGTTTCCTGACAGGGGGCGGGGTGCTCAGCTGGCTGGTTTTGCGGACTGGTCGGTGGGGCTGCAGATCACCTGGCTTGAGGGTGTATTAGGCGAGGTGGGTTGACATTTTCCGCCCGTTGCATGGAAGTGTTTTGTCAACTCCACTGGTTTGTGAAAGTTCTGTCAGCGGTCAGAAACCTCAACCACTGTCACACATGTTGAACTACGCTGAGCAAACCCAGAGGGAATGAAACATTACAGGACCTTCTGCCTGTATGTCACACATCATCAGATAGCTCCTTTATTTTGAAGCAGCGTTTTACTTCATCTAACCTATTAACAAGCAGAAATGGTTCCTGCAGTAGGAGCATGTTACTGTCGGGTCAGAGATGCAGCAGCAGCACTGTGCAAGGTTGAGCCCCTTGTGATTTCTAGGGCATTTCTAGCTGCACAGCCTTGTAATCTTGTGGTTATTGGGAGTGTACCAATTTTGTTTTATTGTCATAGCTGCCCTACCTTTGTGACTCGCATTTCCACTGGGGGAGATTCTAAAGTCAAACCTGAGCGCTTGGAAGGATTTAAGATGATATTATCAGTGGCCCAGATGTTTATCAGCTCCTTGTGTTATTTGCGCTCCACTTTCTCCTCCCTTATCGGGCCGTTCGGCGTTAAGTTGGATAGTAAAAGTATCGGGAGTTACCATATGGAAATTTAAGCACGCAGCAATCTATTTTTCACTGTAAATGATGCTCTTTTAACAGTTTGGGATGATTCATGCAAAGCATTAGCTGTGAACAAATTATGAAGGAACAGCTAAGGTTGAGCCCTTACTCTAAGAACAACAGATAAAGTCTGACACTAACATGAAGATATGGAAGTGAGCTCATGGCCTCGCGCCGGCTTTAATGACAATCAAACAGCTGCTGCCACAAGTCATTCTACAGGAATCCAAGTTCGCAGAATAGATGGCCCTTTTGTGAAGACATTTGAAGGCGCCAAGTTTTTTTTTTCTTTCTTTTTTTCCTTTTCCACCTTCTCCCCCCAAAGTCGGTGTCTACAAAGTAGGCCTGATCGATGAATCATCTGTGAATTCTCTACATCTGGTAAGAGTTTGGAAATCTGGAGATGTTAAAAAAAAAAAAAAAGCGTGACTTGGACTGAGGGAGAGGTACTGTGCAAGTGAAGCAGCCCCCCCCCCCCCCCCCCCCCAGAAAGCAGGCAGTCCTCCGAGAAGCGAGCGGAGCTTTGAGTGTGAATTTGGGCCAAGCATATTTTTTTTTAGACTGGTGTACTTTCTGATACTGCAGAAAGGAAATGAGCATCAGAGCTCCACTGTCTAGACACCCACATACTCACATGTACTTGGAGTCCACTCTGTAGACACGTACTTCACCACTGGCTGGAGTGTAATTATTGCTGAATATTGCACTGCTAGTATAATAAACAAGTCGGGGGAAAGAATTGACTAATGATGCTGTACTTTTCTCTGCTTTTGAAGTTAAGAGCGTACGGTCAGCTTGACTAAAACAATAGAAAACAGTATTTATGTTATCCGTTCAGATGAATTGGGGACACTAATTTCCATTTACTCATAACGAAGTAGACTGGCGGCGCTTCCATTGTTATCATGCCAGAATCATGCACATGCACGTGTGCAGTTTGGACATCACGAGTGTTATTGCGCGTCTCATCCGGATGTCCCGGCTGGCGTCGTTTGGGCCGGTCCACGGGTTCATGCAGTGCCTCGGGCTAGCGCAGACCCTTTTCCCAACCCTCTCCCTGTTTGTTTGGAGTGCCCCGCTCCATCCCCTGCATCAGCCCCGAACCGGCAGCATGAAGAATGGCTGTGCACATGGCCCCAAGATGTGTGCCTTCCTGCCTCGGAAAAACTTCAGAAATTGAGTCACGCTCCTAGCCTCGCAGATTTCAAAGGCCGGAGCAACTCCTTTGTTGAGTTCTGTGTGTGTGTTGGTGGGGGCGGTGGGAATCTGTAATGCAAATGGTGAAATACGCTGATCCCATCGGCGCAACATCGCTCTGATCTTGCACCTGAGTTCTCCTCACTCTCCCACCAGATCTTACACTCACCAGTGGTTTTTCTTCATTGTGTTTCTTGTTTCTACTGCTAATCTCGTTCGCCACGTTATGCTTTTAACCTTGTCAAAGTTGATAAGATATCGCTCTCCTGGTTTCCTTCCTCGTGTTTGACTGGTGTGTAAAATGGTGGCCTGGAGCTGGTGTTGGCTTTGTGTACACTCTCACTGCAGTTGCCTGGCTGTAAAACTGTCCCTTAATGACGGGAAGAGTGGTGTGTGTGTGTGTGTGTGTGTGTGTGTGTGTGTGTGTGTGTGTGCGTGGCCCTCTGACACTCAGGTTATTATTTGACCGGTTTGGTTTTATGATGCCCTGAAATCGACCACATTAAAGGGCCTTTGTTTCCCAGCTGGACCACAGAAGGCTCATCACTGACATCACTTCACACTTTCGGCGAGCCAAGTTCAAACTGCATTTATGCGCGATAGAAAGGGGAAGGATAATGATGATGTATCTCAGTATCGTGCACGTCCCCTGGCTGTGCCGGTTCTCCCTCTCCGTATCTCCTCTCTCTGTCTCCCACACACACACAGGCTGTGCGCGCTGACTTATAAGCATAGTGTCATATGCGATGACATCACTCCTGTACTCCCAGCTTTCCCTCTACTCCCACAGCAACCATACGCACAGCTATTTTTCAAAGCCTTTTAATGAGTTTTACATGTCAGATCAGCTACACTGTCCAGCAATGACGGTCTGGCGCGGGCGCTGGGCCCTATTTTCTCCTCTCCGCATCCCTCCAGTAGTTGGCTGGTCATCAGAGTGTGTTTATTAAGCCTATTAAAAGTATTTTTTTTATAAAAGATAAATGCCCTTCGAAAAATACTAGGGTCACAAGTAGCAGTTGTTGGACAAATAGTCCAAAAAGTTATTTATGAGGGAGGAAAGCAAGGGAGTGACCTCATGTCTGAATTCTAGCAAACGCTTGTTTTTTTTTTCTTGATAAAGGGGTTAATCGATGATCGGTTGATGTTAAATCAACTGATTCACTGACTGTTTTGGATGTAGCAACACTGTTTTAGGGCAACAGGTGGTGGATTATTTGTTTAGCTCATTACATTTGTCTTTTTTTGTGGTATTATGGTGGTGCAGCCTCGTGGTTTTGCTCCGTAGAGAAGCTTTTTTCCCCTCCTCCTGATGCTTCACAGCCTCCCAGTGTTTGTGATTATTGTTTGTAATGTGCGGGGAAGTGTTTGGGTTGTGGCGGCCGGGTGTGGTTGGAAGGTGGGGGTGTAACTACCTCTCTTTAGACCAGACCAGCTCTCTTGTTTCTTGTCTCCAGCTCTGCTGACAGAAACGAGGTTATGGTGACCTGTGCTCGTTGATGGATGGCCAGTGTTGGCTAGTGCTGTGCAGGACAGACAGTAAATGCTACACGGGGCCTGATTCTTAAATTTGCGACTGTTTGCAACATAAAGCAGTTTTAGCTTGAATACGATGACTTCCAGAGGGACTTTGTGCTGAATGGAAGCTGGAGAATAATCATAGATTCTGCACTTAGTAATGGATTTTTAAATAATGGATGAAGTGACTGAAGCGATGAATTAATTCTAAATGATAGTTGTTAGTGCGTGAGTAATAACACACTTGTTAATTCATGCTATTCTGTTTAATTGTCTTTTTAAAATCACAAATACATTTTTTTAAATGCATGTACAGAAACGCTCACCTGGCTGCAGTTCACCAGCCAGAACAGCTTGAATTCAGTGGGAAAGTAAGCATTTGGCTGGATATGCAGCCTTGAATTATCAACCACTTTTCTTTGGTTAAGTACCTGGCAGAGACAGCGTTTGATTTGGATCCCGCTGACTAATGTCAAACAGTCCTGCCCATTTGTATAAACTAGTTGTACCATACAATGGAATGCTGTGTTTGAAGCATTAAAGCAAACCACTTTGTAGTGTTTGCCGTGGCTAATCACAGCGACTGTTCCCATCTCGACCATATGTCCGTTTTTCCCCGACGGCTGCATTATATGACATGAAGCTGTGTGCGGGCCATCGTGTTAGAGCAGAGGTTGATAAGTTACTTGGACGTTCCTCATTCTTCCCAGTCTGCTTGTTGCTGCTGGTGTTGGGGTGTACAACTCTTAAAGTCCAAAAAACTGGAATGACTTCAAGGCTTCTTCCAGAAACGGCATGATTGTAAGGTCACTTTCTGGAAAGCATTAACCTCGCTTAGCACTAGAGTCCCATCCCCCCCTTCCCCCACCACCCCTCCTTCATGGGAGAGAGGGGCAAACGGAGGGGGAGGGAGGCCAGCGTTATCATACAGTAGGTGTTAAAACGCTGTGAAACTTATCTTATCTGATAGGCAAGAAAATAAATCTGGCTGAGAATGAGATGGAGAGAAAAAAGGCTCAGTTGTGTAAACACCGTCGGTGACTCAGAAGGAGGCCCATGCACGCTTGTGCGCTCACTAAAGCACCCGTTTTGTTTGTTGCTGTGGCCTTTAGCACCAGTACGGCAGGTTTGGCTCTCAAACGTGACTAGATTTGTTTTGCTTCGCTCCGTTCTTGCGCCAATTTCCTTAACCTTAAAATGCCTTTTTTTAAAAACGGCGTGGAGGTGGTGTCCCTGGATCTTTATTTGCTTGTAATGCAAGGTTCACTAGTAACAATCTCTTGACCTACTGCCAAAATCATGTAAAAACTCAATCATTTCAAAACTACAGATTGCTGTCCAAAGTTCATCTCATCTGAGCTGTGTGTGTGTGTGTGTGTGTGTGTGTGTTTTGACTGAATATATACATACCTCCAGGCAGAGACAGACCATAGGAAAGCTGTGCTGCGATTTTTCACTTAGCTTCACCATAACGAGATAATTGCCTCCTGTTTCAGGGGACGACAATTCCGTGATCTGGGTCGTGATGGGAGGCGCCCCAGTAAACGATCATAACATGCACACCTCCCTCACTGCAATTGGTCTTTTCCACAAAATGATGCTTGTCATTTTTATGACAAGTATCATATCCCTCTCTATTATAAAAAATAAAAATAATAAAAGGTTTGACAGGCTCTCCACCTGAAAAAATTATAATTAAAAAAACAACATTGAAAATATCAAAATCTATCTTTAGTAAATCATAAAAATATTTACAGAAACTCATTCATCTTGTTCAGTCATGTGGCTCTTTGATGATTTACTCACATAAACTTCTAAAATAATTTAGAAGACAATTTATGGATCCAAAATCCTTCTGTATGATTACTATGATCCTATTTAATCATTGTCCAGGGTGAGTAGTAGGAGCTACATAATGGCCTACCACTCACTGTCCTGTCCCGTCTGTGCCAATAAGTCAACACTACTAACGGCCTTTGAACCGACTACATTACAAGAAAGGAGGTATGCTTGTAGGCTATAAAATTATTATTATCATGAAGAAATGTCTCACCTGCCAGTTAAAACTTACAAATGATAAGCATACCATTTCCTTACTCAACACCAGATATGTCTCCTTTGTGGTCCGTTAAACTGGAAATTCGTCAATTAGCTGCCATACCGTCCAGGAAACATGCATCGAGGTGTTTGTCCCACAGAAGTTCGGGAGACATGGTTCCATCTAGGCTGAGGGAGAAAAAATCCCAGAGAGACGCAGGCCTCCCTGTCAGACCTGTGCCTGGAAGGCAGACACATGCTCTGCCATTATCTCGTCACACACACACAGTTAGGGGGAAAGATTTGGGGAGGCAGACTGTCATTATCTGCAATCAAGCACAGAAGACAAGAAAGGGAAATATGCCAAGTGAGGCGGAGATTGAGATTGATAGGCACACGTAGTATTAAAAAGTGGAGGATGTAAAATAACAGTCTTTTGCTGTCGTATTGACCCAGCCTTCCTCACTTTAGCTTTCCTAATAGCCATTCCTACTATCTATAAAATTAAGGATGACATGAAGTAACTGTCACGGAGTTCAGGCCCATAAAACACACAGCAGTTTTAAGGCCGACGAAGGGACAGGAGGGTGAGGAATGTGTTGCATCAGGTGAAAGTGTCCCCAGTGTCTGGGAACAAGCGGCCATCTCTCGGCAGGCCTGTGAAACATTCCTGGGCCGTCTCTCACGTCTGGACAGAGGGACGGAGGGGTGGGACGCCGGGCGGCTCGGAGCTGTGGGCTCCCTTTGTCTCACCCGGGCCTAACCCCATCACCAAAACACAAGCGCCACTCTCACTGCAGCCTCCTCTCTGCCAAGTCGGCGGGCGGCGTGCCAGCCAGGCAGGAGGTGTGCGACGCAGATGACGCTTGTTTACGTGTGAGGTAAATTTGCTTAACATGGCGTGGGAAGCTCCATCTGAAAATGCAGATGCGTGTCAGGTGCGAGCACACAGTCCCCCCTCCCTCTTACTCCGCTCCCCGACGGCGGTAACGCTATATCACCGGACAAATCACTTGGTAATAAGCCTCTGTGCAAGTCAAGTGCCAGCTATTAAATACACTGTTAACCTAAAGTGCAAATTGACTGCTGCAGATGAATGGGCTGCGGGTTATGTTTGGAAAGTGAGCCAGGAGAGAGAGCGGCGCTCTGTATCGATAGTATTGATCCGGGCTCTCCTTGAAGGCCAGCTGGAAGGATGCAGCATTTTCTGGCATACTTGATATGGAAGGATGAGGCTGTTTGGCAAATGGGAGAAGTAATTGTTGTTATTGATCAAGGTCCAGATCTCAACTACTGAAAAATGCCTATGACTCGTACAATTACTCTTATGAAAACTATTGTTGCACCGCTGATGTTTACATCTTTTAATTCCTGTCATGTCCTCCCATGTCTGCTATTGGGCATATAAGAATATCAACTACTTTTTTTTAAAACATACACCTTTTCTCTTTTCAGAAACCTTGGCCACAACAAGCTGACCGCCATCGATGTTGAAGCTTTTGAAAACCTTCCCAACTTGAGAGAGCTGTAAGTACTCAGGCAGAATACTCTCACATGCACATTACTTCTCCTGGGGCAGCTGACAGAAACACCTGAAACTAACTTCAGTGTGTGTATGGACGTTTTTTAATCTGTTTTGTGTTAAAATGTTAAACTCTGTGCATCCGTTGCGATGTGTGACGACTTAATTCTTGATTACCGTCCGTGATTTGCCACACGACTTCCTAGTCGCATCCTCGTATATGTTTCCTTGAACTAAGTCCAATTGAGAATAAAGTGGTGGTTTTCTATATTAAGCCTCCTCTCCACCACCTGATACTGTGGCCAACGCTGGCCTTGTAAATATTTTATATGGTGAGGAGAGGGCTTGGCTCGGTGTCACTCAGCGGCAGCACACAAGACACACACACACACACACACACACACACGAGCTAACTGGTGATACACACACTGGTGACATCTTTGGCAGGCCGGCCAGCCAGTCATACGCTCCCCGACATCTGTTTTACTCCCGTGTTATTTTTGACTGATTTCTGATGACTTGCTACTTGCTCTGCGGCAGACGTGACAAGTTGTGTTTTAAATCTTTTGATTTATACGAGGTTTGATTGAATTTTGCGGAATCGCCCCGACTTCACACACATTGGACATAGCTTTAGTTTTTAAATTATAGAATTTCAAATAAGAATTTGTATTTTTTTGTTCATTTTTTACAAGTAAGGATCCTCACGTGTTTACTGTGCTCCTATTCTTTCAGTTTGACAGTGTCTACTGTGTGTGAATTTTTTTTTCTTTTTCTCTAACCTACTATGTGTATTTGTTACTTTCAGGCGCCTGGACCACAATGAGCTGACCTCCATACCCGATTTAGGAGGGGCTGCCTCCAAGATTGTATCTCTCTACCTGTGAGTACCGCCCCATTTACTGCCAAACAGAGTACCAGAATGATCCGGCTCTCTGTTACTGTATTCTGAGGTCAGTGACCCCTTTGAAATGCTCCTGAAATAGTCTCTTGACATCTCTGGAGGATGCATATGCCTTTGCATCTCCGAAGTAATGCTGCATTAATGTGAAGTTGCCGATGTATATGACTCCCATTACATTAAAATGAATCCCCCTTCCCGCTAGAGCTCTCTGGGCTGTAAATCTGGAGCTCCGTCTTTAGCGATTTAGTATGTGGTCAGGTAACCGACTAGTGTCGGCTCGTATATAGTCCCAACTTGGTTGCTCCCGGTTGTGAAACTGTGCCTGTGGGGACTGCCTGTGCTGGCATCCCACTGGAGATTTACTGCCCTATTTGGGTAGGGCGTGTGTGTGCTTGTGTATGTCACAAACGTGAGCTCGCTAGTCCATCAACAGTCTCTCCTCTTACGCAGCGCCGAGGGAAACTCACAGAGAGAAAGTGGTAGTTTGATGACTTAGTTCAAGTTGCAGTTTGGATGTCAGTAAATGTAAATCATTACATAGAAATGTCTCACGTTGAATATTTATGATTATGGTGGAGTTCGTTTTCGGGAAATAAACTAATAATAACCGAGGTACCGCTACTTAAATGGCCAACGCCACGCAGACCTCATTCTTCGCTCAACACTTTTATTTAGGTCTACGATGTTATCTCGGTACCGACAATTTTCTGTACTAGTGCGATGCTCAAGAATGTGCAGAGGAATGTGAGGCACACAAAACAAACACAGTTCAGTGAAAGGCTTTCTGTGGTTCCACCAAAATGGGACTCAAAACGCTGAAGCTGACATGCAAGCGTTTTATTTTTATTCTTCTTATTACTGGCGATGCGCCGTGGTTTCCGATTCTACACACAGACAGCGTGACGGCGTTCGCCTGTATCATCTGCATCTTACTCAACGTCAACCTAGTCTTGTGCTAACAGTTAGCTTAGCTTCCCTCTGCTTGCGAGCGTGCCAGCTGACTGCCTGCTGGTAAAGTACGCAGCTGCTGGTTCCTGTAATATTGGTCATGGTCATATCATTTTCTGGCGGTGAACTTTGTGGGAGTCACACCTTCACCTCTCCCTGTGTGTCATCTGCCTGCTTCTCAGAATTGATCGTGATGCACCAATGTGGTCAGAAGACTAAGCCGTAAACACTTAGGTGGGGGAATTTGAGGTTTGATTAAAAATCTCAGACATCTGTTTGTTTCCAGATATTGTGATGGATGTGTGTTATTAGGTTGTTGTTGTTTTTTATCAGTCTGGATCTGTAGGGATTAGAACAAGCTCCTGTTTACTTTGCCTTTCGATGCAAAGCTGATTGGAGCAAATCCACCTTTTACTAACACAAACTGTGCCGCATCGCGGCCCCTCTCTATATGATCGGGGTGTCTTTTTTTGGCCTGACTTGAAGTCTGTTGCTAGGGGAAGGCTCGCAGGCCTGATGGGAGTGGAGGCTGGAGGGAGGGTCTGATCTTTCCAAAGCCACACAGCTGAAGTGAAGGCCCGCTGAAGCACTTGCAGCTGCAGCTGTCAGTCACATGGCTTACAGTAAAATGGGTGACAGTGGGAAGGGGAGGAAGGATGAGAAAATGGGGAGGGAGGAAGGTATGGGGGGGTTGGACAGTGTCAGAGCAGGGTGACATCAGCGCATGTCGAAAGAGGAAGGGTTAAGGAGAAGTTGTCGAGGAGGCAGTAAGAGGTTACGGAGAGGCAACGGAAGGGAAGCAATAAGTGAGCTCATGCTGGTTATTCCCAAAAGTAAATCCAATGCACTCCGTCTCTCTTGCCAACCGTTGAGCACTCCGGAGCGTGAGACTTTCTGCGTATGTGCCCTGGCAGAGGCAGCGGTACAGACTGCAGGGCAGTGTTCCTGTGCCGCTGGTTGAGATCGTCTGGAATGTCGTCTGGCTACAAGTTTGTGTGAGACAGTGGTTTGCACACGCACGCAAGCAAATGGATTGAGAATCTGTCTTGAGCCCCTCATCCAACAGTAAACCCTCAGAAAGAAGTGCCCATTATATGCGGTCGCTACTGTCTGACTGCCTCCGAGTCAGTTTGCTAGTTGCCACGACTTCTGGCCTTCTATATCTTCCATAAAGGTAATTTCCCTGCAGTGAAGGGCAAGCCTAGTGCTAGGGAAATAGCAAACTCTGCAATACAAGCATGCCAGTAGGTGCAGTTTTCATCATATGGTTTATCAGCACAAGAAAGACATTTTACGTGTAGAACACACATGGTTTTAGTGAGAATTTTAATTAAACAAACATTTAATTATCATGGCTTGTTAATTCAGCTACTTTCATCATGGCTGATAACAAACTTTTGCCAAGATAATCATCGGTCTGTATTCTTATCAGCACACGGATATTTGAGCTTAGAAGTGGAGGACTGAATTACTACTGTTGGAGTACAACATACAGAATAAGAAAGACATACAGTGGTATCAAAATCAAAATAATAAATGGAAGAAGGGATAGGTGGGTAAGCTGTATCCCCCCCCCCCCCCTTCCTTTTTCCTCTTCTTTCTTATGAATCTTTTTCTTGGTTGAGAGGTTTCTTTTGCCTTTCCCCCACTTTGTGCAGCTTTCATCCCCCTGTATAGTTGTATAAACTTGACCAATCACTATCACTTGACAGATGTCCATCAACCAATCACAACAGACGCATCTTAACAATCTTTTTTTTTTTTTTAAACTTATAACAAAAGTCACCATATCGCATATAATTCATCATCATGAACTCACCAAATACCATATGCCACACTCCCAAAGTCCCACAATGCACTTGGCGAGCCCACTGGCATCCCACAGACTCCCAGAATGCCACAGCGGGATGGCAACAAAAAGTTTTAAAAACACAATGCCAAAGTGACAGGAGAGCAGCACAAACTTTCCCATTGTGCTCATCGGCGGCCCGGTCCACATCAAAGCCGTCCCCCTAAAACAGCTCGCAGGAGAAGCCATGTGGCCCGGCTGGATGTTTTGATTTTGAAGTAAGTCTCCTTTTGTCCCGCCCGCCAGCTTCAAATGTAAGGGACTGAACAAAGATGACACTGGAAACGGTAGAATGGACTCGCTAGTGTAAACCTCCCAATTCACTTTCCATACATCAAAAGAAGTGTCAAAATGAGCCAGGCTCGTGATAATCAGATGGCCAATGGGGCGGGGTAATGAGATTTGGAATTAAGTGGAATCAAGGCGAATAAGGGCCCTGGACATCAAAGGGAACAGCAGTGAACCCAGCTCCTCTTTATCAGAAACCGGCCGTATGATAATCAGTTTTTATAAACGCTACTATTGTATGTGTGGACTTCAAACACGTCGAGCGCCGGAGCTTTATCAGTCTCTCACACGCAGCTGGGCCCTGACTGTGGGAGGGAGGGAGGGAGGGAGGGAGTTTGGTTTGAATGGGGCGAGAGAACGAGTAAGAGAGGTCAACCTCTCCCACCAGTTTGAGACTGATCTGTTTTTCCCATCAAAGGTCACCAGCTGTTGACCCCACCTCACCCCTTCATTCTCCCCCTCCCTTTCTCCTCCCCCATTCTTTCCCTCCCTGCTTTGCTCGGGCTCACTGTAGCCACTGTCTGTTGCTCTGTCCCATGTGTGTCTGCTATTTGTGTTGTGTGTGTGTGTGTGTGTGTGTGTGTGTGTGTGTGTGTTTGCCCAGGCGTGCTTGCATGGCTCATCCTTAACCATTTCTGCCACTGTTTATTCAGGTGGACCACTGTGGTGTGACCCCTCCTCCTCTCAGACACCAATATGTGTATGTATGTGTGTGTGTGTATGTGTGTGTGTCCATCTGCTGGCTGAAGCCTAGAAAGGAAGCAGGAAGGAGGCACTGACCTTGTTTTGACGAATCTGGCTGGTGGAACACCTGCTCTGTGTCTTGGTCTTCCTAAAAAAGTGAAGCCATCAGAATAACAAACCTTCTTTAAGAGGAAAGCTGAGTCTTTTTGTCAAGTTTCATTATCAAATGTTGTCAAAGTCTCCATGGGTCAAGTGTATTGACTTTAAGATGAATTTTCGACTATTCAATGTTATTTGTGTTTTCAGGGGAGAGTAAATATGTGGAGGTATGATAACAACTGATTTTGTTGTCCTGCATACAAAAAACTGCATCTCGTCAATGACTTCTGAAATGGTGGAAAATGGGGCTCGAACACAGGTCCTTGCAGTAAAAGAAAGAATCCAATATTGCATGCAGACTTTGCTTAAAAAGAACCTTTGTAAAGTAGCTTCCACTTGCAGGGTAAAAAGAAGAACCCCTGGTACATAAACCTGAGCTGGTATCATCTGTGTCTTTATTTTACCCCGCTCTTGCTCTCTTTTAAATTTTTTTTTTAGACGTGTAAATGAAAGTGATACCAAATGAAATTCCCGTCCCTAGTTAGCACCCAGGAATGTGTCAAATGTGTCACCCAGCAAAGGCTTTCATGTACACTCAGATAACACTGGCCAGCCGACTCCTAACGCTCTCACATATATGGACACACACATATATGGACACGCACGTATACCTATGCAGACACAAAGACTGGGTGCAGCAACTGTCTGTCTCCCTGCTTTGCATATTCTGTGTCTGCTGTGTACATTTGTCTGTGTGTATGTTTGTATAAGAGTAGGGCTGTGTTTGGGGTTCTTATGTGCCCTCTGGCCTACCTGGTGCTCTACTCACACATTGTGTGAGAGTGTGTGAGTGTGTGTGTGTCGCTTAGGCCGCCGAGAAGCATATCCCACAATCCTCTTCTCCACAACGTAGGGTAATGACTGGGGCTGTGTCTTTTACTTTCTCTTTTTTTTTGGTCCTGGTCCACAAAATAACCCACCGCAGATGTTGAAGAGGACAGGAGAACCTTTCTTTTCTGTCGGGCTTCTGGTTGATGTACTATTGCTCTTCCCAGAGTTCTGGTACATGAACTGTTGACATATATTTCAAAATGGTTTAAGATTTGCTTCTCTGTTATTTAGGCAGCAGTTCGCACTCTTTCGTCCTTTGGCCCGAACTTCTTGAGAATCACACATCCTCATTCCATCACACACAGAAGTACTCTGAAATCCCTCTTCAAGTGGCTCTGGTTGATCACCGAGGCCCCATCCGTCTCGTAGATTTTACGTCTCAGCTCTGTGGAGAAGCACAGGTGTCCTTGGAATTGTTTAAAGAAGGCCAGTCTCTGATGAGAAGCTCTTAAAGTACACATTTTGTGGAGGATGAAGAGCACTTTGCTCTGTGTACTCTGTTGTCTTTGTGCCTGAGAGTGGGTTTATAGAAGGTGGGGGATTTTGGAGTGTCTTTTGTGTGTGATGGGGAAAAGGAAACTTAAGTTGAGCAGGGATATATATTTTGAGATGGTGATATATGGACACTTGCAGGTCTGTGAGTAGGATTTTTAGCCACACCTAATGTATTTTAATGTGTTTTTTTTCCTTTCCAGACATCATAATAAGATCCGCAGTATAGATGGCAGGCGGACCAGAGAGCTGGCTTCTGTGGAAACTCTGGACCTGAGTAATAATGACCTCACTGAGCTCCGGGGGCACTGCTTTCCTGCAGGCCTCCAAATCCGAGACCTGTAAGTAAAATCTCCGTTGTACTGTTGCACATGAAACACCGATCTTTACTAACTGGACGTACTTACGTAAATGCGCTGTCTCTGCATTCAGGTACCTGAGCAACAACAAGATCAGCGTGCTGGAGCTCGGAGTCCTGGACCACCTGGGCTCGACTCTACAGGTCCTGAGACTGAGTCGAAACCGCATCAGCCAGATCCCCGTGAAAGCCTTCCAGCTCCCCAAGCTCACCCAGCTGTGAGTACCGCTGGATTCTATCAGTTTAACGACATAGTTAGTGTGCTGACAAGGTAGTGTTTTGATCTGTCAGAGTGGTTTGACCTGCAAAAACAATACGTTTTTGACATCCGTGGTTGGGGAGGAAATGAATGAGTTTCCCAGTTGTAGCCGATTGAGACTTTACAGAACCGAACAAGAATGAAGAGGTTTAACGGAGTTTGTTGTGTCTGTTGATCAAGACCTGTGTGTTTAACATTTGGAACACTATTAGCGGAGCTATTCCTCTAAGGCCGGATAGGGTCTGACTAGGTAAACATTGAAGCCATATAATTGGTGATTTATGGCCGTCTTCCATATCCCCGAAGTGGTTAGCTCATTCCCCACACCGGGCTCCATTATCTTCGTCAAACTTCCCTCCAGCTATGACCTATTTGTAGCTCAACGCCTCCATTCTGGAGAGCGAATGGACTCTCTTAATGGGACTCTCTCATGGACCAGTGGGGGGGCCAGTAGTTTCCCCAGGTGGCCTTTTGTTGGACAGGTGGCCCCGGTGAACGTGTATCTACGCTAGGGCTGCACAAAAAATCGTTAAAAAATTGCGATCTCGATTCACACATACACGTGATCTCATTTCTACACACGGCGATTCTGAAGCATTTTATATCTCGAGCTGCATCACAAATGCTCCTATTTCCTTCCGGATTTTTTGAAGCGCCCCCAAACGCACCACTGCCGCCCCTCAACCTATGGTAAAGCGTCTTTACAACAAGTGATTCAGTGGAGGAAGCCGCCTGCAGTTGAGTGTTTGGAAAAAGTGAAGGTACGTGCGGTGTTTCCCCGCGTCCCATTCATTGCGCCGGGCTCGACTCGCCGCCTCGGGAACGCTCGCGAAAATCTTCTAAACTGAATGCTGTCGATCTAAAATAAAGACAGATTCAGTAACTGCATAGCTTATTTCTCGCTTAAAATGTTTTCAGAAACACCTTTCGGTGAACTATTTTCGTGAAATAAGAGAAAGTTTCCAAACAAGCCGCCATGTTGGTCTGCGTGAACTCCGGAGCAGACAGGACAGCTGTGGAAGCGATCGTCCAATCAGGTGCAGCCATGAAGTGTGCGCGTGATTGTATGAAGGAGAGCGCCTGTCAATCATCCTCTAGTGGCAGCCCACCAAGCGTGCAATAGAACTACTACTATGCCTCTGCCAAAGCAACAAACATGTTTTTGTTTTGTTAAAGTTCATCAGTGCAATAAACATTTTGTGGAAAAAAATCGTGCAAGAGAATCGTGATCTCAATTCTAAGCAAAAAAATTGTGATTCACATTTTTTCCAGAATCGTGCAGCCCTAATCTACGCACCACATTCACGCACCGCACATACAGAACGTACAGCTTTACTGTTACAAGGAGAGAACGTTTTACGCCTCATATGCATAATAACACTTTATACCTCTTCTAAGTATCCCAGTAATTTCACAGGCTCATGACTTGACGCTTGTTTGTGAGCTAAAGCCTGTGGGTATACAACGCTGGCCTCATGCCACAGCCTGAAAAGAAGCGCTGAGGAATGCCTGTTAAGCTGGGGGTTTGTTAACTACAGAATGCCCCAACTGGAGCATGCAGGCTGTAGGATTCTTTGGTTTTGGACTTCAGTTTGATGGATGCTAATGTAGAATGAGGGCAAAACACTCATCAGTCAAAAAGTGGGAAAAGTTTTTTTCTTGCTTTGAAAAGTGGGGACTATTTTAACAGAATTAACAATGATCAGTTGCTACATTAGTTTTGTTTGTCTGTCCACCCTGCAGTGAGCTGAACAGGAACCGTATTCGTCAGGTGGAGGGTCTCACCTTCCAGGGTCTGTCCAGCCTGGAGGTCCTGAAGCTGCAAAGAAACAGCATCAGCAAACTGACTGATGGAGCTTTCTGGGACCTGGCCAAGATGAAAGTCCTGTATGTGAAAATCCAAACTGATGCAAAATAACACAGTCAAAGACACAAATTGCATTGTCATTTCTTTTTTGCAAAGTATTAATTTCAAGGCGCAACAATTGCCACCACTATCCTACACATTCCTTCTTCCTCACGACACTCATTAAGCTCATTTTTGTCTCTTGCAGTCACCTGGACTCCAACAGCCTGACAGAGGTCAACAGTGGCTCCCTGTACGGCCTGACCTCCCTTCAGCAGTTATACCTCAGTAACAACGCTATTGCCCGCATCAACCCCGATGGATGGAAGTTCTGTCAGAAGCTAGGGAACTGTGAGTACTAGCATTCAAGTACCCCCCCAATGTACCATATCACCCATCTACCCTCCCCGGGGTTAAATGACATTGTGCTTTAACACCCAATACGCTACGCTATTCTCAGAATAAGCTTGTTTATCCTATAATTAGAGCTTGACTCAACAGCACTGAAGCCCTTCGACAGAAGTATTTGGGCTCCGTTGTGAAGCACGCCTGCAAACCGGCGTGTGATCCTCCACGGGGTCGTGTTGTGGTGATTCCACCCAAGGATCTCCTTCAGGGCCTTTCGTCTCCCCGATGAGGAGTTATTATCTGAGAGTCTTTCCTGTCCGCTGACACGACTTGTCGTATCGCTGCAGTAAAGTGCTCCGCTCAGCTCAGGCATTGCTAACTGCACGGTAGCCTGGGGTATCTGTGGCGCCTGTGTTTGTTTACATGTAACAGTCAGACGGGATAAAGAGGTAGATGGCCTCCGTGTTGGTTTACTCTGTGTATCTCACTGCCATTTCCGGCGCGCGCCTCTATGGAGGACAGATTGCTCCCAGTGCCATCTCCGAATCATACTGACACCAGTCAGCTGTTACATGATTTATTCTTTTTATTATCTAGAGTTTTGAAAACCCCCATGACTAATAGAGGAGAGTGACTCGTCTTTATGACGGGCCAGTTATTGCATTCCCAATGAGGCGGGCCGAGCTGGTCATCAGGGAGAATCTCTGCACACATGACTGGTCAAGCAAACCCGAGGCCCGGCCACAGATACCGACAGCGAGGGCCACAGCGAGGGCAATGAAATGCACAATACTGCCCTTTGACTACTGTTTAAAAGATACCATTTATTGTCATTTCTAATCAGGATTTATCAAGATGTGTTACTATGAAACTGCATTCTTGCAAGAAGTTTTGACTCCTCGTTGCCCGCGGCGTATTCTTTCTTTCCGAAGTCCTAAAACAAAGTGCTTGCAAAATCCACTGTTCACACCCAATTCGGATTTCCTCCCCAATATTGTAAGAACAGATTTGAGGGCTAGATATGAAAGTCAGTAACAATTTGAGGGCTGCCGTACACAAGAGTGACAGTATATTCCCCTGGGGTTTACCGCATGCTCAAGTAGGCTTATAAATGGAGGTTGTGGACATGTAAAAGTTTGAACCAAGAGTTTCTGTGCTTCCCTGTCAAACGGTTAAGACCTCAGTTAAGCTTTAAGGTCTGCTAAGCCTATTCTCTGTTAACATCTTGCGGTGAGGAAAAAGGCACAATGGAAAAAGACACATCACAGACTGGCATTTAGACGTTGAATCAGCCATGAAATTTAAGTATTATGATGTAGCGAGCTGCCTCAGCGTTCTGCCAACCTGTCATCCACTTCCAGACCTCACACAGAACATTTCTCTCTCTCGCTCTCTCACCCTTTTTTTTCCACTCTCTCTCTCGGTGTCTCTGCCCCTGTCTTCTTTTCTGTCTGTCTCACACTCCGTTTCTCTCGCCAGGAATCTGTCGTATAACAACTTGACTCGTCTGGATGAAGGCAGCCTGGCTGTGCTGGGGGATCTCCACTCTCTCCGTCTGGGCCACAACGCCATCAGCCACATCACCGAGGGAGCCTTCAGGGGCCTCAAGGCCGTGCGCACTCTGTAAGTTCACCCAACCCTCAAACTGCCAATACCGTGCCCTACAACACCCCCTCATTATAGGTTTAACCCTGCCGACGATAAGGCCAAGGCGCGCCACTTGGGATTAGTGAAAGCTGAGATGTTTAATATTGGTTTTGACTTTGATATTTGATACGTAAGCTTACGTAATCCCTTTATCTGACTTCAAAAAGCAGGAGTTGTTTACTTTTCAAGACAGGTTTCGTCTCATTTGCATTCAGGAGCTTTTTGCCAACGGTTGCAAGGCGTTCGTGCATCACCTTTGTCGTAGTTTCTGTGGCAACTCCTTCTTTTCCTTATTCCTTTTGCGACTTTGTTTCTTTTGTGTGGTTTTCTTTTGGGGCCTTTTTTGTATTCTCATTGGTTCCCAACGAACTTGGATCTGAAAGTGTTGCTCCCTTGAGATCCTTCCCCGCTTTTAGATGCCATGAATAAAGACAAGAGGCTTCCATCCCCGCATATCCACCTTTTGCACAAAAAGCCCAAACAGGCCTAATGAAAGAAAACGAGGGAATGAAAGGGAGAAAGTCAGGGGATAAATCCAGGAGGAAGACTTGGGGGTCTTGGTTCTTAACCAAGGTCCTCTTGGCTGTGCCTCTTCCCAGTGAGAGAGCCAGAGAGGGGAGTTGTGCCAGAGCTCGCTTGTCAAGCTCTCTCTCACAGTGGGGTGACAAGCCAAGGCATATAAGGCCTCAATCTGCTGGCACATTGGGTGCTAGATAACTAGCTACAGGGGAAAATAGAGGGTGGGATAGGGAGCCGAGCTTGTGACTGCCATATCTCAGCCCTGTTTTCCTTTCTTGTCTTTAATTGCTCACTCTGTTTCTTTTGGCTTGACCATTTTAAAGCGCACTTCATGCCCATTTCTCCATCTCCTCGTTATCCCAAGTGTTTTCTGTCATCTCCTCATGTTATCCCCAATAGGCACACTATCTCCGACTTGATTTTGGCATGATCTTTCACTCTGTGTCTTTGAGGCAGGCCTAATCTAATCAGTGGAGGGGAGGACAGGCATAGGCTGGGCCCTGAAAAAGAGCCGGGGGAGCTTTAATTGGGGCCGCGCTGCTGGTCGTGCTGGCATGGGGCTGGAGCCTGCATTGGGGTGTGAAAGCTCCAAACAAGCTAGCCTGCCCTCTAATTCGGCCACGGGGGTCGTTGGCTCATCGGGCCCCCCCTTCTCCTTGCCCCCAGTGTCCCTGCTCTACAGCCCCCACCACTGGCCTTGCTTTAACAAGGCAACGGCCATTCACATCCAGCCAGCCAGAAAGACTAGGAAATTGGCAGCCCCTGTCCAGTCCAACTAAGACAGCAGCCAATGGAGACTGAAAAGAACCAGAGGGGATGAGGGATACTCGGAAAAGGAAAGGGCGGAGGAAGAGCGGAGGGTGCTTTTGTGGAGACGTTGGAGGGTGTGGCTGACCATCAACCTCAAAGGCCTTTGTCAAGTTTGAAAGAAAGTCTTTTAATGGTTGAGAGTCCTCCAAGATAGCTCCTCCGGCCTTGTGAGGGTAAATGATGCGCATTCAACAAGTGTTTGGAAACCCCCAAACGCTCCAATCCAAGCTCTTTTTTTCCTTGTCCTCCCTTTCATGGAATAAGTTTTGTCTTTGCCCAGCCATGGGTGCTGACCTTATTAACACTCCTGGCTTTAGTTTTGGCTGTGCCATACCTGCCGCCATAGGACAAACATATCCAACTGTTTGCCCTCTCGCAAGGCATTGTGTTCCCGCCAACCTCTCCATGCCGTCATGAATTATACATGTGTTTCCCTGTGCTGATTTTTGCTCGGACATCCCAACACACATGCACACACATCCTCGCATGCACACTCCCCTCCAAGGAAACAATGCGCTTGGTTGGCAGAGCAGAGCGGCAAAGGGGCTCTTAAGGCCAGGTGCAGTGGGGGAAGGATGATGAGGGGAGGGAGGGAGGGAGCGTGGAAGGGAGGGAGCGCGGGCAAAGGGGTAACCCGTGACTTCCAGACCAGCCTTTGCCAGAGCTGTGAAACGCTTCAGCGCTGGCAGACCCTGTCCCTGTCCTCCCGCTTCCCCTCCCTCTTTCCATCTTTCTTATCCCCCTCTTTTCTCTCGTTCTCCACAGGGAGCTGGACCATAATGACATCTCGGGCACAATAGAGGACACCAACGGGGCCTTCTCTGGATTGGACAGCCTCAACAAGCTGTGAGTGTCTCCCCTCGTTCTTTCTTTTAATTCCCTCCGCCTCTCCTTCGCCATCAAGCCCTCCTTTTCATCCCTCTGTCCTGCCCTGCCATTGATTCTGGGATTCTCTCTGCTGTTCTTCAAAAACAGAAACAGAAGTGAGCTATTCCCATTCTTGTCCTAACGTCTTCAAGTTTCCCTCCAAATCCCAACTTAGTTTAACGAGTTCAAATTTAGGCCACAGAGTTTGGAGTTATCTGTCCCTTTAGGTAGGGAAGTGTTGCACTGAGCAAAGACGAGGGCCCGTCTCACGTACAAAAAATTGCCTTAGATGTTGTCAAGAACATGACAACATCGTAGGCAGTTTTTGTTCTCCCGTCATCCTCTGGAAGCTCAGGCCAGTTTTGCTCCAGTTCAAACTGGCTTTCATCTCAATTTCATTGTTTCACTGAAGCTTTATGGCCGAACTGGGTTCCCTGTGCTTGGAATGGTTCAAGACTGAGATAGAGTGAATCATTTTTTAATTTTAATTTTTTTTATTACTCCATAAGGCATATAGTTAAAAATAAAAGGCTCGATGGCGAGAGTTGGCAAGTTGATAAATTACAGCGGACGAGGAGTTCCTGGCAATGAGCGGCAATCATCAACCTGCATGATGAAAAGATGATGTCCAGCCAAGATGGTTCCCAGTGTGAGCGGGCCCGAAAGAGAAAGAGGGGGAAAAAGGGCTTTTCTTCAAGCTGGCAGGGGTTCGCTCCCCAATAGGCTTAGTTCTATTCCTCCTCCATGCATCCGCTCCTCCCGTCCCTTCTTTCCCAGTCCCCGTTGTTCGGAACTCAGAGAGGGTAAATTTGAAGGCCGCATTCAGTCATCGACATCAAACGCCTCACATGCCCCGCCCTCTGACCCTGGCTCTTTTGTCACGGCGTTGGCGGAAGCGGCCCACTGCATCCCGATGCTGGCAGAGAGAGTCATGGGAAAAAAAAGGGATGCAGAAAAGAGAAAGAAGGGGTGAGACATTAAAGTGTCCACCACGCACACTGGGTTTCCTTAAAGCAGCTTGGGAATGGGAGGGAAGGGAAGCCGAGGAAAATAATACAGATTTCAATACAGATTTTATTTTTGGAATGGCCTAATTTAATTTGCGTAAAAATGAAAAGTTGCAAAGCAGCGCAATTCATCCCTGTGACAAGACAGCCGTTTGTTTGTATGTACACACGGATGAGTTTGAACACCGGGGTCTTCAGTGAACCAGCCAGACGTGTCTCCTCTTCCTGTGAAGTGAAGGCTACAACAGGAGGGGGGGAGAGATTAGGACCCCCAAATCAGAGGGAACAGCGCCTCACGTTTTGGCTCAAAACCAGGCTCGACATGCACAGACACACCACTCACGGCTACGTATTTGTACGTACAAGCTATGTTGGGGAGTAGAAGCAACACACACACACACACACACACACACAGCCCCAGCTGGTGATTGCTATTGAATTTTAATAAAGATAAAAGTGGTCTTTGAAGACCCCCCTCCCCACACTCTGACCCCATCCAATCTCCCTCACCCTTCCTCCTGGCTAATCTCCACGCAGTTCGGATTTCCAATACCTCAATCCCCTCGCTGTTATCAGATTCAGCTTTGCTAATTGTGCTTCTCTCCCTCTCTTGCTCTCTCTCTCTTTTCACCTCCCACTTCTCACCCCCTTCTCCTCCCTCTCTCTCCCCCTCTCTCCCTCTCTTCATCTATCGACACCCTTCATGTTTGGAAACGGCAGGACTCTGTTTGGAAACAAGATCAAGTCGGTGGCCAAGAAAGCCTTCTCTGGCCTGGAAACCCTGGAACACCTGTGAGTATCCCACAATGCTCGGCCCGCCCCTCCTCCCGGCCTGAGAGGGAGAGAGTAAGGGTGGAGTGTAGGGTCGGGGGGGTTGGTTGCCAAAAGTAGCTGGCAGAGAGCGGACCGCTAGCAATTTAATAGCGTCTTTGTAAAAGGAGAAGACAGAGGCTTTTGCGAGCGCCCAGCTGCTTCTCTCTCGTTAGCCTCGCACAATCTCAACTTTGGCCTTTTTTTTTTTCTTTTTCCTGCCTCTGCACAGGAACAAAGTTATTGAGCATATGGCACACGCCGCGGAAGAAATGGAATTCCTATAAGCTGTTTCACAGGCTGTTGGTGTAGCACACCAGCATCCAGGCCCTCGATGTTTCCACCTCGGTTACTCGTCATGCTAAGTCTTGCTAACCAAACCCTGTGTGTGGCTTGAATGTTCATACAATCTACCATCTCCCACGTTGTTTCAACAGGAACTTGGGAGAGAATGCTATTCGTTCCATCCAGCCCGATGCCTTCAGCAAAATGAGGAACCTCCAAACCCTGTGAGTTCTCAGCGTATTTACACCAACACACCTCCTTTATGTGCACAGCACCACACATGCAGTTACAGGTGCAAAAGACGTGATATATACCACATGTGCTCACTCCTCTCATCTCCAGTCTCATTCAGAGCGACAGCTTCCTGTGCGACTGCCAGCTGCACTGGCTGCCTGACTGGTTGGCGACCCGCAGCCTGCAGGCAGGGGTCAATGCCACCTGCGCCCACCCGGAGAGCCTGAAGGGCACCAGCATCTTTCAGGCTCCGCCCGCCAGCTTTGTGTGTGGTAAGTCATGTGCGTGGGTTGTTCACGAGGCGTTCGAGGCACAGATGGGCCACACTGACAGCTTGGCACTGTCCTTTTTATTTACATAGTTGCACACATTTGTTAGTGTGGCTTTTGTTCTTAAGCTTTGCATTTGAACCCCAACATGCAGTACTTCCTTATGTGTACTTCACCTCGACTCTGCATAGCATGACCCGCTAACCCCCCCAAAAAACACTTCTATGTTCTCACCTGTAGCACTTTGATCATAGCATTGTTGTTCTTAAGGTATCCTTGTTGAACAGCTACTACTTTACTCAGACGAGGACCTAACAGTTTCTATTTTTTAACTCTTATTTTATCGGCAATGATATGTTGTGGTTTCTTTCTTTTAGCAAATGTACTGATTGTAAGACGCTTTGGACAAAAGCGTCTGCTAAATGTAAATGTGTGTGTTTTTTCACTCTTTCACATCCATCCATGTGTGTGACATTTGAATGTGTTCCATCTCTCCACCTTCAGATGACCTTCCGAAGCCCCAAATCACCGTGCAACCGGAAACGTCTGTGACAGTCCTCGGCAGCGACGTGCGTCTCACCTGCACGGCGGCGAGCAGCAGCAGCTCCCCGATGACCTTCGCCTGGCGGAAGGACCAGGAGCTGCTTCGCCACGCCGAGACGGAGAACTATGCCCACGTGCGCGCTCACCACCAAGGCGTGACGTCCGATGTGCCAGGCGTAGCCGGCGGCGTGATGGAGTACACCACTATCCTCCACCTGCGGCACGTCACCTTTGCCCACGAGGGCCGTTACCAGTGTATCATCACCAACCACTTCGGCTCCACCTACTCCAGCAAGGCCCGCCTCATCGTCAACGGTTAGTAATTCTGTAAAAAGATAAAGGTTTTTTGTATTTCATCTACCAGAAGCCTAGTAAAGCACGAACTCATGAGCCTCTTTGTTAAGATGGGATATGTTATTATTATTAAAGAGGGAGAATTGTGTTATTGTGGTTGTAAAAGGTGAGATGAAAATTCAAATGTGAGTGGAAAAAAAGAGGAATATTCAAGATAAAACAAACAACATCATTTCCACCAAATAGAATTCCTGTTTTTTATACCTACGGCGTGACAGTGGACAAATTAAGATTATTGGCCACGTCGAGTTCTTCTCTTTCACTCTAATAAAGTCTTCTCTCCCTCGCTCGGCCTCCATCTCTCCCAGGATGGTATTCAGGAACAAATTGATTTATCTGCATGTCAGCGCTAACAGGGACCATCTCTTCTGGGCTCTCTCACTCTGCTTTTCTGCAAGTGGACAGTATTTATCTTCCGTTTGGTTCCCTGCCCAAGGCTGCATCAGACCTGTAGCTGCTGCTTTACTTAGTGGTGCAGAGGCATCGTTATCACTCGCCTGTTGCCATGGCATATACATGGAAGAGTTCGAGACAGAGGTCGGAGCCGTGGGCTTGTGCACCGGTTCCAATGCCAGCCCCAGCTGTGAAAGCGTGGGTAACAGAACTGAGTGTGCAATGCTCTGTAATCCCGAACAACTGCTAAACCAGAACTGGATCAGCTTTCAGATGTGAAATCGTGGAATTGTATCACAAGGAATGAGTTCATTGCTTAAAAAGGACGGCCGACATCCCCTGGACAGATGAAGGTTAAAGATGCTGTCTTGCACAGACCAGCTTGATGTAAATGGTGTCTCTTCTGTCCACAGTTCTCCCATCCTTCGTGAAGACTCCCAGGGACAGCACCATCAGGACGGGTCACACGGCACGGCTGGAGTGCGCCGCAGAGGGACACCCGGCGCCGCAGATCGCCTGGCAGAAGGACGGCGGCACGGACTTCCCTGCAGCGCGGGAGCGCCGGATGCACGTCATGCCGGACGACGACGTGTTCTTCATCATGGACGTCAAGCCGGAGGACATGGGCGTGTACAGCTGCACTGCCAAAAACACGGCGGGCACCGTCTCCGCCAACGCCACCCTCACTGTGCTGGGTAAGAGCCGCGTTGCGTCTTTCCTCCTAGTTTCCGTTGACTTTTGACTCGTGTTCATTGAAAGCCCCGGTGTTGATCATTTTCCCACATCCTCGAACACAAGCACTCGCAAATAGCTTGCCGCTCAGTTGGGAATTGGTCAGTCAGAGGGTGCAGAATGAGAGGCTTTATATTTTTCTTTTCTCGGCAGCTGTGGCCTTGCTGCAGGTCAACGGCCAAAGGTCACAGTTGGGGGTCAAAGGGGGGATGGTGGGGAAGCAAGGGAGACTCACAGAGGGGTGTTTGTTAGGCATTCCCACCCACCCTCCCCCCCTCTCAGTGGGAGGGACAGTCATGGCTGCTTCACTGCAGGCCTCAGTGCTCCCAGTTTATTGGCTGTTTTACACTGTTAAATAAAACAAAACGGAGCTGCCCTCGACTGACCAGCTCAACACATAGATCATCTTTGTCCATTGTCTTTGAACGGAGCAAAGCAGTCCCTTGTCGGACAGAGCTAAAAAAAAAAAAAAGAGCCATAAAGAGCTCAGAAGCAGCAGTTTTCTATATATAACGTGGTCAGACAGGTAGAGGCGGCATTTTAGTGACACTTATCCTTGTGGTGCGACTTTGTAGAGAGACTTGTGAAATGCTAATCTACTCGACAAACATCGGAGCAAGCGCCCATGCCTCTGGACTGAACGTGTGATGTTTGGGTTTGAGAGACAGAGGGGAAGGAGAGGAGGTTGGGTGGGAGTAGGGGGGGCGGTGGCTGCAGTTGAGGGGCCCCTGTCTGGAAAAAGAGTGGCGGGGGAGAAAAATGGGAGCCAAAGAAGAACTGGAATGGTAGAGTCGGTGTGTGGGGGAAGGTAAGTGGGATTTAGGGAAAAGAAAGAGGAGGAAACCGGGTAGAGAGGGGGAGACGGAGAGGGAGAAAGTATTGATAGAGGAGAGAGAGGGGCGACTGAAGTGGGTTAAGTGAGATCTCTTAATCTGTGTATGCCCACTGTGAGGGAAAGTGCTCTGTCTGAGAGGAGAGGCCTACCTTAACACACACACACACACACACACACACACACACACACACACACACACCGAGTGTTTTCAATGTGCTCCATTCAGCAGAATGTGAAGTTGCTGGGGAAACACTGAAAACATTGTTCTGAAGAGGATCCGATCCCCGGAGAAATTGTGCTTGTGTTCTTCAATTAAAATGTACGATCAAGCTGATCAGGATGGGTCAGCATTACAGATATGACCTCAGATGTATAAATAGGATTGTTAGATGAGCCCGTCATCGTGGGATAAGCTTTCAGTGGTCGGATATCAAACTCAGAACATCACACTTTGTGCCCATTCTCTCCAGCTGACTCGCCAGTCTAGCAATCAATACCGTGAACCAGCAGAAACCCGAGAACAGACAACCAAAACGTTGACGCCATAGAATAACAATAGAATAATAGAACCTCAGGAATGATGGAGGCTCTTTTGATGAGAAATGTATCACTGGTGTCCTCCACAGAAACACCCCACCTGGCCCAGGACCTGGAGGACCGCAGCGTGGTAGTCGGGGACACGGTGGCCCTGCAGTGCAAGGCCCTGGGGAGCCCCCCGCCCCGCATCACCTGGCTGCGCAACGACCAGCCACTGCGGCCCTCGGAGAGACACCACTTCACCCCTGGGAACCAGCTGCTCGTCATCGGCGCCACCTCGCTGGAGGACGCCGGCCGCTACACCTGCGTCATGTCCAACACGCTGGGGACGGAGCGCGCTCACAGCCAGCTAATGGTGACTCGGCGCCGCGGCCCCTGCACGCCGTCGACGGGGCCGAGCACAGTCACGATCGGGATCATAGTCATCGCCGTGGTGACGAGCATAGTGGTGACGTCGCTGGTGTGGGTGTGCATCATCTACCAAACCAGGAAGAAGAGCGAGGAGTGCAGCGTCACCAATACAGGTGAACTTGGATCCGTTGTGTCCCGTTATCGCGCGGAAAAAAACATCGTCTCTAGTTTCAATCTCCACTGCGCCGGCTGTAACGTCTGCTCTTTCATTTGTCTCAGATGAAACCATCGTTCCTCCAGACGTACCCAGCTACCTCTCCTCCCAGGGCACGCTGTCCGAGCGCCAGGATGTGTGTATCCGCGTGGAGGCCGGCGGCGGGCCACAGCCCAACGGACACATCGTAGACACCACAGGTACCTTCAGTTGGCTCTCCGCTCGCCCTGCCAAGTCTTCCTGCTCCCCAGCAGTTTCTGTTGCATAACGATGAAAGGAGCTCTGCTGTCTGCGAAGGCCTGCTCAGCATCAGAAATAATTACAGCAGACACCCTAACCACAGTGTTGACATACAGTTGTATATTTTCTGGTTCCAAAATCATCTATTTTCTCTCTCTCTCTGCAGGCTTCGACGGCGCGGTAGTGTGTACGGATTGCATGGAGAACGGCAGCAGCTACTCCAAAGACTCGGACTACCTGACGCACGGCTTCTGCCACGCCGGAGGCTTGGAGTACCAGCAGCACTCCGTTCCCCCGCTACATTCTCACCGACATTCGGGGGAGCCGCAGGACGCGGGGCCACACTCGGGGCCACACTCGGGGCCGCTATGCAATGGGACGCCCAACAGTCAAGCATCCACGTTTCCAAAAAACCACAATACGTTACAGCTCAATCAATACGACAGAAAAGGTAAGGCACTTAGTAGAGTAATAGTAGAAGTTTGTGGCCCTCAGGACCTGCACTACAACTAATTCAGACTTATCACATAGATAGAAGGAAAGATGGTTATTTTTAATGCTGTTTTTCTAGGAATATAACTTTTATCAGGCGATATCCTGAGAAACTGTGAGGAATTTAGGAACCAAATTCCTTTGGAGGTGATTGTTGATGGATTGCCTCCTAACAGAATTTGACAGTGTATCATAGTTGCACGCCCAGAGCCCCTCGGGATACCTATGAGAACACTGTAAAGAAGCACCGAGTTCTCGCTGCTGCCAAACTCATGCAGTTGCACGTCTGAGCCTGTTCTGGGATTCAGCATCTTTAGCAGTAATACCAGTGGCATTGGCCTCCGAATACCAAATTCTCACCTCCACATGTCAACGTGGCAGCCCTATGCACGCATTCCTCTGTATCCTAAAGCTGAATGTGTATTTGCCGACCCGTCACTGACTCCCGTTTCTCCTCTTCTTCTTTGTTTCGGCAGCGAGCAGAGCGGGACAGACGCCGGCGTCCCCGTCACAGGAAGACTCCTTCCACAAGCCGGTGAAGCTGGCGGGCGTGACGAGCCACGGCCGCCTCGACAGTGACTGTGAGTCCGAGCTCAGGCAGACTCTGCTGTCCAATGGACACACCCTCAGAGCCTCTCAGAATGAGAGCGCCCCCTAAGGAGAGCCAGCGACTAGCAGGCGCTCCGATCCAGCCCAAAAAGCAAACTCGCAGTAGCTGAGTGGACTTTTTATTTTTTTGCACTGGGAAATAAACTGCTACCTCATATCGAGGCGATTGATCCCGAGCCTCTCCGGATCTGGACTGAAAGGGAGCGCCAAGGAGGGTAAAGAGCGCGGGGCATCCGGAGTTTGAAGGTGGAGCTTGTGTGGGTGGCGTCCCATCCGAGCGTATCAGCTGTACATAGTTAAAAACCTTCCTTTGGGAGGTGACCAATGAAAAAATTCTAGCTCCAAAAAATGTGACTTGCATTTGAAGCATGTAAATGTAGGGAATCCTGTATAGTATATGTATGTGCCGGGGGGAAAAAGAGAAATATACCTTTGGACATTTGACTGTACATAAGAGTTTTCTTATATTATATATTATATAACTTTTACAAAAGACTATTTGAATTTATGTGCATGACAAAGAAAGGAGTGATGGTATTTTTATTTTTATTCAAAAAAACAAACAAACAAAAAAAAAAACAGCCTTTTTCAGCTTTTACCAACATTCAGCTGCGGTGCCTTAATGCATGATCAAAGAAAACCCCGACCTGTAATAGCGTATATCGAGAGACTTTTTTTGTGAGATACTGGTACACTCTATAGCAAACAAAACACACTTGATTGCACTTGAATGTTTTTTTCTGACAAAATGCTGCCAACCACGGCCTTACAGGAACACAGTTCACATGCATTGTTGTCGTATGAAGGAAGAGCTTCGATGTAAATGATTTTGGTACATCTGATGGTTCAAAGCTGGGATATTTGTGGGCGGTCAGTTAAAGCACTTTTTTTTGTATTCACGTCATAAACAAGCAGATTGATATCTGCCAACAGGCAAACAGGAACCTCTTCTGGGCGAGGAGGCGTTCTAAAAACTGTACTGTTAAGGCTTTTCCACCTGTTTCACAATACTACTAATAACTGCGAAGCTGCTCTGGTGTAGTGTAAAAACATTCTTCTGTCTTTTATTTGTCCAAGAAAGTGACTTTGGCACAAGTTCGCAACCAAAGGTGGTCAAACTTAGGCCAACAGCTGCTTTCTAAGCTGCAAAAGTCAGTAATGACCTCCCGCTATGGACACACATTCATTATGAAATTACAGCCACGTGCACTTCGGAAACAAAATGATTTAATCGGCCGAATGCTTAATAAAACCATTCTTATGATATGGATGTAAGAGAGATTGGAGAATCAGGGAGTAAATATGTTCTACTGTTACTGCTGTAATGTGCCTCAACATCCACCGCTGTGCATTCACGGTAAACCGGCCAGTATTCTGCCCCCGACGCATCGCCGCAGTGTAACAATCACTTGTCTTTTTAAATCGCCGTCGCTACAGTTGAATAATGTTTTAGGGAGCTCCAGGTTCATGCTGTGAACATTTGGAAAAGCTTGTGAAAATGTGCTCGAACCAAACTTTGAGGATTAATGCAGTCTGTCGCCATCCCAGGATGCACTGGTTCACGATCCAGTCAAAGTAGTCGCATTGCTTAATGTATGCGTGAGTTTCTCCAGCGAGCCCTCGTCTGAACTGTGTTCTGTTGCCGGTGGCCTTATCGAGGTAAACCGGAGGACACGCTCCTCTGGTTACCACGGTAGCTCCTAATGGAGATGGTTTTACCAGCAAGACCCATGGGGAGATTGCTCCTGGGAAACCATCCCAGTGCTGCAAGTAAAAGGGACAAGAGGAAGAGAGGTGCAGTTCATCTTTGAGTAATTTATTGAAAACAAACATGGCCGGAAAAAAAACGTTGTACCAATGTCAAAGCTGAAAACCGTGAAGTGTCTAACACGCCATTGAAGTGTCTATTAAAATCCCATTTTGCTATTATCGCAAGTGTCTTCCCGTTGTTTTCTTTCCTCCAAGGAACAATGATAGACTCACAGAGAGCGGAGTTAGCATTTAGTGCTGCTCACATTGTTATGGAGAAGCCATCAATTCATAGACATGAAATCCAGAGACCTTGATCTTCAAAGCTTGTGTTTGGATCTCTCACACACACGCAAAGCTAATCTTCCAACCAGGAATGTGTCCCGGCTCCCTGAAGCTCCAAAGACAGCAGGCAGATTTTTTCCCCTTCTGCGGGCTGTTTAAAGTATTTGCTATAGAGTCGGGGCTGACTGAGGGTCAGTGGCTGGCCAGAATGTGCATTCCAGATGGATGTTTGTCACCGGATGATTGACATGCTCCCGGCCGTGGCCTCCACCAATCACACGCCGGCCATTGTTGTCCAACAGCCTCGTGACAGTCGGCAAGACAAACACTCCCACCTGTGAGGCCATCCGTCTCTCGACGGGATCCGCAGAGTGTTCAGCTCTACTTCCGTACTGACCGCAAGCACGACAACGAGCTGATTCACCCGATTCAAGGGAAAACGCCGACAGTGGCTGAATATTCCTGCACATTTAAATAACCCCTCTTCAATCAGGCGTAGGGGTGATTTGCTAGTCATGTCATAAAGTATCTTGGAGAGATGCGTGCTTTAATTTGAAAATGAGTGGAGAGAGGAAACGATCACAAAGTTATTTTTTACTGCGGTTACATAAGAGAATCTCTAACATATCAAACGCTGATTTAATCCCTGAGAAAACCACTAATTCAAGACATAATACACCTGGAAGAAAAATGGATATTCAGTTAGGCCTCAACAGATGAAACTGCAACTCTTAAGTCATCTGTCTAAAACAGATTTTGATTGTTTTCCCAGTTTAATAAATAGACTTAAATACATTCAAACGTATAATAAAAATGCATGACAAACTCCTAGTATGTTAGAAGCAGCGCCTTTTACTGCCAACTCCTATCTGAAAGGAATATCTGGACATTTTGGAAAACATTCACTCATGATATCCAGATGATATATAGCTTCAGCTAGCAGCCCGTTAGCTTAGCTTCATAAAAAGACTTTAACATGGGGAAATGGCTAGCCTGGCTCACCAGCAGTGTGGCTTTCCTGTAGTCTCTGCTGGTTGCTTCACATTGATAACAAGACTCAATGAAGTCCCTGTGTGTTAATGAGCTTCAGAGGCACCGGTAGACAGAGCCATGCTAGCCGTTGACCCCTGCTTCCAGTCATTGTGCTAAGCTAAGCTAACAGGCTGCTGGCTGGAGAGCTGCGTCAATCTCATCTAGCTCTCAGAAAACAAGAACATACATCATTGTGGGAACATCTTTTAAACAATTAGTATCTTATTTGGATGGAGGAGTTCTCAAAACAAATCTATAGCTAACAAGTGGTTTGTTTTTATCTAACTAACCGGAGATAAACCTGCACTTTCACAGTTTTGAGCGTTCTTTTTGGCAAGACATTCAGTGTCAAATTAATCAACCATCCAATTCCACTAACTACCTAATAAAATGATTTCCTTATAAACACGGTAGATATACGACAAACTAATGCAAAAGCTAGTGCAGGACACCCGAGGCTCCTAATAAAACGGACGCCTTGTTAATTGAACAGTGCTGTTTTGTTGTGGGCATCTTACATGTAAAAATGAAAGCTTGCAGGTGGATGAGCTCAGTCGTGCTCCGGCGGGAACGCAACCATGGTGAGATATGAGTGCATCACCCCTCTGGTGGGTCTTTAACACAGGTGGCCTGCTGGCAGGGACACAAGTATGGATAAAACACTAAAATGACCATGAAACAACGTCGGGGGAAGTTTACTGGGGACCAAATCACCGAACCTAGCCCTGAAGCATAAAAACGCACGTTAATTCACACACACACACATGGCGAGCAGTAAAGACGCTGCATCACTAGCCTCGGTTGACAGGGTGTGGCTTCGTCTCATCAAGTGTGTGAGCTCAGGCTGTTAAACTCTGGCCATTGATGAGCAGGAATGCGGCAATGCGTTGAGGCCTGCGAACCACGATCCACCCGAACACCAGGTGTTCCTTGCTTCTCGGGGGCCCCGGCAGCGTGGAGGCGCTGGGATGGGGGTGGGGGGCTCTAGGGGACGAGGGCGCTGCTACCAGAGACCGTCCCCTGCTCTTCCTCCACCGAGTGGGGACTCGGGCGGCGACGGAGGACGAGCTGCTACAGCAAAGAGTGGCGGACCTTCTCGTACGCTCCCAGGAAGATGAAGCCGCCGGCGCTGATGAAGGTGATCCTCGGCATGCTGCCGGCAAACAGCCTGCAGGAAACAGAGGAGAGAGGAACATGCATGCTCAAAATTATGGCTTCACTATTAACACAATTTCAAGCATACGTTTCCATGCAGACACATATTTGTTTGCTAGAGAATGAGATATTTTGGACAAAATCTTTGCAGTTTCTTAGGTTTGCCACATGCACACATCTGAACCCGATGGAGAGGGAACCGTTACGGATTGGATTTGTTTTTCGGGGATTTGTTGCTCATTTCTCCAAAGCTCGCCTGCTCCGGCTTTTATGATCTCTATGAGGAAAGCCTGTGAACGGCGCCGAGGGCAGCTCGGACCGTATCGGGTGTCACTCCGCCGATCGACGGTATCTGCGAATGATTTACGGCGCCTTCGTGGAAGCAGGGCCTTGTGTTTGGCGGGAGGGGGTCAAGCATGAGGGCTTGTTGGTGGGGCCACTTTACAGAGAGGGAGGGGGGCCCCGAGTTACAGCGGCCGAGGCCCAACAAGAAGCTGTTGACGTTGCGGGGTCGGAGGGTGTGATGAGCCATGAAAGAGCACCCGTCCCCCCAAGAACCATCCCCGTCTCCCACCCTCTCAGCTACACACAGCTGTTTTTGGGATTAAGCTACAAGCCCCCACCCCGAGGCCTCCCTGGAGCTCTCATCCCCCCTCTTTCTCCCTCTCTGTGCATGACTGATGGCCGGATGACATCCACACATGTCCCTCTGCTGTCCGTCCATCCATTCCTCTGTCTCTCCGTCCAGCTGCGGCCCCCTCAGCTGGCTCAATCATTCGGGGATTTCTTCCCCGTCTCGCTTTCTTGCTGCGTCATCCATTTCTCAGAGACGTGATTGCTTCAACGCATCTGTTCGTCTGCCTTTTTCGTGTCTCTCTTCTTTTTTATTTTCCCCCATTCCTCTCTGCCTGTCTTTCCCTCGACGTGAATTTGCCTACCAACACCTTCCGTCTGCCAATTCGCCCCCGCGCTCACATGGTCTGGCCCCGTCCGAGCCAGATGTAATGGATGAAGAGGATTGTGTGTTGGTGGATGTGTGCCTGTGTGTGTGTGTGTGTGTGTGAGAGAGAGAGAGAGAGAGAGAGAGAGAGAGGAGAAACATCTACGCACAAAAAATGTCTGTCTGCATTCATCATCTGTGCATGTGTTAGTACTTATGTTTCTGTCCATTTCAATTTTTAAGAAAAACTTTTGAAATATCACAAAATTCGGTTTTGGTTTCCATCAGCTTTGTTTGTGCAAATACTGGAAAGAAGCTTCTTAAATGGGCCGACATTTTGACCTGCAGGGAAAAAAAACATTTCACCACCTTTTATGTGGATGTCCAATCAGCGCTGATGGTAAATGTAGTCCACTAAAGAAGTGCATTTCCCAGCATGTGTTGCACATGCTGTGCCTACATGTACCAGGATGCAATGCAAGCAGGTGGCAAGTGTGCCACATCTGATAATGATTTCAGAGCCTGTACTTTTTCCACTTTTACTAGTATGTGTACTTCTACTTGAGTATAGAAGGTCTGTCCTTTTGCCATGTTGATGATCCTAATATATTCAGTGGGGATAAACACTCCTGTCTGCACTCCGGGATGCCTTCCCCTCGTGTGTGTTGTACCGCTGTGATTTGCCATTTCCAATTTCTAGAGTTTACGGAGCGTCACATTGTTGAGTCTCCGTCTAAAATACTTCCAGACTTGAGAGGATCATGGGCAAGGTTTTTTTAGCTGCAGCTTGTTCTCCAGAGGAATGCACGCTTTGACCGGGAGCATCCATTCTTGCAACGTGCTGACACACGTTAGTCAAATCTAAAAAAAATGTTTTTTTATAAATGACCCGGACAAATCGTGAATCCTAGCTGGGTTTCATTACAACAGAATGATTTCAGCTTCTGTTGGCAGCAGAGGGCAAATGTTCTGGAGGGACCCTGTCGACTATCCTCTGCACTGCAGCCTCGGGAGGCCTCTCTCCAGCTGATTACAGGTCAAATCTACACTGTAAAAAATCCTCCACAATCATGTTTCTGAAGCAGATTTATGGATGTCTGTTCACATGTCCCAATGGCAAGATGTTTTGCTTACTATGGTGAAGGATGACCCAACCTACTTTTTATTACCCTGATATTATTACCCTGACCAAAGATGCTCTGAAGGAACCAGCCCAACCAACAAAGGCAACACGTACGAGCCAATCAGAGTCAGAGTGTCTAATGCAACTGAGCTGCACTATGTAGGAGGAATGTCTGGAGTTTGACCTCGGGAATAAAAGTCAGGATATCTCAGCCTCTGCTGCTTCAGTTTGAACCATTCATCCTTTAATCTGTCATTTGCGAGTCTCCCAACTTTGTGGACTCATTTATTGACTTGCAAAAGATATTTTCATCACTTTCTGGCATCTCGTAATTATCTCGGCTTCCCTGCTTCACATGACATTATCGTCTGCAATGAAACATTAACTCTCTCCCGACGATCAAGAAAGGATCGGCCATTGCTTCAGAAAAAGCTAGTGAGTGTTTTGACTTCCTGCTTCACGTCCGTAAACCGCAAAGCTGCACAAGGTGCCGAGCGTGTCGGGAATCTCTCAGCCATGCCGATTATTCACACAACACCACGTTTGAGAATGCCCCGGCCCAGATCCGGTGTTTTTAAAAGACGGCCAGTGAAGGGTTACTTCTGTGTGTGTGTGTGTGTGTGTGTGTGTGAGAGAGAAGCCAAGTGTGTTTGTGGAAGCATGCACTGGTGTAAAGGCTCCAAATAAACACAGAGACATTAGTCAGAGGTTGCTGTCCTGCCCTTCAGCGTGCTCTTTCCATCTCAACACAGCTTTCTATCACCATCTGCTGAAACATAAGCCACTGACCCGCTACAGGAAAGTACTTATACACGATATCCAAAGCCAATCAAAGTCCAATGAGATGACAGAGCAGAGCAACGGGACAGATACAGTAAGCACTGAGCAGCTGGACGGCTAAACAACAAGACAACACAACAGAAGCAACAAGTCCGGACATATTCTACTCCATCTTCCCGTGTGATGGGCCGGACTGCCAGCAGTGTGAGGAATGAACTAATTTTAAACTCAATGCTCTTGTTTTGTCTCAGCTCTTGACTACTGTTACATTTCCTGTCTGGGATCAGGCCCACCTGTGGACTCTGAGACGTCAGGGCAGAGCCAGAGCTCAAATCTTCCCCCCTCGGCTCCCCTGACTCACTCTGACATCACAGCCTGGCCAGCCACTGAGAGCCGTCACCCCCCCTATTGTCGGCCAATCGTCTCTCCTGAGGAATCAGACTAAATATAGTTCAGAGGCATCGCAGCAGAACAGAACAGTGGCGACCTTAAAGTAAATGTCTTGGCTGCCGTTGAGAAAAATGTCGGTGCTCTCGGAAAAAAAAAAAGAAAAAAAGGAAGAAGAGTAGAAATCCTATGATGTATGGGGGAGTGGATTTCTGCTACTTGTGTAGCAGCAGGGACAATGCTGCGACTAAACTGGCTTTTTTAGGATTTGAATATGATATCATTAGGATATGAGACCAGTCCTAGCTTGTGTGGAGCTTCATGAAAACTGCAGAAGATACATCAGTTTGAAGTTTTACACATTCCCTAGGGCGGGTCTACTTGAATTTCTGGAACAAAAGGTGAATAATAACAAAACTCAAGTGAAGAAAAACACAGATGTTACAGCACTTTCCCTAAAAAAAAAAAGCGTTGCACATCTTAGCGAGAAAAACACTTTTATACATCTAATAAGTCTCTACATTGTCAAAGATCTCAACATGACGCATTTAACCTCATGGTGAAGAACAAAGGTCCCTGATGCCATCAACGTCTAATTAAGGTTTACCACAGACTTCCATACCATGTTATTTCATTTACTTTCCCTCCATTTCTGCTCACATGAGGCACAAAGCAGACGCAGCCCGGAGGACATGACGCATGTTGCTCTTTGTTTTGACGTGATCCCCGGTGCAGTCGGGGTTCCTGCAGGAGGCCGGTGTGAGCTGCACTGCTGTCTGCACTGCTGTGTGCTAACCCGGGGTCTCTGGGGCAAGGCACACACATGGAAGCACTTTAGAGCTTCACTACACTGCAATTGGGCCTATTACCATAATTACAGCTTTAAAGCCCCAGCAATTTGTATCAGGCATGCACCAGCGCAACCACCAGGCCTTTGGCCTGCGGAGCAACAGCCCCCCCCTCCTTTTTTTTTTTTTTGCTTTCTACACACTCTCCTTTGTCTCTGCACTTCATTCTCTTGTCTCGTTCTCTCAGTCGCTCTCTTTCTTCTCATTCGCTACCTTTTTCTGTGTACATCAATGTCAGGAGAGGAAAAATGTTTCTTTGCAGGTCGTGTTGTAGAGTTTATGCCATCTGGGCGGCCCAATATGAGCCAGTTTTACAGCCACCCCCCCGACAGGATAGTCAGAGGAGATAGAGGACAGAAAGAGAGAAAAACATCAAAGGTTGCCGTGTGGTGCAGAGGTGGGAGACTGGCATCAAAGAGCTCTCAGCATTGCCACTTGGTTATTGTTGCAGCTGGGGGAGTGGGATTGAGGGTTTTCCATAGGGGCCCGCCAGCGTGCAGCAGCCTCCAACATGATCTCTATTCAAAGTGAGGGCTGGCGTATTACTGATGTCTGAGAGCAGTTTGTAGGGAATCACCCTTGGCTCATATTAAACACAAAGCTGAAATGCAATTTGCCTTTGATTGGATTCCAGCACTGCGGTCGACACAGACAAACAATAGCGCAGTGGTTTGTGTTTTTTTCAAGTGTTTATGAGTGTGTTTGCGAGACAAAGGGAGATGTCCCACTGGCGGTTGGCCCCGTCCCAAACCCAATCTGCGATGAGCATTAAGCCGAGGTGCATCCTAACTAGATGATGGCGGCTTGTACACAAGTGGGCTTGTTATTCTCCACAGCTGAGGGTTTGTTTAGTGCCGGCAGCTCTCGGCGGGCCCCATTAGACCTGGCCTTTTGGACCAGTGTGCGTAATAAACACATCAGAACACTCAAATAAACCGTCCCACTTGGCCCCTGTAACACCTTAATCAATAGGACGGTGCGGCGAGTGGGCAGGAGAAAGCTTTTAAACGTGTCATTCTTTCAGCCGCGGCCATAAATTCACGTCCGCCGGAGGAGCGACTCTATCATCAAACTGGATTACGTGAGAGATCAGGCTGAGGCAAATTAAATCACGTAAAATAAGAGGTTTTTAAATGGGCTGGGATGAAACGGCTTGTGTAAAGAGGATGTTTGGTTTCAATCAATCACGAGGGCCATTGATCATTTCTCCCACATGAAGACACACACTCACCCGGCGAGGCCTCGGCTCCTCCACACGTCTCCGAGCACCAGCAGGATGCTGCCGTCCGCCGTGGTCGACCCGGCCTAGCAAGAGAGGGAGAGAAAATAGAGGTGTGGTGACGGATGGCTCGTCTCCTTCACTTCCTGCACCTCCAAACAGACACCCTGTTTAGTCTTCCTCAGCTGGGCTTCCTACAGCCCCCCCCCCCCCCCCCCTCCCCTCCATTCCTCCCGCCTCTCCCACCGTTCCTCCGCACGGACAGCTGTGTCAGCGAAGGTGACACCTCCAACACCCACCCAGGCACCTGCTCGGCAACACACCCAGTCGTCGGCCCACCCAAAAGCACACTCAACAGGTTCTCCCCGTCAGCCTCCACGTCCCCTCAGTCTCCGACTTGTATTTACACAATACAGCTTAGGCAGCCAGAGCGTTTTTAATCCATCACCGTGGAGCGGCAGAGGGGTGCGAGAGCGGCGGGACAGGGCCAAGCGGGGGGTTAAGTGAGGGTGGGAGCTGGCAGGAATAGAAACAGACAGCGGGCCACTCTAAAAATGAGAAGGAGCAGTGAGCAGGAGTGTGTGTGTGTGTGTGTGTGTGTGTAGGTGCACGCCAATATAAGCTTCAGCTCACTGAGCATGTTGGAAATAGTTTGCGGCTGTAAATTGTGACTCCCAGATCTGCTGGAAGATTCCCACATTTCATTCATGTGAGGAGGGAAAATGTACAACAAAAAAAACACCCCTATTCCTTATGTTTCTGTTGGAAGACAGGTGGCTGAGAAATGACTCTGCCCTCTCCTCGTCTGACTCGTTTTCTTTTCCTCCACCGCTGTGGAAGGGAGAGGGTGTCCAACACACACACACACACACACACTGTAATGCTGACATACAAGAATGTCTTCATGCAGCTCATTCCACACGTTTCTTTCTGCTTAGTTTGATGCTGATTGGGTATCTGAGTAGTTACAGCCATTATAGACATCGACTCCTGTGTTAGCCACAGTGGAGGGCACCGGCGGGAAGCATGCCAGCCTGAGGAGAAGAGCAGTGCTGTACAGTAGCAGCGTAGCAGCAGCAGCGTAGCAGCAGCGTAGTGTGCCCGGAGTCCTGCTGCCCCGGTGGGGATTTACACATCCAGCTGTGCTCTGGACATCCGCCCGCTTCGACCTTGCTCGCTGCCTCCTGCACAACACGACTCTTTCATTCCAGGAGAAAAGACGGAGCCTTCTCCTCTGCAACTGTGGTGAAGGAAACTAATGTGACAAGTTCCAACACCCACATTTCCTCCCCTCCATCCAATCCAAACTATCCATCCCCATCAACACCAGCCCGGCTCTCTCCGTCTCCGTCTCCTGCCTGGACTTGTCATCTGTTGCTGCTGTGGAAGTTTGCAGATCTAAACCAAACTTAAGTCTAACACCGTTTTTAAAAAAAAAGCATGATTTTTTAAGGTGGAAATGAAAATTTGCACGTGTGTTTTGAGATGTAATATGGTGTAAAGTACATTTAGTTTCATTTTTAGTACATTTTGGTTCGAGCTGAAACAATAAGTGGATGAGTTGACGGACAGAAAATGAATGGAAACCCATTTTGAGAATCGATCATTTTACAAGCAAAAGTCCCAAAGATTTGTTGAGATCAGACAATAAATCATTGATTGAGAAAATAAATTGTTAAAATATTAAATTATTTTAAATGATCGCTTGTAACTTGACAAATGAATAGGGCCACCAAATAGATGAGTAGATAATCAGTCCCAAATCAAGAACAGAAAAACCTTCTACAAACTACTGCAATTAAAAACAACCACCTTATTGTTATCAGCTGACCACCATCAAACTGGAGGAAATAACCTGTGGTGCCTTAAGGGAATCAAACTCTTGGCCCTATATAAAGTGAGACCTGAACCTCGTCGCGGTGGCTCAGGCCAACTCTGCTGCCGGTGACTTACAGCCGCTCATTTCAAAACATGTTTACAGGAAGCTTTGGTAGCGCGCTGCTTCACCTACAGCCAACGGCTTCTAGGAGTGTTTTGTTAATTCCTGTATCTCATTAGTTTGGTTGTTGGGGAAGGAGGGGGGGGGTGGGGTGGTGATGGAACACTGTGTCTTCTCCAAGGACAGTCTGGGACTGGGGGGGTAACTCTGAACTCACTAGCCTTTACACACACACAGGACACAGTGAGGGAAGCCAGACATACAGTTAGGGCGAGCCAGAAGTGAAAGAGGAGGGACACCACCACACAGGGGGGGGAGAGGGAGAGAGAGAGAGAGAGAGAGAGAGAGAGAGAGAGAGAGAGAGAGAGAGAGACTGCTTGAGACGACGGACAGAGTAGAGGAGTTAACAGGAGGGACACTGGCCTTCTGGTTCACCTCTCAGTGACAAGTGGCCTTGAGATGGAAATTCCTCTGGAGCAGCAACAAGTCCTCACTCTAACACTAACCATGCACCCAAACATGTCTTCCCGACACTGTCCATAGTCTAGATCGGCGAGGTGTGTGTGTGTGTGTGTGTGTGTGTGCGTGTGTGTGTGTGTGTGTGTGTGTCTCAGTCTGGCTGTCCCGGTCCTACCTCGGCCTGCTCTGTCCTGTGTGCGGTTGAAATGTGCTCAGCTCTCTGCCTGCGAGGCATCACCTGACAGCAGTGTTTAAAAGTCGCTGCCAGAGGAGGTGGTGCGCTGTGTGTGTGTGTGTGTGTGTGTGTGTGTGTGTACCTTTGCAAGCATGATCCTGGTCTTTGCCACGTCAAGAGGAGTGGTAACAAATGCGGCTACTGCACCTACAAAAGAAACACACACACATTTAGCGAAGTGTAAACATAAAAAGGCCCTCTTTCAGAAGAGTCTTTATATATTGAAAATAAACCCATAAAAGCGTCCAATTACTTAACCACAAATACAGTAACGTATTAATTCAGCAATAAACAGTGGAACTCTCGGCCCTCCGCTCCATTAACATCATAAAAATGACAATATTCCCCATTGGAGACCTTCCCTGTTATTAGACCACAAAAACCAGACAGACACACTTCTATTCCCACCGCCTATTGCCTCATCAGACACACCTTCCACTGACACACACACACACCAAAAAAAATATATAAATGGATAAAAACTTGGATACATTCAATTTTACATAAACACACATACCGGTATACAGACATATCACAGGCCCACAAATGCACAAACACACACACACACACACACACACACACACTCCAATTAGTTTCATAGAACAGTTACACCCCAACTTCCATCCATCCCTCCAAGTTGGAAGCTTGATGGACGACGCGATCCAGAGGTGTCCCCACAGAGCCACACTGAGCGAACGTGAAGAACAGAGTGTGTGTGTGTGTGTGTGTGTCACTCCGCCACAAACATAGCAACCGCCCTCGGTAAACATCTCCATATGGGCCACCGAGGAGCAATGTGACTGTAAGTGAGCCGAGGATACAGGAAAGCATTAGGATCAGTGTGGTGTAACACGCCGTTACATTTTACTGGTTGAGGACTCAAATGATTTTCTTTTTCTACTCGAGTGGATAAAACTTCAGCGAGGATAAAACCATGCAGCCTGCCGTGTATGCAGGAAACGGGACTAAAATCACAGAGGTGAATCTGAGGATGTAAAAGTGTGTGGAAGGACCGTGTGATGTGAAGGTTAGACACAATCAGACGGTGACGTCATCTGCTCTCGGGCTGGGTCGCTTCTTTCTGGGCGGCTGGAACCGGGTTGAGTCGGTCGTTAGTGGACGCAGGTTACAAGTGGAGATGATTGAAGGCGCCTGTGTGAGCATCGCCAGCGTGGAGCAGATTATGTACGAGTGAAAGAGAGAGTGAGAAGCGCGATGTAAGGGGAAGTGACTGAAACTTGAGGATCCCTCTTGGACAGCAGCTCCGTCGCAGAGGGACGTGAACTTGATTCCACCCCTGGACCTGCTCCCACCCCCCCGAACCCCCCTCGACCCTCTTTCCTTCTCTCCTCTTTGTGGCTTGGATTGCCTTCTACCCTCCCCATTACATATTTCTTTATCATTTTCCCTGTGGAGGTATCACCAATATGGTGGATATGTAGGCTGTCGGTTATGAGCTGAATACTTCAATACCTCACATCTGTAAATGTCCATAATTAGAGTTTTTACATTATCAGTAACAGTTTAATCTACAAAGCGTCACAAAACAGGACTCAAAACATACATATAATTCTCTCACAAGTCGTTCGTTCCCTCATGTTTTTATCTGCCACCTCCACATCTCCTGCCTCCTATTCATTCTAATCTACGTTCTTCCTCCTCTTCGTCCCGGCGTGGACCGAGTCCAGGTGGGGTGGCTCAGGGCCACGTCTCAGCTCCTCGGGGTGCCGTTTCCTCATCCCCTCTCCTCTCCTTCACCTCCATCTCCATGTCTGCATCTCCCCTGGAGAAGCTAAGCGCAGCCTTCCTGTCCTGTCTGGCTGCGTTGCGCCGTCGCAAGAATTATGGTCCGAAACGGTCCAACAACTGCTCCGCGAGTTGTATGAGGACCTGTTGTTCTGAAAATGTGTGCTGTGACTGTTGTCCTGCCTTTTCATCGGGAAAAGGTGAAGGTGAAGAAAAGATAGATGACGTGGAGGTCATCAGGGGACCACCTGAACCCAGACCAGACTTTAAACAGTTAATCGGGTCCATGCCACGTTCTTTTTGCACCGGTATCGGGTCTGTTTAAAACCTGAGAGGAATCAAGAAGACTTGCTTGTAACTTGCAACAGCGTGGGCAGGTACAAGAGCCACAATGAGATGGCTCAGAGAGCAGCGGTCACCTAGCAACTAGCAATTATATGGTAGTTTAAAAGGGCGATCGTTTGAAGTGATCTTTATCATGCTAGATGCAACAAAAGTGCAAAACTGATTCCAAACGAGCCGTATTTGTCATCATTTTGGACGAGTGGCTCAGCCATGCTGTTTCAATCAGCAAGAGAGGAATACCAGAAAAACCTGGATGCGTTTTACCAACTTTCTTGGCAGGGAGGATGGATTTTCTGTGTCACGGGAGAGGGCTCCTCACGTTACATTAGGTAAGACACAACGTTTTGTTTTGACGACTTGTAAATGAACATGAACTCGTTAATAGCAATCAGCTGTGAAACTGGTGTCGATCGGGGTTCGGGTCCAACAGGAGGACTGTTGTTGTGCATGGGGTCCGAGTCCCAGCTTTCCAACAACGCGTGGGTCCGGTTTGGTTCCAGGTACATTTACTGATCTGTTTGGGTGCGGCCGCAACTTTCTGGGCCGCTGACTGGATGTACGTGCTACGTTTGAGGTCGATATCTAACCAGAGGACTTTCCAGACTTGAAGCAGGAAAACTAACTTTCCCTGAAGGCATTAAAGCACGTTCACAGAGGTACACAATATACAATAAACAAATTTCAACAAACAAAATCAAACTGACTGACAGGAGGGAAACGCCAACCACCGTTATGTAGTGACACGCCTCTCTTTGCATATTTGAATGCAGGACTTTTACTACGCAGCATCGTGGGATTAAGTAGTTTTACTATCCAAATGTTAAGTAGATTAAATCGATGGTTCTTGAAATATGCAAAAGACACAGACACACACACAGGCAGGCAGACAGACAGACAGACAGACAGACAGACAGACAGACAGACAGACAGACAGACACACACACACACACACACACATACACACACACACACAGGCAGGCAGGCAGACAGACAGACAGACAGACAGACAGACACACACACACACACACACAGTCAGACAGACAGACAGACAGACACACACACACACAGTCAGACAGACAGACAGACAGACAGACACACACACACACACACACACACACACAGTCAGACAGACAGACAGACAGACACACACACAGCAGACAGACGACAGAAACAGACAACACACACGACAGACACGACAGCACACAGTCAGACAGACAGACAACAACACACACACAGTCAGACAGACAGACAGACAGACAGACACACACACACAGCAACAGACAGACAGACAGACAACAACACACAACAGACAGACAGACAAACACACACACACACAGTCAGACAGACAGACAGACAGACAGACACACACAGTCAGACAGACAGACAGACAGACACACACACACACACACACACACAGACAGACAGACAGACAGACACACACACAGTCAGACAGACAGACAGACACAGACACACACACACAGTCAGACAGACAGACAGACAGACAGACACACACACACACACAGTCAGACAGACAGACAACACACACACACACACAGTCAGACAGACAGACAGACAGACACACACACACACAGTCAGACAGACAGACAGACAGACAGACAGACAGACACACACACAGTCAGACAGACAGACAACACACACACACACACACAGTCAGACAGACACACAGACACACACACACACACAGAGACAGACACACACAGACAGACACACACAGACAGACAGACACAACACACACACACAGCAGACAGACAGACAACAACACACACAGACACAGACAGACACAACACACACACACACACGACAGACAGACAGACAGACACACACACACAGTCAGACAGACAGACAGACACACACAACACAGCAGTCAGACAGACAGACAACACACACACCACAGTCAGACAAGACAGACAGACAGACACACACACACAGTCAGACAGACGAGACAGACAGACACACAACACAGTCAGACACGTCAGACAACAGACACACACACACACAGTCAGACAGACAGACAGACAGACACGACACACACATACAGCAGACAGACAACAACACAGAACAGACACACATCAGCAGACAGACACTACACATCACACACACACAGACAGACAGACAGACAGACAGCACACACACACACAGTCAGACACACAGACAGACACACACAGAGAGACATTCCGTGCATAGTTAGATAAAACAATATCCTTGATGAGGGTGATCTTTTGTTTGAGACCTTTATCTTGACACGGACTCAAACACAACATCATCACACGTTGAACTTTGCTCCAGTTCACCATTTGAAACATCGACAATCGCTGATTCTTCTTGCCTCAACCTCGTTTGTACCTCGTCTGTTTTACTGAACTTATTCTCTTTTCCTTCCCTCGTCCGTCTTGTTTTGAATCCCCTTCCCTTCTTTGCCTCTCTCTCTCTGCCTCTCTTAGACCACTTCAGGCCCCAGTGCTCAGGGGGTCGCACAGCTGCAGGGGCCCATACCCAGGAACCGACCCCTCTCATCCTGCTCTCTCTCTCCTCCCTCCGTTGTCTGTCTTTCCCCAGACACTCATCCTGGCTAACAATAAAAAAAACATGAGAACTACGAGAAAGACCAACAATGCTGTATTGAAGATTTCTCATTTAGTGATGGTGAAAATGGCTGGAGTTGCTTGTTGCACTACATTTCCCTCCATCCATTCTTCTTCTTCTTGACCTCATTCTCTTTGCTGCTCTGATCTGCGGTGCAGGTGAGGATGTGATTTGCCAGCTGAGCTCCCCTTTTGTGAAATCTTACAAGAATGTGGCTCTGGGTAAACTTCTCCTGCCCTCCTGGCCATCTTTTCACCTACCCATCCATCCATCCCTCCCTCCCTCCCTCCCTCCCTCCCTCCCTCCCTCCCTCCCTCCCTCCCTCCTTTCTACCCCCCTCCCCCCTCTCCACTTCTTTCCCAAAGCAGCAAATAATCCCCTGCACCTGCAAAAGCTCCGCATACTGCAGCCTGCCAAGAGTAGAGCGTGTGACCTTGCCTCCATGACCACAGCGTCTAGGAGAAAAAGAGGGAAATGTGGAGGGAGAATGAGAGGGTTGTCGATAGAGGAGGATGATGAAAGAGCGAGGAAAAGGGTGAAAGAGGGAGGGGAAACAGAGAGAGATTGTAGTTAGTGGAGATATCAGACACATTGAAAACACATTGTGAACCCTGGTCTGATCCGGGGTCCAGGCTCGCGGCTGGGAACCGGGCTGTCCGGCTATTTTTGTGTTGCCTTTTCTCCCCAGTGATGTCATGCTACTCGTTTCCCAAGAACTGGGACGGGACAAGAGGGAGGCATGAGAATATGCTGCAGCGCCTCCACTCCGTCATCTTCACACATTTGGTCCCGATGCCCTCATGTTAAAGTACAGTAGGTCAGCAGATACTCACATATCAACAACATTTGTGTGTTTAACCGGTAATCTTTCATTGGAGACCAACACACACTAAAAATAGGAGATTCAACTATGTGGCCAGTTATCTTGAAGTGGCTGAGCTGAAGGATGCGTCTACTTTGTGACAAGAAAACGGGCTGAAATGTGTAAAATTAGTCATGAATCTTGTAGGTTTTATAGTAATAAACATCAGGCTTTTAAGCTACGTTAATGTCTAGATTACCTAGACTAGCGTTGCCCACAATATTATAATCACAGGACTCGCTGTGTGCAAAATGATTGCATTTCCACGACTCTGCTTTTACTTTAAAGTTATTTAAATACAATACAAAATTATTATATTAATATTAATATTAAAACGGCAAAACATATTGCTTTAGGTTTGTATTTCTACACACGATTCTAGAAATGGCTGAGAAGTGGAGCACTCTATTTCATGAATAAATAAATACATTTTTTATACAGATATCTATTAGATTTTTTTATCAACTAAAAATCGTTTAATCAAAAAAATCTAGTTGGAGCCCTTTTAATTAGTAGAGTCAAATAAACACACGCAGGTCCACATGGTTAGGAGTGTAATGATAAAGGACAGTAAATGTGAAAATATCAAAACATTAGGCTGGAGGTCCCCACTGGTAACTGTCTGTGCTCCAGGTCAACTTATCTGTTGGGCTTAACGTCTTTATGTTGACAACTTGAGCATTAGAGTAACAAAATCCTCCCCCCTCCCCCGGTCATCTGGTCTGGCAGATCTGCTATACAGTGGGTTTCCAGTTTATCAGGATTTTGACAATAAAAACGACAATAAAGTCAAATGTTTTGTGTGTCTGACTGAAACAACCTGAAGTTTCTGTCTTGAGAACAAACTCCTTTGTCTCGTTTTCTCTCCCAACCAGTTCCAGCGACGCCGTGAGGAGACTCCGCGAGGCTAGTCTTTGTATAAAATGCATGTGGACAGCTGGGCCGCCTCAGGCGTTTCAAGGTGTGATCACTTTTCAGGGAGAGCAATTGAGCAACAGCATGGAGCGATTACTAATATTTTCTTTGTCCATCCCTCCCCCCTGCGAGTTTAATAGGCTGCATGTTATCTCATTCGCCTCCTATCTCAAACACATGTGGACGCCACGGAAACCATGTGTGCGTGCACATGCAGACGCAAACAAGTAAACACACACACACACACGAGGAAAAAGACAGGATAGAGAAGAACTGGCGGAAAGTGTGTACGACTTCAGGATGTGTCATGTGTCTTCCATTAGAGGTGCGATTAAAAAGGAGATTTTGTTTTCCACATCAAAAGGGCCGCGTCGGGGGATTCCTCCCGGTCTCTCTCGAGTCTCTCCACCCCTTCCTCTGTGTTTCATGAATAAATAATAAGGGCTAAACCTGGGAAAACACACTTTTTGACCTTTGAACCCTTGTGTCGGGATCAGAGTTTGCACCTGGACGACTTCCCACAGGAAAGAGGCGGTGGGTCTGTGTGCATGTGAGTGTTTCTACACATATGTGTAGGGAGACAGCGTTTTCTAAGTGCATCTCATTGAATTTCCTGTGGCTCTTTCTTGGTGTTCAATCATTAAAAGCGTTACACCCTCCTTTTTGAGGGGAGAACAGATGAGAAGGGTTTCTTCAGTTGCAGTCGGGAAAACAATTGACTGAAAACCACAACATTGTGATTTTAATGTGTGAGAATTATTCACAGGGATATTAAACTCTGCGGTAAATAAATCTCCATGCACTGACCAATGTGTATAATTGTATGAATGTGTATAACTGAATCAAAAACTTGAACTTCTTGAGTTGAACTTAATGCATTCTATGAGAGGATTTGTCTGCTCGCTCCTCTTCCCAAAGGCCGACAGTAGTTGGTTGGTTTTCTCCCGTTTTTCTCCCTGATTCCCTCTCTAGCAGCTGTGCTGGCGCCGTGTGAAATAAAAAGAGAACGGCTGTAACGCAGCACATTTCTATCCCACAAAGCAGATGGGAAACGTTGCCACACACATGCACTCACTCTCGAATTCCTTCACGCTGGCAAATTTCAGACTAAATCATATTATTCTTGATTATGAAAGCATCTGAACATCTTGGTGGTCACTCTTATGAATGGTAGTTAAAAAAAAAAATCTGTTTTGCTGCAAGCAGTTGGTTTTTTCTCAACAAGTCAGCCGGCGGAAACGCCTCATTAGCTATTCAGAGCACCGTGTTAATGTAGAGGATACACATGGGAGGACTGGTGAGCGGAGAGCCAATGGATGGACAAGAGGGCGAGGAGAAAGAGGAGAGGAGCGGTCCAGATTCCAGCAGTTCAGCTCTCCGCCAACGGACGTGTCCAGATGGCCTGGAGAGAGAGGGCCTTTGACTGAGGGACAAAGAGACACTTGTGAACGACAAAATCTAACTCTCAAAAATGCACGGACACACACACACAGCTGTGAAGTGTATTGTCCGTCTTAGCTCGCGCCGTTAGCTCCTTACATTGATGGAATGTTTGACCGTCCGCCTCGCGCGCCCTTGAGACATGATGTCACTCCAACAACAAAAAAATAAATAAAATAAAACCCTGTCGTTTCAAAGAGAAACCGCTTTTTATGTGATCAGGGCCACACAATGAAAAGAGAGGGAGGGCAAGGAGAGAGATGTAGACATGAAGAGAGAGAGGATGAAAAGGTAGGAAGAGACCGATAGGCAGGAGATTCTCGTGATAAGGCTGGTTTGATGGTAGTCGTGGCAACCCATTAAAAAGGGGCATAAAATCCCATTTTCACCTGCCACAATGATAGAGGCGAATGCAGAGGGTGAGCCTGCTGTAAATGTGTCAGAGCGTAAGCACGCTATTAGAACTTTACTACGGATTTATCACTGAGAATAACTACTGTAAATGATGGCGCTGAGGAATGGAGGAGAGTGCAGGGAGGAAACAGATGGATAGTAAAGTAAAAGCGGGTTACACAAACATTTATGGAAAGATCTGATACCTACCTTTAAATACTCCCAAGTGGAAACTGCACCAGCGAGAACGGGATCTGAAAAGCAAGGAGATATAGGGTTTTAATCATCGGGATGATCTCGGCATTCTGGGTTTTCTGGAGGTTCGGCTTCCATCTTTAACCTCCAATCTCCTGCACTTGTCATTCCTGCCACCTTTCTCTGTTTCCACTGTCTCGTCTGACTGCTCCCTTGTTCCTTCTCACAGCTGATGATTAATGAATGAGACGGGCTGTGGTCTGGCGGTTCTGAATGGATGGATGGACGGATGGACGGATAGATGGAATAAACTCCGATGGAGGGAGTGTTGTCACTGGAAAGACTAAATCAACCCGGGCAGGAAGTTACAGCGAGAGGAAATCAACGGCAGTGCCAAGACGAGGGGCAGATGACACACACACACACACACCACACACACACACACACACACACACAGGAAGGAAGAGAGAGAACAAAAAGCAAAAGAGAGAAATAAATAAAGTGACACTGTCTCGTGTCATCAGTCTTTGATCACAGCAACAAGAGGTTCATTCATTCACAGCGTTGCCTCCTCCGAAATGTTCCATCAGACGACGGCAGCGCCGGTAAAAGCCGGAGCGCTCCAGCTCTGAGTCAGCCGTGGCACAAAGACAATACACGGGCCGTGTTTACGCCCGTTAATGAGCTTATTAAGCACTTAGACCAGATGAACTGACCTCATATAAACACCCTGAAGTAGATTAACTGCGTGTGCCGCATCTGCTCTTTGAGATGTTTGAGTATAAATCTTTCAAGATCTTTGCGCTGATTATCAAAGGCCATTTCAAAACAAAAAAATGAAAGATATGAAGCTGTCCAAAAAAGTTGAGGTTACACAAAGCACGGCATGTTACGTCTCTGAAATGAAGATGAAGGGATGGACAACAGTTTTTAAAGTTATTATAACAAATTAGAACCATATCATTGTATAACTGAGCCTAATGTATAAACTCATGTGGTTAGTAACCTGACTATTCGCCTGATTTAGCATTTTAGCAGCTCTGTATTATAAATGCAAAAGTAATCCCCATGTTACTTGTTCTCACGTAACACTTTATGAGTCACTTCCACAAGAGGAAAGGATTTGTGGATGAGGAATAATCATCAAGTTTGACGCCATTTAACACAATTCTGGCTGCATATTTCTGTATAAATAAATGATTTACTGCAGATCCCAGTCTAAACGTGCCTGTTCAGAACGGGCCGATTGTTTGGCTCCTGGTGTTGCTGCTTGCAGCTTTCTTGATAACTGCCAAACAACTCAACAAGCTGTATCCTTTATAAATGCTGGAGCTCATGCTAACATTGAGGGAGTGTGAGCTGGACCCTGCATTTCATTTAGTGGTGTGGAATGAATGGTTGTGGAGAAAACCGACGGATCATTTGATCGTTGCTTGATAAAGCTGGTTGGGCGCGTGTAGCTAAGAGAAATGTTCCAGTGGAAACTGGAAATCCAGTCTATCATATAGAAGCCCATATCTCAGTTCTTGGAGATGCTCTGCAGGTTTCAGGTAGGTCTGGTATCCAGCCCCCTGAAACGCTGCTCTGTGGTGAGATGAGAGAGCTTTCAGGCAGGAATGATGGTGCACCTGTCTTTTATTACCAACCCGACGAATTCACCCTTTTGTTTCAGGCCAGGAAAGAGAGAGAGAGAGAGAGAGATGGAGAGGGATGTTGGGTTTGTCCAAGTGGAAGCAAATTGCAAATTGTGAAAGCAAGTGAACTTGTGTAGAAACTCATTTCATATTTATACCGTTTTCTCATAATTGAGTAATGTTAATATTTAGTCGTTGATCGCGTTATTTCACTGTTCCATAACATGTTAAAGAAATATTTCTCAAAGGCTTTTCAGCTATATCAGCTTGAAGTGTAGCTGACAGAACAATTAGAATTTGAAATATAGATATATAAATATAAACTGAATGTGCACAAATGTAAATGGAGGATAGAGAACGAGAGAAAGAAGAGGACAGGTTGGTTCTGGAAAGACTGATCCACCAATGATTTATGACTCGGTTTAACACCGCTGGCACACTGAGCGTGCTGTGTGTGTGTGTGTGTGTGTGTGTGAGAGTGTGTCTGTTGCCTGGCAAAGATGGAACATCTGAAAACCGCATGCAGCCTGATTAAAATTGATAAGTAATTTATAGATAAGAGAGGGATGATGGTGAGCACACACACACACACACACACACACACACACACACACACACACACACACACACACACACACACACACACACACACACACACACACACACACACACACACACACACACACACACACACGTACGAACCTGTCATATGGCAAAATCCAACTGTGTATTTGTTGATAAAATGAAATTGCAGGGTGGAGGAGGTGAGCAAATCACAGTAATGTTATTTTTTCCAGTTCTAATCGCTTTGCACTCATCTCACATCAACACGCTCCGAAATACTAATGCAATAGTTGAACCTGGAGTTGGTGCAGTGATGGAAGGAGATGACGGACGTAATAAATCTCTCAGCTGAGAGAGGAATGAGGACAGGTAGAGACAGAAACAGAAGTGGCGAAGAAAGGGAATTGGACAAGTAATCCGTCTCTCCCTTCCCTTCTCCTTTCCTGTCTGAAACCAGTGAATCATCCTACTGTGAACATCCCAATCAAAGTATTCTTTATTTTCTATCGAGCTGAGAAATGTGATACCTGCTGTGGAATGAATTCCACCACAGCTTCAAACCCTGTGTCACTGCTCTGGCTTGCTCTAAAAGCACAAACGTGGTTAGACAAAACAGCCCAAGGGAGCAAGTTGGTATTTTCTTTGTTGTTGATTTTGCTATTGTTTTTGAGATGGGTTAACCTTGGAAATAGGCTGATGCATGACCATTGCAGCTGATTCCTGTAGTTTTGAGTGAAGTTGCTGTCAAGAGCTTTTCAATAATTTGTCAGTTTCAGGCAAACTACTCAGAGCTGATTTTATTTAGAAATAATTCAAATTTACCATTCTCCATAAAATGTGAGTAAATAGAAAGGCACACCGTCACATACATATGAGTTATGCAATGTAACTCTCAAAGCAGCCATTTTCACCAAAGTAATGATCTAAAGGCGAGTCCACACCGGACCGAAAATCAGCGTCTTTGATAGAGTCGGCGTCCGTGACATGAGTCAGCTTGGTGTGGTCGCTCGAATCGGCCCACGTCGGCGTTCATTTCAGCCGATTCAAATGTGTAATCCGCCAAGCGAGTCGGTCACTCTTTTACCATTCTGATTGGTGGAGGCTAGCAGCTTGACTAGCGAATCAGTGAAGCCCGGAAGTGACGATGTAAACATACATAACCAGTAGAATCGAAGAAGGTGGTCTAGAGAGGACTGCCTACTTCCGGTTTTCGTGTTTTTTGGCCCACAATACAGATTAGCGCCGCCTGTTGTTGTGGAGACATTACATCTCGCGCAAGCGCGGAACGTATGGCATCGGCTGTAGTTCCGTAGGTGTGAACCGCCCATGTCGTTGTTCGAGTCGGCCATGTTAAGTAGCCCGACGTCATTTACCGACGCAAATCGGTCCAGTGTGGACCCGCCTTAACACGCTATGGGAACTGAGATGTTTGATTTTCCTCGGGCAAAACAGCTAATCTCTTCACAATATCTGAGATCTGATGATACAGTTCGGAAGGATTGTTGCTTGACAGTTCATTTTCAACAGGATCATTGTGCAAGTGTCTTATGAGCAGCCACCCCAGGTGAGTAGGGTAAAAGTAACGAATGAATAGATATGAAGCTTCCCCGGTTAGTCGCTTACATTGAGACTAAGGCTGATCATTGTTTGAAAACGTTGAAATGATTCCGATACCTTGAATTGGAAACCCGATAACAGCAATACTTTTTTCAAACTTTGTGTGATTGAAAACATCATAACCAAATCAGTATACCAACTAATTTCTCTTCAATGTAAGATTGCTTATTATGTAAACATTTTGAAGAAGTACAAGAAGTATTAGTTCATTGAAATACTAACCTAAAAGAAGAAAACAACCAACCAACAACATTCTGTACATGAATGTAATAATATAAATATGCATCAGTTGTTTTCCCAGATATTGATTATCAGTGATTTTTCTAAATCTACATGAAGCATTCTGCACATCGGCATAAATTAGTTCCAACACTCAGCACTTTATGTTGCAGCCTCTGGCTCTATTATAAACATGTTCTTCTTTCATATTTTGAATTATATTGCCGGGCAAACAATCAAGCACATGCATTCAATTTAAGGGTTAACCAACAACCAATAATCTCATACATTATGAAATATAGTAAAGATGACAATATATACAATTCAATCAATATGAAAGTCAGTAAATAGTGAGCCAGTGGCCTTTCATGATGCATTGTAGTCCATTACCCAGCCTGTGACTGAGGGAGTTGGAGGCTTGGTACATCACTGGAGGACACAGCGAGCGACCACCTGGCTGTAAACGCTTGCAGGTGCTGAACTTGAAGTCAAAAGGGGACATTTTCCTCCAACCACTTGGCCAATGGGCGACCCGCATGGTTTTGATATTCTAGAGTTACCAAGAGGTCTGCCACAAGTGTTGAGGGCACATGTAGACCGGAGCTAAGTCATGGCAGACTAGCACACAGCAACGCAGACGGCCAGGGTCCTGCCACGCTACGCTAGCACGAAGGCAGCCGGGCAGCTTTAAATCCACACTGCTCCCTGCTGCTGACTCCGTCTCTCCCCCTGCCTAGTATAATGCCTCAGCAACCATGGACTATTCAGCGCCGGCGAGCCAAGCCAGACTTGCTACGTGTGTGTGTGTGTGTGTGTGTGTGTGTGTGTGTGTGTGTGTGAGAGAATCCCAGTAAAAACAATAGGAAGGGATGTCTGTTAGCAGAACATAAAAAAAAAAATCAGGATCTCACAATTACAGCGTCAACATGTTTAAGTCTTGTTTCAGTGTAGCGTTTCACAGACTGGACGTGGATCTGTTATTTAAACGATCAGTTCACAGAGGGAATCACTATTCTGAAGGCAGAGCCGCGGTGATGTTTATGTCCATTGAAAGTGACTGAGGTTTTTCTCCGCCTGCCAAAACTTTACTAGCTCACTCAACTCCAGCTTGAGCCAATCAGGGCCTCTCCGTGGCCATGTGAGCAGTAACCGAATAATAACGATAACCAGGGTGGCGAACACGCCCAGTGCGTTTAGCACATTGTTGAGGTCTGCGAATGTGAGCTATTACTTGACCTAAAAATCTCGACGTTACAAAAAATGCACACACATGGTGACAGAGGTGACATGTTATGATTTCTAGAGCTATGGAATAGGGAGTTTTACATTTGCATACCTTTAAACAGTGGATTTGGTGAATCCCCCGACCTTCCCTCTAGAAAACAGCCACACCGGTTGCTGTTTCTGGTTCAAAGTGAAATGCCTTGATAACTGTTTCATGGATTCACCACTAAAGGTCATAATGCATAAAAACGAAAAACAAAATCTCTTGTTCTAACTCGTTTGTCTCAACAATTGAGTGCAATTATTTGGGTTGTGGACTGTTGGTTAAAGAAAACAACAACAATTTAATGATGTTTTTAGTTTGGCATTGAGCATTTTTCACTATTTGCCAACATTACATACATTAAGTTAACAGATAGTGAAGATAAGGGTTGTTAGTTCCTCCGTTTCATCTACCCTCTACACTACTGTAACAACCATCTCCACCCTACTGACCGATCACTTCTGCTGATGAGTTGTGATCACTGGCTGCACCCAAATAATAAGGTTCGCAATCAGTCATCTCTTCAGTTAGAGCTGCATTTACCATCTTACTCCTGTTTTTGATCAAATCATGCCAAAGCATAACTGCGCAACTTGGCCACGAAGTCAAAACTGTGCTCCAGAAGCTCAGCAGCATCTGCTCCCGAAGCCCACAAACATCTGTGTCATCCAGCTGGCCTCCAGGGATTCCACTGCTGGGAAACACATGACCTGCTCTCACTCAGACCTGCTATCTTGCATGTGTGTCCGTATTTTGGTATGAATATATTGGCAACATGTTGCTTAACCATATGTGCGTGCGTGCGTGCGTGCGTGCGTCTGAAGAGCAGGATTTTATGTTAGCTGGCTGACACATTCTGTCACTGATCAAAGGTGACAGTGCCACTTGCTGTGACTGTCAGGTACTATATTATAGGAATATGTAGATTGCTTCTGCTGTGTCACTTTGCTGACAGTGCTCCAGTTTGTGTGTGTGTGTGTGTGTGTGTGTGTGTGTGTGTGTGTGTGTGTGTGTGTGTGTGTGTGGTGTGTGTGTGTGTGCGAGCGTGTCCTTGCCAACTGTATTAGTGCTAACTTTATTAGTATTCAGAGAGGCTTGGGGCTGTCACAGGTCCTTAGGCACTCAGTGGAGGGCAGGAAAAACACATGTCAAAATATATTCACATTGAGCCTGATTGCAGGCAAGCCAGTTGGCTGCAATTTGACAAATGGCATTTAATAAGTAATACTGCTGCCTCAGCATACTGATGAGGATGTAGAAGGAGAGAGAAAGAGTTAGGAAGATGGATATTAAGAGGGAGAGACAAGCAAACCAATGTATAGATGACCAAACCAACAGATAAGACATGATTTATCTTTTCTCACAGATTCCTTACTCATCCCTTAATGTTTGCCATTTAAAACATCGACCTGCTGCCGATACTGTTGAATACTTATTTACTGGAAACCAGCATTTAAAATGTTACAATGTATCAAATCATGTGTCATCTGCTTTTCCTAAACTTTTGTACCGTGGCCAACGAAATACCACATCATCATTATGATAATTCTATTAAGTTTCTGAATGGCAGCAACAACAAGGCAACTTAAAATGATGTACTTGACAACTACTTTCCATTATGTTAATAAAATACTCTGCAAACAAAGACGACAGCGTAAAAAACACTGCATGTGTGTGTTGGTGGGGGGGTGATGTTTACAGTACAGGTGAGACGGTGGCAACACATCGACAGTAGACATGCACCCTTCACTTTAAAATGTACTACCAGGAATGTGGCCAGATCAATGCCTTGCCATTGAGGTAAAAGTTCAGCCTCGTTCAGCCTTTTTGCCGGCGCCCTCTGCGTTGGCGACCCTGCTTCGGCAACGGGTTGACCTCTTTCAGAAAGAGAGAGTATTTTCACACAGGGTCCAAGTCGGCTCTGTGATATTATACAGCGATGCTTTGAGCTAAATGCTTAACGTCAACGTGTACACCATCTTAGTTTGGGTGTTAGCAGACTGACTGCTGAGTAGCTGAGGCTGATGAAAATATCAACAACGTCTGGGATGAATCTAAAGTGCTAAATGAAAAATGAAGGGATCACCAAAGTTTTACCATTAATTGTCTCAGGAGGAAGAATGTCTGTAACAGATTTAATGACACCCATTTAAATGTTTTCGAGACATTTCACTGAAAACCACAAACCATGTGGTGCAGGAGAAAGAGTCAGTGGATCGTCATCGTGATGAGCATTCATCATCTGGATTTCTGTAACTCATTCCACAGCAGTGCGTCTGATGAATGTTTAGATATTACAGTCTGGACAAGCTGCCATCCATAGACCTGCACCTCTAGTGTGGTGAAACAATGTAATGACATTTACTGAGCAAAATTATAAAAACACAAAATGGTAATTTGATCACGTTTGATACCTTTTTTATTGATACTGAAAAGCATGTCACTTTTCACAACAATAGTTGTTATATAATATAATATAATAGTTGTACACCCTCACAGATTTTTCTGCTATATTATGAAATCCAAGACACCATTACAGCTTTAAGAAAACAGCTTACACAACCTTTACACAGGCTCTAACTCAGTCAACACACTGTGGTACAATCTTGAACACTACAACCGAAACACTTGCAACACATTCTAGTCTGCTCTTGCCACCAGATGTGAAGCAAATGAGCAAAAGAGTGAATGATTCATGAGCCAGAGAAGTCTGCTGGATCCTGTTAGTATTTGATATTGAATGACCATTCCAAATCCATTTGGCAAAACCTCCTACGCCCGTGGATTTGGAATTTACCAAATGTACCATTTCAAATGACGCCATGTGCACCCTCTCAAATTCAATTAATACGCAAAATAAATTCAACAATGGCTCCTTTGAATGTAGTCATTTTAAGAAATGGTGAGCCAGGAGAGTTTTACAGTCCGGTTAGCCTGTTGTCTTTTACAGGAGTTGTCTTTCCAACTGCATCAGTCTCAACATTAATCCTGCACTCTTTTTGTAGTAGCAATGTACATCCCGTAGACCTGAACGTTGAAAAGTTCCACCTAACACTATCCTATCAGACAAAGAATAAATGAGATTACACTGCATTACATTACATTTTTACATTGTTTTAAGGGAGAGGAGATTTTGAGAGAAAGCAGATGTGAGTCAGATGGTGAAGCGATCAACAGCAGCCTTATTCCAAGTGAAGAATCACTGTGGCCCATGTGAAGACCAGAAGACACACACGTACACACGGGGTGGGGGTGGAAATCATGCTGACTGGCCAGGCAGAGCAAAGCCCCGAGTCTAAGTCCACATTTATTACCTGCTAATGCAACAGGGCTGTAAGCTGGATTCACTTGCCAAAGTCATACAAAAAAACAAAAAAAACATTCAGACACACCCACATTCCATCTGCCGTGTGTCACTAAAGTATGAAGAGGAACTGAGTGTGGTGACACACTGATAACAAACAGACAGAGATCAGATTTTAATTTGTTGAAAGTTGATAGTCATTAATCATGGCGGAGACGCAGGTGGTGTTGGACACCTCTATGTGCGACTGTGCCAAGTGTTCAACCTCAAAGTCACTGAGCGGGAAGAAGCCAAACCTGTTTTTCTAACAATTGAAGGACAATCTACACGTATATATGAATCTAAAACTTGCACATAAGGGCAAACGCAAGAAAAACTATAAGAACAAGCACGGAAAGCTGCACAGCTGGCTACATGCCAGAGGAAGGACACGCGCATCCATACACACATACACACACAATAGCTTTGTGCTATTCTAATGAAGTATGACAGATTTGTGATGAGGATGCATGTTGCTATACCCTGAGTAAAAGGTGAGCAATTATTTCCTAAAAACCTATGTTTCTTAATAAATATATGTACATAAATAAATGCCGCATGGGCAGTCTTATGTTTCCTCCTTTAAGCTTGGGTCCTCTACCAGATTCCTGGGAGCCTGAGGGTTCTGTGTAGGTTCTGAGCTGTTCCTAGGACTGTGCTCTTCTGGACAGAGATCTAGGATGTTGTTCCTGGAATCTGCTACAACTCCTGTTCCAGTTTGGAACGCTGATGCCTTTACTTTCCCCAGCTTTTCTAGCTCCTCTTTCAGCCCTTTGCTATATTTCAAGCTTCTAATGTTCCTTCTTCCTGATGTTGCTGTCGCTTGGGATAGCTACATCTATCACTACTGTTGTCTTCTGTTGTTTGTCCACCACCACAATGTCTGGTGAGCCATCACCAGTTTGTCAGTTGAGGTCTGGAAGTCCCGCAGGATCTTAGGTTGGTCATTCTCAACCACCTTTGGAGGTTTCTTCCATTTTGACCTCGGGACCAGCCCAAACTCAGCACAGATTTTCCTGTACACTCTGCCAGCCACTTGGTTATAACGCTGGTGTCCATGTCATGCAGGGACGTGACCTTCCATGATCCCTTGGGGTCATCTTCCTGATGTACTTCTGGGTCTTGGTTGTTTCATCCTGGATAGCGGCTCGGACGTTCACTAGCCCTCAGCCTCCCTTCTTCTGCTAAGTGTACAATCCCAGAGAGCTGGACTTAAGGTGAAACCCTCCATGCATCGTGAGGAGTTTTCTTGTCTTGATACCAGTGGCCTCATCTTCCTTCGGCCAGGTTATTATATACCGGCAGTGCGTACGTGTTGATAGCGCTGATCTTATTCTTTCCATTCAGATGACTTCTTAGGTCTTGCCTTACTAGGCATTTGGCTGTGTCTGACTTTCTTGAGGCCTCTTCATGGTTTCCATTTCCTTGCAGGACTCCAATGTGTTTGTAGCTGTCCTAGACATCTGCAATGCTAACTTCTGGTAAATCAACCACTTCAGTGGTGATCATCTTTCCTCTTGGATACCATCAGACCACACTTATCTCGCCTGAATGACATTCTGATGTCAGTGCTGTTGGTCCTGGTGATGTGGATCAGTTAGTCCATGTCACGCTCATTCCCAGCATACAGCTTGATGTCATCCATGTTAGGGAGGTGTCTGATGGTTACTCCACTATCCGTAGACACTCTTAGAATGATCTGGCTGACATGGTACAGGCCAACATAGAACAGCAGGGGGGCAGAGCATCTCTTTGATATATGCCTCACTTGATGGTAACTTGTGCAACTTTGAGTTGGCCTCTGGAGTTGTCTTCCACAGCCCAATTGAGTTCCTGATGAAGGCTGTAAGTGTTCTGTTGATGTTGTACAGTTCCAAGCATTCCAGGATCCATGTGTGTAGCACCGAGTCATAGGCTTACTTGTAATCAATCCAGGCTGTGCTCAGGTTGGTCTGTCTGGACTTAGAGTCTCAAGTGACTGCTTTTCAAGCAGTAGCTGGTGTTTGGCTCCTCTGATGTTGATGAAACACAATAAAGCATTCAACATTATTATCTGGTACATTGAAAGTGGAGGCAATTTCTCCCCAGCACCCATCTTTGTCCACACTGTTGTGGTTAGATGTGATATAGACAGCCATGCTCCTGCCATATTTCCACCACCTTCTCCTCCATCTCCGCTGTCCAACGCACCCCTGTTGGTTGATGTGTAGCCATTTCCAAAAGTTAAAAAATAGTGCGTTACCAGATAATCTGGGCCAAACAATCGGTGCGGACCAACGTGTCGGATAAGAATTCTCCTCCAACTGTCAGGAGGGGTGTCTGTAGCATGAGCCCTAGATGCTGCGTTCGAAGCATCCATCAATCCAACATCCTCTGTATTCCATTCTAACAGCTGCATATCCTCTTCCCTCGTCCATTTATGTTGTGTTCCAGTAGCCCAATTCTAATCAGGTTGCCTTGGTACCTGACGTGGACTTTGTTGACGTCGGAGCCAGTATGACTCCTGTATTGGTTCTTTTTTCTTTACTGATATTTACTGAAAAGCAAAAGTATACACAATGATTGTGTTATACCTCAAAATGCATTTTTTAACCTGACTTTGCCGTATTTGTTTTTTTTTTCCTTTATGTTGTTGTCCTTTGTACTTATATACATTTCTGTTAATATGCGTTGTTTGTGCCTTCCTACAGTTTTGTAATGTTAGATGGATTTTTTATTTATTTATTTATTTATTTTGGGTGTAATCCTCGATGACCAACTATCCTGCACCCCAACATCACTGCTGTGGCCCGATCCTGCAGATTCGCCCTCTACAATATCCGCAGGATTCGGACCTTCCTCACAAAGGATGCAACGCAGCTCTTGGTCCAAGCACTGGTCATCTCCCGCCTTGACTACTGCAACTCTCTCCTGTCCGGACTCCCGGCCTCTGCGATTAAACCATTGCAGCGTATCCAGAGCGCTGCAGCACGCCTTATCTTCAATCTACCCAAATTCTTCCACGTGACCCCCCTCCTCCGTGACCTCCACTGGCTCCCTGTTGCAGCACACATCCAATTCAAGACGATGACACTGGCCTTCAGGGCCATCAATGGAACGGCACCTGTCTACCTTCAAACACTGGTCAAACCTCATGCCCGGAAGCGAGCACTTCGCTCCTCTACTTCAGCTGGCCGGCTGGTACCACCATCGCTGAAATCAAACAAATGCTCAGCAAAGTCCAGACTCTTCTCTGTGCTGGTCCTCAGTGGTGGAACGAACTCCCGACCAATGTTAGGACAGCAGAGTCATTTGTCATCTTCCGAAAAAAGTTCAAGACTAACCTGTTCAGACATCACCTTGACTCTACATAGCATGACCCACTAACACCCTCCCTCGACACCCCCCCCTCCCCCCCCCCCAAAAAAAAAAAAAAAAAACCTTACCTATAGCACTCTGATCTTAGCACTGTTGCTCTTGAAGTACTACTTTACTCAGATGAGGACCTAACACTTGTCCTATTTTTAGCTCTTACTGCATCGGCAATGATACGTCGTGGTTTCTTTGTTTCCTTCTTTTGACAAATGTACTTATTGTAAGTCGCTTTGGACAAAAGCGTCTGCTAAATGACCTAAATATAAATGTAAATGTAATTTTTTTTATTTTTTTTTGATCAATCAAGTTTTGACCAAAAAGTAAAAGAATCCGAATGTCAACAAAAATGTATGTGGCAAATAATATGTTGATTAAGGATAACATTACAATAAAATTCAACTGTATTACCAACAAACAGTTAAATTATGTTACAATTTGATTTCAAAACACAACTAGCATTTCTAAATTGTGCTGTGTTACACTAATGAATTATCCACCACCATCCTTGCTTTAACCACATAACAGATGCTAATTATTTTCCCTAATATGCTCTATGTTATGTTACTAAACACAGGACATTAGTTGTGCGTGCACATATGAGCTAATGTCACACCTACTTATTGCAGTGACGACACACGTCACACCCGGCAGTGACGCTGCAAAAACCCTGGCTAAACATAGGAGCACGGGAGGAATTTGTATATGTGTTCTGTCCAGGAACAGAGATATAGAGGGTGTGTACGTATGTGTGTGTGTGGCACCTAAGTACACCTCAGGGACATAAGGGGTTCAGGGCCTTTTAAATAAATAAACAAACACATAAATATAGTCAATCGATAGAGGGAGCCTGATCTGGCACTCTGGGCCTGTGTTTGGCCTCTCACTTCATAAGGGAGGCCTGGGGGAGAGAGGAGGGGGAGAAAGAGGGGGCCGAGGGGAAAACCGAGAGTGCCAGAGAGAGAGAGAGCGAGAGAGAGTGCCAGAGAGAGAGAGAGAGAGAGAGAGAGAGCCAGAGAGAGAGAGAGAGAGAGAGAGAGAGAGAGAGTGCAGAGAGAGAGAGAGAGAGAGAGAGAGAGAGAGAGAGAGAGAGAGAGAGAGAGAGAGAGAGAGAGAGAGAGAGAGAGAGAGAGAGAGAGAGAGAGAGAGAGAGGTTGGGTTTCTTCTCTCTTGGTGGTTGTATAGTGCTGGTTAATGGAAGCCAAAGCCTGCTCTCCCTATAACAGAAAACAGACCCCCCTTTTACTGTCTCTCACACACACACACACACACACACACACACACACTGTGTGCGTGTCTTTACACTCCCCCGAGGCACACTTCACACAAATCATATGCCTATCTAAACCAAAACTCCTAACATATACAAAGCATAACTCCCCTTGTTCTCAGTGCAGTTCCTCAAAATTGGAATTTGTCACCGATTACAGAGTGTTGGCCCTGCAGTTGTGAGCATCCTGCAGCAGTCCCTTTACGTCCCTGCACTGTGTTACTGTGAGGAGTTATTCCACCTAAAGCGACTAGCAATCACTCATCCCAAGCTTTCCATCCCCGGCGCTGTAAAAACTACAACGGCACTGAGTGCACTTGCTGAAGAATTCCATCTGACAGTTTTGAATGCCAAGGGCAACGTGGAGTATGTGTGTGTGTGTGTGTGTGTGTGTGTGTGTGTGTGTGTTTAAACAAGCCAAACTAGGAGAGGTTTGAGTGGCGGCACGTCCCCCGCAAGCAAATCAAATTGCACCTGGCCCCCGTTCCCCATAAGTCGCTGCAGCCCGGCGAATGTCAGCACAGGGCAGTCATATTCCCGACAAATTAAGACTTGTTCTGAGGTGGAAGGGGAGAGAGACGGAGCCGGGAGAAGAGGGAGGAGAGGAGGTGGAGGTGGTGGTGGGGAAACAGTGTGCTGGCAAAGATTCAAAAGAGCAATTCCATCGACATGAGAGAAAAGCTTCCCAGAAACTCTGCATAATATTTATGTTGTGCTGGTGATCCTTTTTCTTCCTCCCACCTGTGTGCAGCTTGTTGCTTCAAAATGGACGCCTCATACAGCAGAACAGGCAAAAACAGAGGAGAGCAAAAACGTCCGTATCAGCAGACGGCGGATGCTCCTTCATGTCCACCGCCTTTAATGAAGGGATGGGAAGCCGAGCCTGCAGCTAATACAACGCTTGAGAGAAGCAGAGACATCGTCATGTGATGTAAGACTTAATACTGTATGTAATGTTAGTATACTATTTGAACATAGGAAAATATGTAATGTGTAACACATCATTTATACTTTAACCCTATGAAAGACTTCATTGGGTTAAAACCATGACATGTTTGTATCCGTCACAGCCACTGACAGATGACATCAATGGAAGAGTGCATGCTAGCCAATGAATGGCGGTGTGGTGTGACACAGGATGCCCCGAGGGTCGGCCAATTAGCTGCTAACAGGAAGGGAGATATATGGGTGCCTGAGGATCTGGCTGAGGCAGGAGTAAGACGTGGGAGAGTGGACTGGGAGAAAATGTGTTGGTGCTAAGCATGGGAGAGGTTGCTCCACAGCTGGTTGAGAAGCGGAGAGGCCACTGAGCAGCATATTTCTTAGTTGGACGAGGCTGGATGTTAAAGGGAAACACAGTTCCCCACAGGATCTCCATCTTATTTTTGGATAGTGCTATGCTATGGTGTGTGGGTCTGTGAGATGAGTATGTTATGGAACAGGACGGGTATGGTAGAGCATGGATGTTTTGTGAGAAACACGATTATTTATACATAACTTCAGATAAGCAACATGGAGCCAGAAAAAACCCACAGCAGTGCTGAAGTGAGCCGGTAGCAACTCCAACTGGAAAAAATGTCACTATAGTTCAGTTGTTTGGCATTTCCACTGTACAAGCAAAACGCTGGTTGTTTTGTCAGGCGAAACATTTGCATGCTAATGGCAGTTTCCTGGAAATGGGCAACATCGTGCCAGGGCAGCACTTGCAATGAATACTGGTATTTTATGAACAGTAAAAAAGCTGTTGGCCAAAAGCAGAAAGCATTGTATGTATTTTTCCAGCGATATATATTTGAAATGTGTGTGTCCATAAATACAGGTAACATTTAAGACTATTAAATAGCCTCAGTAATGACGTGAGGGTTTCCCTTTAAAGGAAAGAGTGTAAAATAGAGGCGGGCAGGAAGGTCCAGAATAAGGCTGTTTGCTTTGATATCTCCAGTATGGCACACACACACACAAGGAAACATATGGCAGAGGTGCACACACACACACACACACACACACACACACACACACACACACACACACACACACACACACACACACACACACACACACACACACACACAGCTCTATGGGACTTGTGCCCACAGCAATAAAACAGAGCAGAGTCCTTCCAGCCAACCTACCGTTGCCTGTAGGCCAACTGAAATGTTTCTCTCCCCGTTTCTCACTAACAGAAACATATCTTATCAGCCGGGAATCAGATAAGAACAGCAGCAGCACAGCTGGAAATGAGAGAATCTCCATACTGAGAGAAGTGAATACTGGCAGTGACGCAGTCACTCTGAAAAACACACACACACAGATGGAAGAGTTAGTCAAACAAAACCATGCATGGAGCTGATCAGTCTGTTGCACGCCTCGACGAAAACTGCACAACTGAGCACTGAGCTGCTTTATCATTAGTGAATACAAAAACACACTAGGCCTTTATGGGAAAGTTACTTAAACTACCTTACTGTCCAGCTTCATCTCCACTTAATTATTTAGCTCAACATCGCTTTCTTGTTTGTCTTTTTCTGATGACTGTTCCATCATATTTTAGTTGACACAATGGATGCGCTAGACCTTCGATTTTAAGTTGATGCTGTTTGAGTATCCAGGGGTGGTACTCCATTCTTTCACCAATGTAGAAATTATTGTTCACAGCTTTCGTTTGAACTGATATTCAGTCCCCGGGGACCTTTTTCCATCTGAACCAGAAAGCAATCCCTCCAATATTTACCTCAAAACTATCATGCTCTTGGTGCTGCAAGATGAAAAGTCAGGGGATCGCCCAAGTTGGTAGGATTCATCCTCTGGGGAACATGAATGGTTGTACTTATTTCACGCCAGTCCGTCTGATTGATATTTTGTCTGGACCAGTGGATTGAGATTGTTAACGTCCCTCGAGTCAAGTCTCTGGGGCTAATACGTTTGTGTAGATGTGCTGGACGGAACTAAATAACTAACAATAGTATTGTACAAGTGGAATTTGGTGAAGACCTTCCAATTGTTGCTTACATATTATGTCATTAATCTGGCAGATTTTAATGGCTATTGTGGTTTATCCAGCACAAATACTATAACATGGAATCCCCTTGGCTCACATAAAAGCAGCTCCAGCTTGGACTGCTGTACATGTGGATGAGTGTTGAATTATGAATTGGTTTGAACTCCTAACCTCTGCTGGGGTTCGGTGAGGTGAATGCGGTGGTGCAAGTGACACTTTATATTTCTTTTTTCCATTAGACATTGAGCAGTGACATCACAGCGTGACCCTTGACATTCAGGTGGTCTGTTCCAGATGCTTTGGGGGGTCGTAAGCGCTGCTGCTAGCACGATGATGGTCGTGACTGAGTAAAAAAGGGGGCAGGCGATACTTGGTGAGGTAAGCAGGTGCTGCTTCTGGAGAGCTTCATACGACTGTCGGGGAAAAAGGGCACTTATGCAACAGAAAGATCTCGCAAACTACAAAACAGTCCTGCAGATCGTGATATGATTTCAAATGCACAGGGACAAGGATGTGCACCGGTATTTCTCATGCCTCATGCTCGAGATGTGGTGCTGTATTTACGGGGTGCTTCCACACGTCTAGATATAGTACAGCACTGATTTATCCTCTATCCACTCCCTTAACTCTCACTCTCTCCTGTCACTCCAGGAGTGAAAATAAGACATAACCGTTATTCAGAGTGATCTTTAACTCGTTTAAAGGTTTCTTACACAGTCAGGGGTGTCTCACTGAGATGGGATTACACTATTTAGGCAGTTCGGGTATTAAGTCACTTTAAAGCCTGTGGAACTCAAGTGGAACAGGTGTCCAATTCAAACACAATTGCAAGAATTGCTGTCAGGGGAATAATGCATCACACTCAATCTTCTGTACGGGCACCAAATTCCTACATACATGAGCATAGTCTCTTGACATGGATTTCCTTCCACATGACATCCAAACCACTGCTTGTCCCCTTTTTCCCCTCCGTTCCAGAACCATTACCCCCCTCCGTTAGGTGCCCTCCCACCCTCCACCCTCCACCCTCTCTTGCCAGGCCGTCGGGGATGTGTGTTATTAGAAACACATGTGGAGCACCAAAGGTTTTCTGCTTGGATTGAGACAAAGATGCGTAAAGTTGTGGGAAACAAACATAGCCCCGAGACCCGGAGAGAGACACGGATTAACATGGCCACCGTGGTCGCTTCCACGGCACTCACACATACAGGGGAAAGCATTAAAGCACTAAAAACAATGTAACTGACAGAAAAAAACTGCGGCTGTTTTTGTGGAAAAACATCTGGCAGCAGGTAATGGTAATAAGTCTCGGCAGAGAAATGCACACAAACAGCATCACAAACTGCAGCCACGATGATGGATTTTTGAGTGGATTGAGGGGCTCAACGGGAACAAACTTAACTTAACACAAGTGTGTGATCCATGGCTCTCAGTGGCATCAACTTCTAATGCATCATCCTCAACGGGAACCGCTGAAAGCCCTGCACTGTCCCCTGGCAGAGACGGTGCTGTGCAGAAAGCACCCATGTGGGTCCGACAGCAAGGCAGCTAACTCCGACTGGAGAAGTCATTAATAGGACCACACGCTGATCTTAGGAAGGTTCCTGAGATTTAGTTAGATTTGTAGCAAAAGCCACTGTGCCGACGTCGGACCCCGGGGGAATACACGGATGAATGACGAAGCAGGGAAGAAAGTGAAGATACAACCCATATTCACACGACACTAATGTGAATGAAAGGCGCAGCTCTGTGAACAGACGTCCATCCATCAGTCATCCTGAGTGGCGGAGGGAGTACACCATTAATCCCTGTTGTGGCGTGTGTGTGGTAAAGTGATAGAGATCATCCCGTGACAAAGAGGAATCGTTCTCCGTAGCTTAAGAAGGCCATCACTCTTCTAGCGAAGGGTCGCCTCGACCTGCAAACAACTCAAACGGGGGGCTGTATGCAAAAGTGATTTTCCATTCCTCGAGCCGCTCGACAGATTCATCAAAGAGGTGAATACTGTTCAAACACACAACGGGGAAAGGACACATCAGGTGGAGGCCTCTCCATTATGGCAGAGTTTGACTTCATGTGAAAAATGTTTAAACATTTCTATCAAGACTTTAAGTTGAGGAGGATGTAAGTGTGTGTGCACTCTACATTCAGAACAGATGGCTGACATTCTTCCATTGTTCGTCCTTATCACAGAAGCAGTCAAACACCCCTGTGTAGGTCAAGTCATGTCAAGGGTCAGATCTACAGGGGTCAACAAGTTCTCTTAAGCTACTCATTGATCAAGCTGAAACGGTAGCACCAGTAGCTCGTATGCTTTAAAACATTCACCTCCATCTTTGAAAGCAATAGAGACAACTCTATTCTACTGGCTTGAAAACGGCTCTTATGAACGGTCCAAAACGAAACAAGAAACCACATTGATCTTGCTGGTAGGCATTATATTTAATTTTCAACTAACAGTTTAGTATTTTCCTTGGTGTGGGTTTTCTTTTTCTACGGTATGATCCTGTGACATTTTCCATTTCATTTAATCCGGTCACATTAAGCATTTTATGGTGTTGAAGCCGTTGGAAGAGTTGGCTTGCTGTCTGGCTCCGGGACACGAATGGCAGCTGCTCCGGCGAGGCCAAACTCTAAACAAAAACCAGGGGGAAGCCTTCGCTCTTTCACATATGTCCCACAAATCCTGCCTTTACATCTATAGGAGGAAAATAAACACTTTCCCGCTTCCCCCTGCCCTGTCTCTCTTGCCTCCGTCTGCTCCGTCTTAGTCATACAAGGGTGTATAAACATGAGCCTCTGTGGATCAGTGTGCACACAGGATATGAGAGCGATTCCCCTCACCTCTCCCTTTTGAACCTGAGTCACAGACAGTGCAAAAGTGGCTCCTTTCCAAAAAATAGGGCCACGCAGGGGTCAGCTCTGCTCTGCACGCCGATGCTGCAAGCCTGCTGATGAGACGGTTTTAACCTCAGCATCCCAACAGGGGAAACAAACAAACAACCCCCCCCCCCCATAACTCAGTCATAACTGTACACACTCCAACAACTGAGCTGTGTTGATCTTAGGAAGGATCCTTGAGCTTTAGCCTGATTTGTAGCAAAGGCCATCATTCTAGATGAGGGTCAGCTCGACCTGTAAACAACTCCAAGGAGGATTTTTACTTGCCAGACTCTTGGTTTGACAATAAAAGCAATGTGTATATATGGACTTGTGCTTTGAGTAGTTGTGATTGTATTTATTATATTGATTCATTCGTCAATCAACAAATTAATTAAGAGTTACAGATCTGACAAGGAGCCCTCAAGGTGGTCCAACACCTTACAACTTTACATTGGTTTCCTTAAATTTGTCATCCACCCATCAGTAGCTTAAAGTCATTCTTTCAAATTGCTCGGTAAAAAAACATTTAAATCGGTTGTAAAACGGGACATAACTGCAGAAATGCCAATGCTGGTGCGATGTTATTTGGCTTGTTGATAGTAGTTAAAATCCAATTCAGCAAGTCTTTTCTTGCAGCCAAATCCCCTGATGGAGGAAGCAGAGAAGGGATCAACGGCGGATTGAAGAGGAGAAGGATAAAGAGTTAGCAGAGATGTGGTGGGGAGGAACCTGGATAGAGAGGTGTTTCATAATCTTGTATACCGGGTTGCCAGGTCCCAGCTGCTGGGGTGGAGAAACTTTAAAAGGCTGATTCAGAGGCTGGCTCAGGAAAAATATACATTACACCAGTTAAAGGGAAGTCCAGGAAGGCATTTTTCATCAATACTGTTCAATCTCATTTAGCTAGCTCAATTACCATGGCTGTCTGTGTGGTTTTCGTCTTAAATATGTGAACATGGATTTAGATAAAGTGGCTTTCAGAGTGAGTGGATGAAAGAGCACAAGTATGAGCGATATACGTAGTGAGGCGGCGTGCTACAGTCAATCAGACCATGTTCCCGGCTCCTCAGTCAGCTGTGCCGGAAGCTGTCAGCTTCACTATGCCTCCATAGCCCCCGTACCACCACAATCCTAAATTACTATCTAATAACACATCTCAGGCTCATTACTCACACTCAAATTGGAGCAGTTTAGATCAAATCCAAGATCATCTCGCAGCACTTTAGATCAGAAAAATGCAGGGCTCGCCATTAAAAAAAAGAGGCCATCATTTTCTGTGCAGGGCCTGCTGCTCATAAATGTCAGAAAGCTGGATTGGTGTGATGGGGGAGCAGAAAGACAGGAGAAAGGGGGTGTAAGGCAAGAAAATAAAAAAATAAACATCTCAGGCAGTGATAATCTTAGCATGCCATCTAGTGGTGAAAGCTGGTACTACTGGAAGGGAAAAGCTTGGGGTGTCTTTTTGGAGCTTGACAAAGGGGATCCTGTCAAAATGACATGGCGTCGCCAGATGATTACATTCAAATAGAGTCTGGGCTAATTGCATTTTCATAAAATGAATACAAATAAACACACAGACAAGATGACAACCAGTGTACTCTACTTAAAATCCTGAACAAGCCTTGCTGATGTGGAAGAGTTGAATGAAGTCATTTTTCACAGCACAATTTTATTCACCACAATCTGAATCTCATTGATTTCACGCTCTATTCAGCTGGAACCCAAGAGGTGCTGACACAGCATTCACTTTTTTTTTATATATATATAAAGAGATGGTAGGAGGCAGTAGAGATTAATATGGAGCATGAGAGAAAATAAATGAATGCCTATTAGTCAATAATCCCGATATAGTGTTTAAATCAAACATCGCATTGTTGGAGTGTGTAAAACCCACCAGAACCGTTTATAACTTGTTGTGGTAGGTTCGATGATCTGGGTTTGTGGGTTGACAATGTGAACCCGATCACCAAATCAGTCACACCAGAGTCCAGGCCAGCCTCTGTGCCACAGTCGATCCTCACACATCCTGCCCTAATGTGATATCATACCCATCAGAAATGCCTTCTGAACTCTAATGAATATATAGCACAGAGAGGACCCCAATTAGTGGGCCGGCGAGGGGGAGGGAGGGGGGGAGCCACGCCACGCCACATAAACAAACTTATCTTGACAGGGTTGCTTGTCCAAAGAAGGGAGATAGGCCGATAGCGAAGGAGGCCAAGAGAAAATGAATTACCTTCCTGACACATGTCAAAGCCAATCACCGCGGAGCATCCCTTGCCGTTACCGCGCCCCAAATCCCCGCCGCCACCGTTGCGTTTCATCTGCCAGTGTTAGTATGCACACAGACCGTGCGCCAGCCTCCAAATGTATTCATTTATTCAGAGCCCCTCGGAGAAATCACAGTGTCTTGTTGTCCTTTTTTTCCCCGGCTGTCCAGATGGAATTTGCGTGAATAACATCAGTTTAGTGAGGCAGAAAATAAGTACAGGCTAGCACAGCGGAGGGGACTAGATTACACCCTCACCCACCTCCCCCCAAAAAAAGGATGGAGAGACAAGTGTCACCTTCATATACTTCTTTCTCCGTCTCTGCCTCCCTTTCTCATTTTCTTTTCCACTTCTATTGAAACTTATCAGGCGAGGCGAGGCAAGTGAGAGATCCATACAGCTTTTGCTACAATTATTTTGTGTTATCCTGCACTCCAGGTGCAATTAAACAGAAGATCATGAATCAAAGAACTACAGCAGCTTTTTCATTACAAAAAGGTGAGCGGCCATCAAGGGAGCCAGCCCGATGCTCATTTATCCCCGCTTTGTTTTGCATTGATAATGCAACTAATTGCATTAATTAATCAGATGTACTTCTAATAGGAGGGAGAGCATGTTGCATAAGTAATTGAATGAGATGGAGAAGAAAAAAAAAACTGTAAATCAATATTTCCAGCCTCAATAAAGCCCAAGAGAAATTACAATGTCTTCAGTCAGAAGAGTGGAAAGCCTCGATATTCATGCAGCCCATCAAAAAGAATTCACTAGAAAGCCTTCGAGGAGTCAAGTAATTGTCTTAAGAATAAACTCTTGATTTGGATCTCACTCGAATCTGTAAGATATGCTTCGCAATTACCTGAAACTAAACTTAACCAAACAGACATAACAAGTGTGTGATCTCATTAGTTGTGATGGCGGACAGACAGACGGAGATAAAAGGAATAGATGAGAGAGAAAAACAAGATCTGAAGTGATCCTACCTCTCTGAGAACCGTACTCCTGTATCCTCTGTACAAGCCTCGGACGCCCTGCCAGAGAGAAAACAACACGGCACACTTATTACAAATCACGGACGTATATTTGATTTGAAAAAAGTTCTACTCAACAGCACAAGAAAGTTCAATATTTCACGACTACTAAATTAAAGTTTTTTCAAATTCAATTAAATCTGTCAAATCCTAATATGGGGAAATAATGAATAATACATCATCCATTTATGACATTGTACTCATTAATGTACGAGCTGAGGCCCGGGTTCAGATTGAGGTGATGCTTGAACCAAAGCACAAGATGTGCGTACCTCTTCTCTGAGCGTAGCCAACAGCATGTGGTAGGTGGTGGAGGAGGGAGAAGCCTGGGTCCTCTGTTTCACCACCTCCGTGGGCACCCGGATCAGACACCCCACCTACAGGAAGGAAAGAGCATTGGTAAACAACCATCAGCCCACACCGCTTTTTGCCCTTTCGGCCGTACATGATCCGCCTGTGCATCGTCCTGCGTGGCAGGTGCTATGGCATGGCCTAAGGAGAGCAATTACATCAAGCTGTCAGGCTAACGAGCATCCAGTGGCACCGTATAACAAACCCGTACACACAGCAGACACGACACCAGGGCAACAGGTAAAAACAAGGTCATCAGGCTGACGGCGTATCTGTGTCCATCAAACGGATCCAGGCAGATACACATACACACCTCGGTAACCACACGCCCCACTACAAGTTCCAACCCATCCGCCATATGTCAACAAAAATATGGACTGCCAACTGCTAGTGAAGATAGACATGAATATGTATGCTTCATAACTCCCATCGCCCTAAAGGCAGGCAGGCAAGCAAGCAGGCAGGTAGGCACAGCTGCCCACCTGGCGACTTGATTTCCCATTTATCTGGCATCGGAGCGGAAATACCGGCTAACGGCAAGCAATCTAAGAGAGCGATTGGTGAGCCGCCCCCTTGCTGTGACTCCCCTCGGTCATACAGATGCCAGTCTGCCGGTGCCACCCACACCACAGCAGCGCGATGTCGGGAGCGAAGCAGAGGGAAAGAGCGATGCAGGCACCGCAATGAAGACAAAATACATCTCTTTCCTGCTTCGCCCCTTCTCCGTTCAGCCATCCATACTGATTTAGCGTTTGGAAGTTTTAGGGATGGTGGACCCTGGGGGATAAGGCTCGATTGCCGTACCGTGGGACGGGGGAGAGGGCTACCCCGACAGCTGTTAGAGGGCTCTCGTCTGTCGGCCACCCGTCTCCTCCACCAGACGCCAAGGACACTTTATGAGCAAGTACGTGAAAATAGCATGTGGAGCACAAAAGGAGGATAAGCCAGCAGGCCTGGAAGACAAGTGAAATCACAGACTCAGCTGAAGAGGACTTTACAGTTTTGGATCCATATCTCTATATTAAATATCACCTATTGGCTATTCTTTATTATTTATTCTCGGGCTCCCCCCTCTTAGTTGCTTAGTTGACTAATCGGTTGTTTTGGTCTTAGTCGATTAAGATTTCTTCATTAATTTATGCTCTTTCATGCTGAACTTTTCCAACGTCCAAGAGACATACGAGTTTATCTCTAGTAAACACAAGATTTAAATCGGTGCTTTAATCAACTTGGCGATAAGTCGATGATGCAACTGTATGAGTGTTAGTGGACTAGGAAATTCTTCAGCCGATGGCCCTGATTTGCTCCATTTCTCAGCCTCGTTTTGACCTTCAATGAATCACCTTTTAAAACACGATGAGCACATAAACCTCTGTCTCTGTACATTAGAGCCAAAACAAAAGACTTGAATGAGTGCCTGAGAAGAATCCAGGACAATTATTGGTATTTCAGGTGAGCATGCACCACAGTCTGAGTTTAAGCATGGTGCAACAGCACCACCAAGTGGCCAGACATTCACCCGCATTCCCTCCCTGTGACAACTAAACTGCCTGCATCCATCTAAGATATCTCATTTGCCCTCCCTTTGGTCAAGTTACCATTTATAATACATTGAACATCATGTTTTCCCCGAACCAATTCTCCAAAGGGCCGGAATAAGGCAGCTAAATAGAAAGAAAGTGGCTATGACAAGTAATTACTGACGTAATTGGATGGGGGGGCCTGGAGTTGAGACGGCCTCTCCTCTCCTGTCACTGCAGAGAGGAAGGCAGAATGAGCCAGAGATTATACCAAATAAATTAGGGACATTGTTTATTTGGGAGTAATTTGCACGCCTAGAGGAGGGGAGAACGATATTGATAGAAGATAAAGTGTGCAGCCTCCGAGGCCATTTCAGATCACAGAAAACAGAAGAAAATGGAACAAAGATGGCTGGGGCTTATGAGTCATATCGTGTGTTGTGATTTAGAGACAGCATCACATTTTCAAAGAACAATCTAAAGGAAGATTTGGTGCAGCAGCATCCCAAGTCCAGCTTGTTACCTCACGTTTGGGGGAGGGGCTTTAGGTGACAGGCTGTCAGGATGACAGACTACTTTGCTTGCCTTCATTCTCGACACTTTTCCCCGCAAGCAAACTTATTATAAACCTATTAGCAGTCTTTTACAATCCTGCTACCATTCATCTTTATTTACAAGCTGTTGGATTCGTCAAGCAGCGTTAATTAAGGAAGCTGACTGCCTGTGATTGGAGCCTTTCAGGTTCTCTTGGCCTGTTGTTGTTAATCCAAATGACAGAGACCGTTTTCAATTTCCAGCACCAGTCGCCAAACAGCAAGGTGAGAAGCTGGCACTCAATCATGGGCGAGCGGCAGTAAGGGATGGGAAATTAGCAGAGACTCACAGCACATCATCTGTATAGCCAGCGAAACAGTCTAGAGATTGAGTCATTACATCCGTCCACGCTCCTCGCCTCTCTCTTACCGCTCACGGCCATCAGGACATGGTGGTCAGCCACTCGGGAATGGGATCACCGCTTGGCACAATAAAGCAAATGGGCTGCAACAACTATTATGGGCACCGATGATTTGGATTTATTTGTTCATCAAATATACTGCATTCATCACCAGAACAGCCATTATGACAAAGAGGAAACACTGCAGACACACTTAGAAAGAAACAACTGAGAAAATGTCCCCAAAATAATAAACAAAATAACTCCAGCTGATAGCGATCGTGATACAAGAAGTGGAAGCAAATATACTCCAAAACACTGCAACATCTGCTGTTACACTAATCTATGGTGGAAAAACATTGCCTTCCCACCATCAACTACAATACAGCAGAGCCTACGTATCCCACAAAATCAGCACCTCTGCCCATGAGGGATGTTATGTTCCATCACATGTACCTGTATTAATTCCCATGACGTTTCTGGGGTTTTTTTAAATCATGCACCCGTTCCTAGAAACAAATCATAGCACCAAAATATGGGTCGACAAAGGATGGATGGAAGAGATGGAAGAAAAAAGGGTCATGAAGAAAAAGGGAAGAGATGAGGACACTGAGTGTCTCCAACTTTGAAACAACAGCCAATAAATCACAGAGCGTGGCGCTGCTCAAAGGCGATGCATGGATTATTTCTCAGTGCCAAGGTAAGTGGCTGCCAGTTTCTACCCCCCAAAACTCCTCCCCCCTGCTCCCTCCTCCTTGCTGTCCCCCAATCTTGTCATGTCACACTGTATTTTCCAGTACATCCTCCTACAGAAGTGTGTGCGGCGGCGGCGGGGGTTTATAGATGCGAGAGAAACCCGCCGCCTGGCCTTGACAAATGAGCTTTCAGGGCAGACGTCGAGTGAATGGGAATGAAGATAAATCTGATCTAATGGCTGGATAACAGCCTGCTAGAGCCTGACAGACGCCATCAGCTTACACATTCTTTATGGGAGCGTCCCACCACAGCACTCACACAAACACCAGGATGCTTCTGGCAGGAGACATTTCTCTCATTGTCTTGACCCTCTCTCCTTCTTTCTCTCAGCAACTTATGACTGTCCTCCTCCCTGTCCTCCCTGTCTGTCTCTCCTGCTTCTGTTCACAAGTCAAGGCGTTATGTAGGTTCATATATTAGTTATGATATTTAAAAACCAATACATTTCTGCTTTATCTGTATTGTCAATTTCCACCACCTGTGACACTGAATCTAATGAAGTAACTTATTTAGGTGCTGAACTTTGAAATTATTCCTGCACGTTATAATCCTCACAAGTACTCCACATATGGTGATTACCCTGATGAGGCCTATTCTTACTGTATATGCTCAACCGTTCCTCCTTCCCCTGGATGAACATCTGTTAGACCGAAGGCTCGACTATAAAGATGGATTTAAGTGTGTAGAAGTGTTCTCCTTTCTTTCTTTCAATTCCCATCTCATGCTTAATGCAGTATAAATGCCGAGCTACAACTCCCTCTGGCATGATCATAATACACTGACTGAAGTCCACATCTAGTAAGTTTGTGCCAAGTCGAGCCTAGCATAGATAGAGAGAGGCTTGGGGATCGGGCTAAGCCCCGTAAAAGCTTCTGTTGTGGATGTTGCCGAGTGGAAACAGTTGGTGAAAACACAACTAAATGGACTCCTGGGGAAAGAATCATGGGCTGATGAAGAGGTGGAATGGGGAAGTCAGACAAGGACCAAAGAACAAGTTGCTTCTTCTTCTTTAAGGTCCTGTGTGCCAAAGCCTGCCCACACCCAGCTGCTGGGGGGGGAAGCAGGTGGAAGAGCAACAGAGAGACACGATGAAAACAAGTAACCTTGTCTTAAACAAACAAAAAAATGTGATACTAGAGGTAAGATGAAACATTATGCCAATGAAAACCTGCTTTGAGTTCTGCGTTTATGTTGAAAATGTGGTTTGTGTTTAACTATTCATATTTGGACTGAGGTAAGAAATTTAAATAAAGCCAAATAAAAGAACTAAAACTGTCAGATAAAGCCGACTTATAATTACATTCTGCATGGAAATATAACAGCCACAAGGTACATGCTGAAGGGGAAGCAGGTGAGACGGCGTCTTGTTTCAGAGCATGAGAGGGACTAAAAGGAGTAATGGTGACGTGGAGCAGAGCAGTGTGATCATGTGAATGATGTGAGATACACGTTTGAGGAATCATAAAACAGAACCTACTGAGGAAGAACTAAAAACAATCACAAAACAAAATAATGCCGTATACTATGGTATGTAAAAAATATACAATGGAGGACCAAAAGACCTCCAATTGTACGACGAAGAGAAAAAACTAGGGCTGCTGCTATCAATTGTTTTCAGTAATTAGTTTTAGTTTTTTCCAAGAAATAATTTTATTATTTAAAATATAAGAAAGTTGTTTCAAAAATAGCTTCCACAAGCTCAACTAATTTATTAACGTACGACTACCAGACATACAAGTACAGTGGCAAGAAAAGTAAGTGAACCTTTTGTAAATACTTGAATGTATGTCTTACTTTATCGTAAATATCGTCTTATCTTCTCCTTAGTTACAATAATGAACAAAACACAATCTGTTTTAATTAATAACACACAACATAGTGCATTGTTCTGGTCCATATTGAATTCATCATTCAAAAATTAACAGTGCTGGTTGGAATAAGTATGTGAACCCCTAATGACGAAATCAAAACCTAATTGGAGACAGTAGTTAGAAAACCTGAAGTCAATTCAGTGAAATTAGTCTGGAGGTGTGGGGTTAGAGCTACTTTGGCTTATAAAACCTAGTCAAACTTTTGGAGTTTGCCATTTACAAGAAGCATCTGCTGAAGTGAACGTGCCTGGAAAAAAGGGAATCTCTGAAGACCTTAGATCTTCGGGTAATTTATTTCCATAAACTTAGAAAGGGTTAGAAAGTCATATCAAAGACTTCAGATACCCAGCAGTCTTCAGTTAGATCAATTGTCTAGAAATCGAAACGATTTAGTACTGTGGCAAATCTCCCTGGAAGTGGGCGACCAACTAAGATGACTCTAACGGCATGACTCCGAATCCTCAATGAGATAAAGAAGAACCCAAGAGTTCCAGCTAAAGACTTGAAGGAATCATTGGAAGTGGAAAATGTCTGTTCATGAGTCCGCCATCGGCAAAACATTGAACATGCAGGGTGTCCATGGCAGGACACCACGAGGAAACATTTGGGATTAATATGCAGCGCTATGGTGTGAAAAAGTGGAGGAAGCATCACGATCCGGGCCTTATTTGCTGCTTCGGGGCCTGGACAGCTTGCATTCATCAGATAAAAAAAAAATGAATTGCCAGGTTCCCCAAAGTATCCTACAGGATAAAGTCATGGTGGCTGTTGGGGGATTCAGCAGGACAATGACCCTAAACATCGAGGTAAATCCTCAATAGTATGGCTTAAAAAAAAACCGATCTTAACCCAATAGAAATGCTGTAGACATCCTAAGAAAATGGCTGAGCTGAAGCAGTTCTTTAAGGAAGGTCAAAGCTACTACTTTTTCCACCACCACTGTAGATGTGTAATGGGTTGTGCTCAATAAAGACAAGAAATCACGGTCTTGTCATGGTTTGTGTTTGTCTATACCCTTCGATGAAGATCAGATCACATTTTATGACCAATTCCAGCACAAAACCAGATCATTCCTAAGGGTTCACATACTGGTTCTCGCCACTGTATATTGCCCCCACCTGGCAAAACTTCAGTCAAGCGACCTCAGTGCAATAACTGTGAATAAAAACCATTAGAGACGACTGAGGAGATACCGAATCATATGGCAGTGATTGCATCATAGTGCGGGTATTTAGGCCCTGCATACCACTCAGTGCAGCAGTAGGTTAGGCCTTTCATGGCTAAGCCTGAAGATTACTCTCTTTGAACAAGACGTATCTGGTTGCCAGCATGCAGTGGGATACCGCCCTCTGCTCTGCTCAGCTCCACTCGGAGGATTTGTGCCTTTGATGTGCTTAAATCCCGAACAGCGGGGAAGGGGTTAAAGGTAGCCGCAACCTCAGCCTCACCTTTCACACTCATCTGGTGCCGTGGACAAAAAAGTGTTAATAACTACACCCCTGAAGTATCCACAGCCACTGCTGCACTGATTGCGACAACCAACGGACGGAAACAACATGCGTTCTCAACACTGCGAGACACGGATCAACTCCAGCACAGTGAACACCCTCCCGTGTGGAATAATCCCATTTCATAAGCATGCAAAACTTGGCTAAAATCAGCTCCATCCAAAAGCCATGAATACTAAAAATCTAGTATTTTGAAGGAAGTCATGGTGGTGTAGCAGAGGCGCATTCATATTTCCATATACACCCCCCCCCCCACCTCCATCCCTGCCCATGTGGATACACGTGGGCCCCATTTGACTCTGTGGTTCACTGCAAGTGATTGAGACCGAATGGACTGAGGAAATTGCGCTGCTCCTCGTTGGTTTCAAGCCTGAATTCCCCAGACTATATTGGCAGAGTCCGGGGGCCTGAGCTGGGAAAGTAGATGAGTAAATAGGCAGTAATAAGGTCTTATTTACCCAGCTAGACGGAGAAACGCTGAGACGATCCTGAAGAAGCCCCCTTCACTAACCCAGCTGGACCCTGGGGCCACAGCCAAAACCGCATAATCGGCTCCTCCCCTGCTGCCCCCTTAAAATAGTGGTGTGTGAATTTTGAAAGGTATTTACGTTAACAGATATGCGGTGGTGGGAAAGACACAGAGAGGGGAAAAACGCGTGCGTGGGAGAGAAACAACAAGACTGTACGGCAGCTGGCCTTCTAAAATTGTGATGACTAAGAATGAAAAGTTCTAGACAAATAAACATGACTTCAGAGTGTATCCACAGAGTGAAAGTGGGGTAAGAATCTAAATGAAAGCAGGCCAAAGTTGGGGGGATGAGGGACGGGAAGACTTACTATTTCTCCCAGGGGGGCGGCCAGCATGTGAGTGACAGGTGCCATGTGTGGTGCTGCCAGCACTCCGCCGGCACCGAGCAGGGACTTTGTGCATTCGTAGGTGACAAAGAAAGCAGCGGCTGAAATCAAGCAGAACCACAGCCATTTAAGGCCCATTAGTCAACCAGCATACAGCAATTAATATCCCTCACCACCACTGACAGGGGAGAAACTGCAGTCTGAGTGTGTGTGTGTGTGTGTGTGTGTGTGTGTGTGTGTGTGTGTGTGTGTTTTGTCTGGCTATTCAATTGGGGTAAAAGCGAAGAAAGTTAAATGTCTGTCATGTAGAGTTCAGTTCTTACTTATTCCCCTTTAGTTTAGATAAATTCACCGATTGAATGGTGTATTGATTATTATATACCGGTGCTTCTATTTGCACTCTGTAGTACCAAACTGAATGATTCTTTCAAATATTTTTGTTATTATAACGTGTCCCATAAAAATTTTACAGATGCAGCGCTTTGTAGAAACCATTTCTATAATAACGTGATCTGCGTGCCACCAAAGGGCTGTTCAAGACTTTCCTTTTGAGCAGTCTAGTCATGAAGCAATCTTGGTGAGGCAGCAACATTAAAACCGTTTAATGAAGAGCTTCAGAGCATCAATCATTTTGAGGTTCCACCATATTAATATGTAATAAAATAATATCCTCAAAAAAGGTCCATTTGAGAATGCAGGTCCTGGTTATTCTAACCATTGCCGTATATGTGAATTTCCTCAAAAGCTAAACAAAAGAGTCTGTGAAGATGAGCTCATCAAGAAATGGAAAAAAGAACAGCACTTTGGTTGTTGCACATTGTGCAAGCTGAGCCATGTCTGACACGACAATACAAAGCAAATAAATTAAACTGCTTTGACTTTGAACCAGTAAAACGATCCATGTGATCCACAGCCACAAAAGTCCACAAAGTGGCTCTCTAAGTCATTTCGACTCTGCGGTGACTCCAGGCGAGGACCCAAAATACATGAATGTGAAACAGCTAAGAGACAAACGAACACTTTGTGGTCCACACGGAGGCTGGTCCGCCTCAGAATCAACACACGCGCACAGAAAAGAATCTTGGTTGTTTGCTACGAACGTCAATTTCTAACAACAATGAGCATCATATATATCCAGCTATCACGATGAGCATCATACCGTTGGGGAAGGAGCCGACAGCAGCAGATGGGACCCCAGCGTAGATGCCCCTGAAGCCCCCTGCCTTGTAGAAGCCCTGCTGACTCTGCAGTCTTGTCTTAATGGTGTCCAGGGGGAAGAGGGTCAGGTCCACACACATCCCCGCACAGCCGCCTGCCTGGAGAGACAATTGCTTTGTGAGACATGATGCAGCACACACACACACACAGAATCACAAACACATTAGTGGTGGAAGACATATTCAGATCATTTACCTTAAATTTGCATTCATTGCTGTATGAATGTATTATATGTAAGCTATAAACACACCACTGACAAATACTCATAAAGTCGATGTGGAGAACCTGTCAGTCGTTGCCTATTTACACACCCTGCAGACACAGCGCGGAGAAATATCTGCCAATTTAGTTTTTATGCTCCACTATGTTCACAAGCTATTTGCTAACTTGATCCATCTGCTGGGCAGGTAGCGTAGAGATGGATCATCCGAGCTATTTTCCTGCTGCTGCTGTCAGCGATACTGATGAAGAGACGAACCGAAACAGCAAATATGCACATGTCGTACAGAAAACAATGAGGTGCTTAAAGTATGGTAACATTAGCAGCACCACAGTGAGCAAGTCACAGTGGAGCTAATTTGACGTACTTTATGCATTAATGGGTAGTTTAAGCTATAACAATGCATGATTGGATCTGTTGGTTTGCAGAGCAGAGTTGATTGTAACAGCTGCAGGAAGGAGGAGCTGCTGGGCCTGAAGCCGGTAAGAGAACGAGCCGATTATAGAACCAACAACATGGGGAGAAGGGGACGATGCGCTTTTGTCGTCCATTATTGTAGTTTCTCCACCGCAGACCCACGCCAACTCCGATGTCGATCATCAGCTGTCGATCATCAGCTGTCGATCATCAGCTATCAATCATCAGCGGTCACATTATATTTCCATAGCTTACTGTAAGTGCAGTCGGATTCTCTGAGCACTGAGGTTGTCTTTTCCTAAATCCCACCTTTCCTTGACCTCACAACGTTTTCCCCCTGAGGTCAAGGAAAAGGACCTCATTTTTCGACTATTCGACTGCAACCAGGGTCTGGTTCAACAGCTGGTTATCCTAAGGCACAGGACACAACAGTATGCCATATTTGCAAGTGGTCACCAGTTCCTTCAAACACTAGCTGAATTCAGGTTGCCCCAGCCACGACGACCTGTCTCTGAAGCTGGCACCCGCTCTCCTCCCAGCAAAGTAGTCTCCCAGGGACGGGGAGGCAAAGGGGTGTCATAATTGTCTCACTAGTGGACTGATGAATAGTAAATTCATCAAATTCAAGGCCCCATGCAGTATTGCTGTTTTCCATACTACGGTTTGTTGACACTTAGTGGGGGCTTCATCTCTCGGTCCCTTGCCCACTTTATAGCATTCCTTAAAATGATGAAAACTCATTGGTAAGTGGCCTACAGGTTTGAAGCCTTGAGTCTGGCATTTTGACTGTCACCATCTTGGATTTTGGCCGTCTCCATCGAAGAGGTTTGCCACCAGTTGTGACCGATGAATCTGACAAAGAGCAGTAAACCCAGCGACAACCATGATGCATTTGGCTTCTTCTGGGTCCTGGTGCGAAGTGTTTCACAAAGTCAGCTTCCATAATTCAAGAGCTGCGTTTCCAAAACAGTTTGAGTCGCCCTCGCTCACTGTCCCTCAGCCCTTGCTATGACGTCACATGAGGGAAAGTGGGCGGAGGGGGAGTGAAAAGAGGTAAATGGAACACACCTGCCTTCGTTCACTAACAGCCCAGATAATCATGGATCAACCACACGTTGTTGGAGTAGCGCTATACTGCCTATTCCAAATTACACAAAATATGCGGAGACTCATTTCATTGAGACAAAGACATATCTGCGCTTGATGGCAATACGTCGGCTTATATACTTACACTTGTAAAAGCTGGGCTCTGCCATAACTCTGCAACAGACAGTCTAATTGCACAATTTAAGAAAATGAATTAAATTTCATTCATTTTCTACTTTCTTCTTCTTTCTTGGTGGTGAATAGACAGCAGACAATGGTGTTTGAGGTTCATTATCGCCACCGCATGGACATATTTTTTCGTGCACCACTGCAATGCATTGTGGGTGATATACAGCTCCGAAGTGACCATCGTTGTTCACTCGATCACTCAGCCCTCAAGGGTCGACCTCACGGAGTTCACTTCAGCTGTTCAGAGAAATGGAAGAGCCCTTAAGATGGCGGCGGGGATTCCCCCGAGGGCAAGTGCTTAGGGCAAGTGAGCGAGGGCGAGTCAAACTGTCTTTGAAATGCAGCCAAGGTAAACCTTATAGCTGTGTTAAAGTCATCTTAGTAGCTTCTAGCTAATTGTACTGGTGACGTGGTGGCAACGACTGTCTCGAGGTAGCGTGGTTGCGTTAGCGACGCCTTCATAGTCATCACAAAATAGCCTGAAGCATACCCTAATTCATCTTCATCTAATTCATAATGTTAACGATGTTTGCCGAGTTCATTTTCTCATGAGTCGCCCCCTGACGGCCAGGAGAGAGAATGCAAGTTTAAGGCACATTCAGCTTGGCTTCAGTTTGCAGTTTTGTAGTTTTTATAGAGTTGGTTCTACCTACAGCAGACGGATTTGCAGTAGCAGCTGTTTTTGGCTCAACAACCCAGTGACCTGCCTCCCGCAGTGACGCCATGCTATGTATTAGTTTGTATTTTTCGAGCACGTGTACGGTTAGTCTATGAGGATGGACCCACCGTCCGTAAAACGACATGAACCCGTGTGTCTGCAGTAGGTCAGACAGGTCGTTTTGGTCGAGCCTGGTTTAAGTGTCTTAAATGCAGACGTAACGTAACATTAAGGTCCTGTGAAGTCGGTCTTCAAACGCTAGTAACCGTCAAACATTTGTGCTTAAATGTGATTACCGGTAAATGAGAGGTTCGTTTATAGAATATTAACACGTAATGATCTGTACAAACTTGCCGACTTACCACCAGCGAGGCGACGAGCTCTCGTCTCTCCATGCCCCGCTCTCACAGTCGGCTCTCACAGCATTGAAACACGTTCATCTGCAACTGTTCAGGCTTTGTTGACACTCGACTGTAATACAAACATGCCTGTCAAGGACGCAGCCATCTTGGCTGAATTACTTCCGCGTCGCGTCATGACGCGTGATAGTCACGTGACGTTGGACGCTACGAAGCGAGTGCATTTATGTCACAAGTCAGGTAAAAACACTGAGGTCTGCTGGTTTAATTCAATTAATTGGACTTCAGGCATCGACGTGAAGGCATCACGTTGAAATTGCAAAGAAAATGTTTTAACAAAGTAAAAGTTAAGTAAGTTTAATACATATTCAGTCACACCCTATATATTTACACCGACAAATGAATGTATACACACTGACACATATACATACAAAGTGGTTAGTGAAGTAAACAGTTGTGTAGACTGAAGTTAGCTGTGGTTACAGCCTTCTCTGAGAAATATTTACGACTATATTCATATTTTTACAATGGTAATTAATTGCAATTGGTTGGCCAATGGGTTGAATAGCAAGCTATTTGCTTTTAAGGTGTATTTACTCAAATGTTCCTCATTGCAGAGGGATGTAATGCAACAGGTAAAAAACAACGAGAAAACGCTTATTATTAGATTTATTTTCTTCCAGACTAGATAGTGATCAAGATAATGTTTCTTTTGTCACACACTGAATAAGACACTGGTACAAACTAATTTCATTTATTTATTACTTTATTGAAAGGACAGTGTACATTGATCGACATTTCTGTAAATGTGCCATACCATTGCCAGCAGGCTCATTTTCAACTGTAGTCCTTTGGCAAGATGTTTAATTTAATTTGATGTAGGAAAAAAATGGCTCAAATTAATTTTTTTATTTCAATTCTACCTGATTCATGTTATGACACAATGCATTTTCAGTGAGTTGGGAAAGAAAGGATAAATCTCAAAAATGTGCTTGTGTGACCTACCTTCACACACACACACACACACACACACACACACACACGCTTGTGTTGGCGTCCCATAACCGTGAGCCCTTATATTCTTTGCGTCTCATCTCTCCCTCGTGATCTCGTTGAGTGAGTGTGCTCAGGTGAGTGTGTTCTTTTCCAGCGACACGCCGACTGGGTTATTTATGGGCTGCTGTCAGCCAGGCAGCGCCTCCTATTAGGGGAGAGCAGGCGAGGGGCCGCCACCTCTTTATTCAGCCCGGACCCAATGATGTCTGGGCTGAGTGCGCCCAGTTTGAAGCTCGGTGCCCGTCATCCATCTTGTTGAAGCGGGTCTCGCAGGGATCCCCATTGGATGTGAGCCCCAGCTGGATCTGAACCGGGCTGCTGTCTGTGCATCTTGATTTGTATTAGGACCCGAGGACAGCACTAACACCGCTTACCCTCTGCTTCTCACGCTTTTATTGTCTGGACTTCACAGTATATTTCACTGAGGATATCTTTGGCATGTTATTTAGTCATGTTTTACTCCACACAACGTTTGCAATGGTTATTTATTGTGACGCCGCCATCATGTGGGTGCTTTTACATTCAAGCCCAAAGGAAGGACTTTGTTCCTCGGTTCAGTCAATACAGTGCATTAATTCTATGCCATACCTGAAAGTGATTTCTTTTTTTCTCTCCTTCTTTCGGTTTGTTGTCGAGAAGTTTGCAGTGTCCAGAGCGCTGTCTGTTCCTTCATGTAAAGTCATTCATCACCCTGTCACAGCACGTCCTTGGTTATTGGGATTTTTGTCACTTGCGCCCCAAATGCTCTATTCCTGTAAGTCTCAATGGACTGTTAGCAAACCTTCGGGTGGCATTAAAAATGTACACATCGTAGACGTTTCCTAATGAGACCTCTTTGGAGCAGTTTTTCAATAACTGTGTTACTTCTGAAGGAAGGAGATTGGCTATCTCTTTGCTTCTGGGCCTTTTTTTTATTAATTTCTTCAGCGATGATGAAAAGCTTTTTACTTTTATAGCACTTACAAGATGCTTGTCAGCTTCACCTAATGTGTCCCGGAGTGACTTCAACCTGTTAGGTGTCAGGAGTGACGCTCACAATTTGAGGGCCAAGAAAAGCACAAATGGTCCTGAACCAACACGATCTGTGACTTTCTGACGACATCCCCGTGAGCAGCGGGTGAATTTATCCGGAGTGAATGTAAAAGCTGGCGAGATGAGAGTGTTGGGTTACCCCTTTGTAAGGTCAATGAGAAGCGCCCAGAGTCTGGGCAGATTTGCAGGGAGCACCATTGATCTTGACCCGCTAAGAGTATGATCTCAGAGATAAAAGGGAGGAGACGAGAGGGGGAACTTATTTACTGTCAGCCACAAGTCGACAAAGGGCAATTCTAGCCCGCAGGCTGTCTTTGAAAAACTGAAGGGCGAAAGCGCGGCGGATTAAGCTACGATGTGCGGAGGGAGAGAAATGTAAGCAGCCATAAGGGTTATTGTAATAACACAGAAGCCAGCGTCTATTGGCTTCACTCTCCTTCAGAGGCGTGTGTGTAAGATGACAGCCCGAATGAACTCGGCAAAAGGTTATGTGACTTGCACGGGTGAGAGTGTGTTCTGCCTGTGTGTGTGTGTGTGTGTGTGTGTGTGTGGAGCAGATTGCTTACATTTGAATCCTTTAAATGAATTTTCATTACCATTATTTTTCAAGGCCCAGTTGTTCCTTTGGACACTGATATGGACCAACAATTGTCTTTTTTCCCCACCACCCTCGTGAGTAACTTGAGAAAGCGCCATCTGCAACGGTCATTATTCGTGAGCTGAGAGGAACACACATCTTGAGCCTGACACGCCGATGTTATTCATGAGACAAGGGTGGTCGAGCAGTGCGGTAAACTTCAGCCGTAACATAACTCCTGCTCATTAGCCGGGCCTAACATTTGCATCATTAGGACACTGCAACAGCAGGGGTAGGAGGAAATGAGACTAAGCGCCTTTCAAACAACTCTTTGTTTTTCGCTCTCAGGATGATAGGCTACACGAGTCGCTGACAAGGAGCAAAGGGAGGGTGGTGGGAGTGATGCTCCGAGCGAGGGGAGCAGGGGAGGCGACTGGAGGAGAGAAAGGAGCGAGGTGAGACGAAGGGAGTAAAGGAGACGAGAAAGGTTAGGGAGAAAGCGGAGAATAAAAGAACATTCATTACAAATTCACTGAATCGACAAGCTGTCAGGCTGCGCCGCCGTCCATGTAGTGTATAAGCCTCTCCTGCACTATTGACTCCCATGTCACACCCAAAACTTCTCTCTCCTTTTTCTCGCCTTTGGCTGCATCCGCATCACCTGCTTCTGCTCTCCGAATTGACCCATTGTGATCCTTGCAGAGCCTCGTCATCATCCCATCTTCCCGTCCTCCGTTCCCCCCCTCTGCCCTCTCATCCCTGCCGAGGCCACCGGTGAAATATGAGCTGCCTGTAGCATATTGATCCCGTGCCGAGCTGCCGCCTAAAGATAGATAGATCACAGACGAGGCAAAGCACTCCCGATGCCTCCGCCTCTGCAGCGGCAGCGGTGCCAACGGCTTCACTGGTTGATATCGATCGCAGTGATCAATTTCACCACGATGCACGCTGATGGATTCTGTAGCCGAGTTGTCGTCGACTCAGTGAGAGCAGGTGAGCCGAGGGAAGGGGGGGCTGTCACGTAAGATGAACGGCGGTGGCGTCCGATTGGTCAGGACGTGTGTAATCACTGCTGTGTTATAGCTGTCCAGCAACAGAGGCATCGGCTGTCAGGGCTTCTCGGCACTCACCACAACTTTGTCACCACAAATGTAGACACATTTTAAAAATTATGGTAGTGGTTATTGCAAAGGCCCAGTTATGTGTAACGTATGTCACATTTTGCCTCCCCAAACCATTTGATTTTACTGTTATGAATTATGGGTCACAATCATATACAGGCTAAACACATTGTTAACTGATAAAGACTAGCCTATCGTTATTTATGAGTTGAGATTTTTTATGTGTTTGCTTAAAACTTGACACCTTGCTTTTAGCCACAATAGCAGGTGATGATAGATGTTTACCACTAACTATTAGTAGTTTATCCTGTACTTATACCGTATACAGCTTTACGAAATACCTGCAAAAAGTGTTTAGTGTAATTTGGTAAATGTTAGCATGCTAACACTTCACAATAAAATGGTGAACATTGAAAACGTGTTACCTGCTTAACCAGCAAACCAGTGGTTAGCATGGAAATGTTAGCAATAAGCACAAAGTTGTGCCTAAATACAGCCTCACAAACATGAGCATTGCTACAAGACAAAACAAGACTCTGTTTTAGTCTTCTTAAATAATAAAAAGCAAAGTCATGTTTTCTTCATTGTCTGGCCAGACTAATACAAATGTGTCTCCTTTTGCCAAATATCTCTGTATGTTTGTTGTTCGTGCCTGTAGCTAAATTTCTGATTTAGACCTCGGTTCATAGGAGTCCACAAAGAGCCATGTAGCTTTGTGCTCTGTGAAAATCTTCCTCATATAAAAATGTGTCTGAAAGTGAGCAGTAAGCCGAGACAGAAACAAGCCTACAGGTTGAATCCTCTCTCTAGAAGAAATGCGCTGACTGGTGTAAAAGCAGGGGAAATGAACAGCCAGCCTCCTCACAGAAAGCAACTTACGCAAAATGATCTCAAAGTCTTTCCTTCTTCCCTCCGCTGGTGTTAGCTGACTGGCCTTTCGCTGCTATGGTTCCCAGTCACCGATGGCACTTGCATTTGTCACGGCCTTAAGTGCTGAGGTGGAGAAGGTGAGAGCACCCAAACAACAATACTTCACCAAGAGCTGCAGAATGAATCATAGGAGCTTGGTTTGCAGCATCCTGTACCCTTTAATAAATCACTTCACCAAGTCTGACTTCTTTATATATCACCATAAAGCTTTTATTTATGTTCTAATGAAAAAACAACTTTTCTTCCTTGGATTACACATTCAAAAGGAGATCTGTCTGGTGGGGAAGTATGGGGGGGGCATGCATTTCTTCAAATTTCTTTGATTTTTTCAGCAAAGCAGAGAACATTTTTGTGTGTAACCACATTCTCTCTTTGTGTCTGCGATGACAGATATCCCTGCCAAGCCTGATTTCCACCACCACCGTCCAGTGGCCAATGACTCAGAGCTGCTTTAACGCCCCACAAAGCCTCACGCAACTCTGTGCAGCTTTCTAATGCACGACTTTGTCTCCTTTAAGACTCTCTCCCATCCATACACTTGGCACACACACACACCGTCTTTCCTGTTTTCAGAAAGAAGCGATGCTGTTGTGCTCTTTATCAGACAAAGGGAAGCTAGATGTGCAACTAACACCAAGACAATCTAGACAGCACTACAAGGAAGCGGGAGAAGAGTGTGAACTATCCCTTTAACATGGTAACATAACAGGGGAGCAATAGAGTTATAGTCGTATAGACTGAATTGAGCTTTTGTCGTAAAAAAAATAGTTTTTTTGCGATGTTTGTGGCCGAAGGGATATAAACACCTTTTGCGATGGGTGTTCTCTGCCCTCTGACCCCAGGGGACAGTAATAGGCCCACTATGGTTTGATGCACCTTTTATAGGAAAGAAAATACTTCACAGGGTTGTTTGGCAAATGCACATCTTTAACTTCCCCACTTCTTCTGATAAAGAGCACAAACAGCACAGCCTCTTCCCAAAACCTCTCAGTGGTAAGAGTTAGGGTCGGCTCCATGCAGTGGATGGCACGGACTCATAAATAGCACCACACCGGCGGGTGTGCAGCTCAGTCGATATCCACCTGTGTCATGTGGGTCTGAGAGCTCACAGTTGATGTGTGGCCTGCCAATAGCCCGCATTGTGCTAAAGGCCTCTGCAGCGCTGGGACCAGATGTGAACAAGTAGATTTCATCTTCGCCAGCAGTCATTCCCTTCAGGCAGCTTCGGATGGATCAATAACACCAGTCCCACCCTTACCCGTCTCAGCCAGAATGAGAAATCTTGGAGTGGCTCTTGTGGCGAAAGCATGTACAGATCTATTAGGTTTGTATGGATCGATTGGGGACATGCACATCAAATGGGAGAGGAGGACAGTGTTGGGTGTGTGTGTGTGTCCATTGGGGCATCTCTATCACCTCGTCTGTAGGTCAATGAAGATGGAAGAGCTGCATTACAGTAAAATATGCACAAACATGTTTGGCAATCCAGTCCTATCTGTTCCGTCTGTAGCGCCTAATAGAAATATGGATCTGTTCTTGCATGCTCCTTGTCACGCTGACATTTGATTCATCCCTTCATGAGCTGATACACTGGCCCCAATCTGGCAACAACGTGACACGTTGACACTTTGCGACGCTTTCAGTCACAGGAGAGCCGTGGACAAATTGTTACAGCGAATGTGAGGGAAAATGCTCTCCGTGCCGCTGGAAAACTAATAAAGCAGAAGCTATTATCGGAGCACAACAGGAGAGGTGACACTGTGGACATTAGTATGGCCCTCTCCCCGCCACGCTCACCTTCAGGTTGCACCGGGGAACGCCGTGAGGGTCTAGGAATTAGAGTGGCATCCAAACTGTGATAGTGATCAACTCCGCGCCCCCGTCGCCAGCCACAATTACGATTCAGCAACATAAATGTTACATCAGATTGTCCTCTGCTTGCAAATGGTGACCTTTCAGACAGCAAACGACTGAGCACTGAGGGAGACGCTAACCTTTAGATTTGAATAACATCTGGACGGCTGCTTTACTGCGGTGTTAGAGTGTCACCTAGTGGCCAAATGTTGCACTGAAGCTGCACTTTGCATGGGATGTTTGACGAGGCAATCAGTTTACAAGTCGAGTCATCAGCAGTTTGCAGTTATTTATTCTCTTTAATAAACATTGCATCACAAATTTTGGAATAAAGTTGTGTAGCAAAATATTCACATATTACAGCAAAACATGTCTAATGTGACAGAACCACTAAATATTATATAGCGTCATTAATAGTGCATTCATAATTCATTGGCTTCCAATTTATCAGTTGTCAAGCATTACATATTGTTCCTTTCCATCTTGAACATGTGGGAACGCTCCCATCAAGCCACCAGTAGGAAGGAGGTCTTTTGGGACCGATGTACTTGATTGTGTGATAATAACCCATTAACATCCTAATTTCACAATTCATCTTTGCCATAATTGCCTCCATCAATATACACTGAGACTGTGCGGCCTTCGTTTGTAGGACATAGTTTTGCGCTTTTTAAATGGCTTTGGGATTTCTAGTAGGTCTAAAGGGGAGTGACTAGAAAAATAGCACAGAGTCTTTGTTCTTTGGAGGAGAGGGTGAATCCAGGCCTCCCTTCTGTTGTTTGGTTTTGGGTAGAGATCTTTTGTTTTGTTTTTTCATATGACCTGGCTTCTTATATTAAACCGTCTTTGACCCATCCTGGAGCTAACTTGCAACCCACCAGGCGTGTCAGTGACCCCCATACAGGTCTGGTTCTCTGCCACTTGGTTTTTCCTCTTTATTTGACCTCCGAGTCTCCAGCTCATAAGAATCGGTGATCTTGGCGACTTTTCAATAATCTTTGACCTCCAGAGCAAAATATACAGTACACTTCTTTTAAATTGTTCCATTGACATTGATGCGACTCCTGAACGTTCTACTCCTAGACGTTAGACATCGACCTCTTGTTGAAAACAGCTTCCTGTCAAGTCAATAGTTAGTAGTGCCAAACAAACTTTATTTTTTATGCTTGCTCTCAAGCATGTTGCAACTTCTCCTCTTCCAATGCAATCCTGGCCAACGTCACTTAAAGTTTTTTTGCACTTGTTATTTAGTTTGAACTTCCTTTGTGGGTTGAAAGACACAGGATGAATAGGCTGTAGATAAAAGTGGAAAGCCTTCACCAGACTTTTCCAAACTTTATTGCATGGCAATGTACTTCTGCTTAAAAGCAACAGCGAGCAACTGATCTGATTTAGATTTTCCGAGATCAGAGACAGAACTTCTCAGTGTCGTTTGTTGTCAATATACTCTGAAGTTCAACAATGTATTCAAGAACGGATGAAAGTTCACCACCGCCCCTACAACATAATCCAAATTGTTCTCTTCCTGATGACTAGTATGAATGAAACTAGCATTAAAATGGAGGCAGCGCTGGGTTGGGAATCGTCATTGTGGCGAGCAGCGAGGAAGGTCGAGTGAGCAGCTCCCTGGGGGTCTCGGAGCTTATCAGACCTGAAATCCTGGATCTTTACCTTGCTGTCAAAGGAGGCAGAAGGCCACTTAATAAGAATGAAGATACATGTCAGGTGCATATGGCTATATGATGTCAACACTTAAGGGGGAAAAGATGAATAAATTACACTTCTTGTATAGCACGACCCTTGTGACCCTCACGTGTGAATAATGTACACGTGTTTGTGCAAATTACTTACATTCACCACCCAGAGTTATTGCAGTTTTGGGGTAAATCATTATATATTATATTACAACGGGTGATCAAGTACATGTGTGTGTGTGTGTGTGTGTGTGTGTGTGTGTGTGTGTGTGTGTGTGTGTGTGTATGTGAGTGAATTACAGCTTCAGTGAGCCATCATTTCAGTAACATTTGTATGTGTGCATCATACGAAATGATAGATCTGTTAAGTAATTCAATATAATGACGAAGGGCAAGCCTCATCCTTCCGCTCGAGCTCATCTGAATATTTGATTGTTAGCAATCAACTCCTTTCCCTAATTGAAAGCGATCAATTTGGAGGTCCCGGCCAGCTAATGTAAAAATTCCGCTGACAAACCAACTGGCTGAAAATGCACTGACTCTGCATACTAATTGATTTTAAAAATCAGTCAAGAGGAAGAGAAGCGCTTCAGAGGCTCGTTACACTGTAAAAAAAAAAGTCGTAAAAAAACGGTAATTTTCTGGCAGCTGGGGCGCCAGAAAAATACCGTGAAATAACAGAAAATTACTTTCTCATAAAAATACAGTTATTTTCTATAATAAAAATACAGTTTGTAGTTGTAATTTTAACAAGATTTCCCTTATTTTCAGGTTGCTTTTAACGTTTAATTACAACCATTTTCACATTTTAAAACAATTAAATTCCCTAGAAATATAGTAAGTACACGTTGTATTACAAATAATAATGTTTAAATTTACAGAAATGTGCTGTTATTAGTTGGTTTTATAACATTATTTTATAGTAAAAGGTTGTATAATAATTTATATTTGATGTAATATAACTGTATATGACACATGAAATAATGTGATTCATCTTTCAAAACATGTCAAAAAACTGTTGAAAAACTAGATATTGGGTTTAAAATTACAACAATTTAATGTTAATTTTAGATCACATCAAATGTATATTTAGTTATTTTATGTTGTTTTTAACATTTAATTACAAACATTTTAGGTTTTAAAACAGTGAAATGACCCATAAAGATGGTAAATTAACATTGAAACAAGAACAGCTACAATTTTCCCATTCTCAGTATTTTTATTCAACTGTAACAGGTAACCATTATTACAGCAATATTCAAAAATCAATTACATTATAATGACTCTGAAACAAACAAAAAAATCAACTGAATTGGAAATGAAAAAAAAAAGTTGAGTTACCAATTTACAGTATTATTTCTATCCAAGGCATCCATAACGCCATAACTGAGCACTTCTTATTCCCTCCACTTGTAGTCTGACATTTTGGTCATCAGCGTGAAAACTTTTGGACTGACTGCAGGTTGTTTTTGGTGGTGTTCCACTCCACTTTTGATCCCTTGTCTCGATTTCTCTTGAAGAGGCACCTGTCTAATGAAAAGAAAACAATTTTAGTAACTGTGGAATGTACTATATTTGTATACCTTTGCAAAAAGGTTACACAACAGTGCTTTGGGTGCCTTGAAAAGCACAATATAAATACACAAAGATGGCATAGTGACTTTAAAAGTCTGCTATAGAACATATTACACACAGTACATGTAAATGTACTTCACAAAAATCCTTTTAAAACTTACCCATGACTGCTGCAACGCGGCGAAACTCCTTCCTGAAGTGATCCTGGACATCCACGTCGACCGACAGGCGAGGAACAAAGTCCAGGACGAACACCTTCGACACCGACTGCAGGCACTGGCGATGAGCGCACGGAAGTCCTCCCCTGCCTGCTCCACCGTCCTCCTGGCCGTCAGGTTGTTGCTGGGGGCAAGAACACAGACAACATCTGGTGTACGTAGACAATAGCACTCACCAGCTCGATCCTCAGGTCCCTGGTGCAAGCCCCCGGCGTCGCCATGGCACCAAAGGAAAGGCATCCCTCCGGCATCGTGATAAACCCATCCACGATGCTGCGAAGGTGGGAGTCCCCAACAAGAAGAACAAACTGGAACAAGATTATGATCAACATCAAACATCATTTGTCAAATGACTTCCAAAACAACATTACCTGTTTGCCTGGAGAATCTGGTGGGATGACCAACTTGTGGCTCCTGCCGGTACAAGCAGAAGTTGGCCACTTCCTCACGGCATGGCGATGACCAGTTCCATGGGCTAGTTAAAAAGACAAAATCAGTCAGAAATGTCATTCATAATTTATAATAATTATATAAGCATAGGTCTTTCCACTAGGTCAGGTGTACAAATATAGTGAGAAAACACCTAACAATTAAAGTAAAACATTCAATGATATTAAAAAACGTTTGAGTACAAACCAGAGTGTCTGCCGGAGAAAGAGATGACAGGCTCCTGCCTGTCACACCGATCCTCCATCCTCTGCTTGGCAGCAACGGACAGCCAGTGGTTTTACCCGTGAGGCATCCTAAATGAAAAAAAGGCACACTGGACAAAAACGTTATCAGGAATATAACAGTGAAAACTTGTATTGAATGCAGTCAAACAATAGGAACCCATTCCTCTGGTACTCAAAGTGTCCACTGGTCTCCTCCCTCTGATGATTTTCTCCACTGCAAAAAAAAAAAATCAATAATAATAATTTTGGTTATTCATATAACATCAAGTCATATATCATATCATTAAAATGTAATCTCAGACCACTTATCATACAGAGCTGGAATCTAATCTCTATAATATATAAACGTTCTTAAACATACGTCAGCAGTGGAAACAAAGTGTAATATATATATATATATATATATATATATATATATATATATATATATATATTATACATATACAAGTTTTGAATTTATCTTACACAGGCTTGCCCCAGCTATTACAAACTCAAACCTTTATAAGCCAATTAATTATTGCAGGAGGCTGCACGTGTACACATTAACATGCTGTATATCATACACACAGCCACTTCGCTTGCGCTTCAAGACTTGTGAAAAAAGTGCATGACTAGCAAAAATATCCATCATATCTCCCCTGTCCCTATTGAACTTGAAACTGCATGAGACACCGCCGTGGATATTATGTCTTTTCTTGCAGTGGGATATCTGTGTAAAACGCTGAGTAACTACCGTAATAAATATGAAATTAACAAATTAATTTAAATGCAAACTCATGGTGGAAACCAAAGCAGACGACAAATACTACTTAGCTCAAGACCGTAAAACAAACTCACGGTAAAAGGCAGAGCTCGAAAAAGCTGTTTACCTCAAGGCCACCAGTCAGCCAGCCAGCCAGCTAGCTAGCTAGCTACCTGAATAGCGGACTTAAGCTAACGGCCTTTAACTCAACCACACAGGACAAGATAAGTTATAAATAAAACACGTAATTCTTTTAACATAGTAACCACTATTAACTTTAAGAAAGACAATATGTACCAGTGTTGATAATGTCATTAGCTGTATCAGCCCATGCTGTTGCTCGCTAACGGACATAGCTACGACATAGCCTACCAAGCTAACATGTGCATGCTAAATACAGATTAAAATTCATTAATAGTTCAAATAACTCACGGTTCGTTCGTTCGTGCACCAAAAGCTGTCCCAATGTGGTCTCCTCTCGTTGTCCAAGGTCCAAAGTGTCAAAAGCCAGTCCAAAGTGCAAAGCCAAATATCCAAAAGCCTCTCGTGAGATTCGTAAATGCCGCTCGGAAAGATCTGGAATATACGACTGGCCGATTGAAGACGCAACGTAGTGTATACTGTCTCACTATTAGCCAATCACAGCGCTTAAAGATGGACGAGAGCACGTCACAGATTCGACACGCCACAGACGTGTCCAGACACGAAAAATAACTAAACAGGAAAAAGAAACGCGGCGACAGGAAGTCCACAAAATAAAAGCGCTCGATATCGGATTTATATAAAATATGAAAGCAAAATCAAACATGACTTACACTGACATATTTAAAACAACAATACGTATTACTATGTTGCCATAGTTTACAAATGTATGCAGTGAATTAAGTAAGCCATGACAATGCCACGATTTTAGATCCTTATTGTAACTTCAGTGTACATTGTGTGATCAGCTCCAAACTTCACACAGTTGATGAGAGTCCCACCCTGAACACGTCTGCACTGTAATATTGACTCACAATCAGAGCGCCACCTATTGGCGACATGAAATGTCATGTTTTTACACTCATGCGCTCCTCCTCATGTGTCAAATTTGGCCGGAAGAGCCTCCAGACGTTGCTCACGCTTCCTGTGGAAGATTGGGAGGACGCTTTGAATGCCGTTACCGCGCCGTTATGTCTCCATGTAAGAGGGAGCACCGTTTCCAGTGGGTCGCTACAGTCCCAGTGTTGTGGAACTTTGCACCCCAGTCGAGCATGATGACTTTAATCGTCTGATATGGTAATCGACATGAAAATTCAGGCAAGGGACGACCAGCGACGTGGCATGTGGCCAGGCCAGGCTGCCCTGCACTGGCAGGCGTTCGTAGCACTAACCGAGTTGGCTATGCAAGGGCCCATTCATCACTGCGCAGTTTTAATTGTAGTTGTTTTCAATGAAAACATAAGTCAATTAACAAATAAATTATAGTAAAATTAGAAATTAAATAGTTATTTTACTATTCATTTCTCAGTAATTTTAAATAATTTTTTTCCCTTTTTTTTAGAGTTTTAAACTTGAAATTTACAGTTTATTATCTTAAATAACAGACACATATTTGTGAAATTACGATACATTTGTGAACGTATTTTAACAATAAATATATGTATTTCTAATGTGTTTTTTTGTAAAATAACAGAAATATTGTGTGTTTTCACAGTTACAATGATTTCATGTTATTTTACATTTGACATGTAAAATCACAGTCTCTTTTTGTAAATTGAATAGTATTTTAAAAATACAGAATAAATATGTAAAATAAACAGTAAAATTCTGTTATATTACAATTTTTTTTTACAGTGTAGCATTTAGCATCAACCGGAGAGTGATCACGGTCTCATTATGGGTCATATGCTTCTTCGTCTGCGTCATTGCAATGTTACACTCACATACCTGGCTGCTACAACAACAGAATGCAGCTTACTCGCATCACTATTTGGAAAACCTAATAATGTCATATATGATAATATCACAATACATTTTGCTGACTTTCCTTAATTGGGATTTTAATGCTGTAAATACTTCTTCTGCCACTGCGCCGACCTGCCAAAGTGACAGATGATGGATTGACTACCAGTGACAGTCTATCTTTGTTCATTTCCATTATTGATTCCCACAGAGTGGAACCATGGCGTCGGGTCAAGACACAGTTTGTTGAATTGTGCATGTAATTACACGACACGCGTATTATTAACTCTCCTGAACAAGGCAAGGGCCCATTACCTAGAACGACTTGTGTTCAAGTATCACAAATTAGCGTTAATAGCTTGGACAGTAAACATGGCTAATTAAACTCCAGCAGTAATTTCCTCCGATGTTATCTTTTCCCTCTGAGGGAATGTGTCTTTCCACCCTAATTGGTCTCCTCATCGCAGGAAACTGCTGCCACCTCATTTTCCCCAATGGTAATGTTCCCAGACGCCTGCAGGCCTACATAAAATGACTCCTGTGATGTGTTCAATGATTACTGAAAAATGCTCGGCTCTCCGAGGTTGGATATAAGCAATCAACACAAGGGCCCGTAGATATATTAGAAATTGCAGTTGGCAGTGTAATAATGCTAGGTAATAATAACAAATGCAGATATTTCTCAATAACAAAAGGAATGTGGATGTTCTTTCAGTACTTTCATTTGCCATATTGCCATAACCAAAAATTGCCAGCAGAGGGGGCACATGGCATGCTGTTAAAATGTGAGTTTCACGTTTGCTCTGACCAACTTGATCTTCTACCATCAAGCCGGGTCAAAAATCTCCACGCCAGTCACTGAAGTCTTCAGTAAGTTGTAAGATCTCATTTTCTGGTTGAGGAGAAGAACCGATCGCTGATATCTGAACACACACACAGAGGTTAGGAAAAGTTAGGAGGAGGAAGCTGAGGATTTGCAGCCTTCTCAAATCAAAAAAGTGACATAAGGAGAGTGGCTCAAATGTTGAAGTTGAAGTCATTAAGGATATGTGAAACGTTTCTGGAAAAAAAAGGTATAAAACAGGAGCTTGAAGAAGAAAACAGTAGGGGGGACTGGCCGGCAGCAAAGCAATAAAAGGTGAGATGAAACCATGATCAGATTTCTTAACAGCTGCTGCAGGAGCAGAAAGGTGAGAAAGTTGGGGAGACGGTTGTAAAGGATGGGGAGTGTATTTTTTTATGCCGACCTGCGGCTAATGGAGTGACATAATGGCCGGTTCCTGCTTTCATCCCAGCTCCAACGCTCCTAATTAGATCAAAACGCTGACAAATGAGTCTTGACTTTCAAATGAGCTTCTCAAAAGGGTTGGAGGTGGAGAGATCTCTATCCAAGCTAATAAAATCGTCCTGAGTCTGCAATTCAGTAAAGACCGTACCAGGATGTGATGGATGCGTTCACATACGCAACATGTGCTTCCTGCCTATTAATGCATAAATAACATGAAAGAAAGATGCACCGTAATAATTGTGTGGCCATTTTCCTGCGCGTACTGTAAACGTATACGTGAAGCAATAATCTAAATGTTGGAAATATTTTCCACTCGTCAAAATGCCTCCACACACAGCATTTCCTCGGGGCCCCTGAACATTACCTCATAAAACTGTAGGCATTTAATCTGCCTCACTTTCTCCGCTCACCTCCCATCTCCTGCCAGCGGTCTAATCCCCTGTGACTAATAGGCTGGATATGAGGATTATTTTTACCTGCCCAGAGTCACAGTAAAGGAGAGACAGAGAGGGAGAGATGAATGGATATGTGGAAAGCTGATCTTTTTTTAATGGCATGACAGAGTCGTCACCATCCTGCTCCTGGGCTTTAGAGTCAATTCCAGAGTTCACGCGTTGAAATAAAGTCGGAAAGCCGCGATGCTTTCAAATGTTCCAATAAAAAAGGTGTTCAGGAGGGACTGACTCAAGATGTAATGAAAACATTTTTTTCACTGCGTTTAATAAATTCAGTGAGGGGTTTTAGGTGCATGAAGAGATGATCTCTGATCCACTTCCGACTCATACTTAAGCTATATTCCACATTTCTGTCCTTTTGAAAGTAGATGTGTTTAATCTGGCCGTCATAAAATACATGTAAAACACCCCCTGAACTTTGTTTCACATGACAGGACAGAGCAATACAGCTCATGAACAACAACCACACCGATATAATTAAGTTTAATCAGCAGTTCTGCGATGCACTATACCTTGAAAGGCTGCAGCTGTTCTTTGAGCTGAATGCTCACGTCAGCACACAGTAATGTGCTCCCTGTGTTCCCCTTCTCATTTTAGCATGTTAGCATGCTCATTTTTCCAAATCAGTTCGAACACAAATTATAGCTGAGGCTGCATTAGTTTTGCAGGTGGTCCTCAAACCCCTCCCCCCTACAATGTAGCCTCAGCGACATTATCTTAGTTTCATGTCATTTCAATTTATTAAAGAGGTTTTCTTTATAACAAGCATAAAAATTGCATACAAAATAAATGCTAGTATGCCGATGTCTCTAGTTAGGTATTTTAAATGTTGAGGTGATTCAGTTCAGAAACACTTTCTGTTATATTACCTGAAATCCTCGTTACATACCGACAGCAATGAATACATTAAATGCTCTGATAAAAAAAAACCCGTCCAATCAAAAAAGTCGGGTCAGAGAAAATAATTGGATGGCCTGCCTGTCTGACAATACTTGAGCTCGAGCCCTTGTTTGGCGTTCTGGGGCAGCGGCTTTGAACTGAGGTCTGAGCGAAGGGCAGCAGGACTTTTTTGGTTCAGCTACGTTCAAAGTCAAATGACCTACTCAACCTTTAAGGCTGATTTGCGTTGGACTGTCCCACATTTGACTCTGTTTATGTTAGCGCCATCCCGACCACTGATGGCGTATCAGGGTCTCGAAAGGTTGATGAAGAGGGAGGGAAAAAAAGAAATGGGATTAACCCTTATTGGGAAGTAGAAATTTTAACCAGATGAAGATGCTAGAGGAAAGGTCAATGGGATACATCATCTAGGAACTACAAACAAAAAAATTCATGCAATCCATCCAAAAGTTGTTGAGTCTGGACCAAACCAACCGACAGACAGACTATGCCATCCAGAAAAACTTCACTAAACCTGATCTACAGAAGAGCTCGATGATAGCTTTTGAAAACACCTCCTCGTTGCATAACTCATCCATTCTGGCATGCTTAAATATTCGAAAGCAAAAACAGGTTGGTAAGAACATTCTCATGCTCTCTCGCCCCGTATGGTTCACTCCTTTGATTTCAAGGGCTTTGGCTCGTTAAGATTGCATCAGCGGATAATCAGATTGTACAAAGAATGAGCCAGTAAAGCTTTACGTCTGAGACCAATAGGATACAATAAAGCTAATCTTATTAAACAACTTCTATAGTAAATATATGCAGTGATCCTCCCTCGACTGGTTCACATTGTAATCCTATCAAAAGGCTGTGAACAATGCGGAGAATGTGGTCCTCTTTCCCCAATCTGTCAAGCCGCATTGTCCCAGGCCGATCCGCTAATGTATTTCCACTTGAGAGAGTGCTGCCGGGGTCTGGAATAACTTGTCATCAAAATAAGGCAAAAAAGAAGAAAGCTATTGGATTGGAAAGTTACCCAGGCAGAAAGGTGATTTCTTTCGGATATTAGCATATGATTACTCTCTCACATTGCTCATTGTGTGGCAGCAGATGGCAGCACTGTAATTTAGTGCTTCAAGAAGTCACAGTTTTTATTCTACAGTCAGTGAATGACAATGCTTGTTTAATTGTGTATATCGATAGCAGTTAGGTATTATGTCCTTATTAAGTTAGTACCCAAGATTTGCCAAATAAGGTTGTACCAGTACCTTTTGTAATATATTGTACAGCAATTCAGCGATAAATCGTCATGAAACGGGAAGTTTCTGTAGCCTACTAACTGGAAGATAACTTCCAAGTTTTAGGGGGTCATATACTAGAGTATACTAAAACTTGGAAGTTATCTTCAGTATACATACTGTATACTTTATATAAATCAATAGTAGTATTTCGCATGTTAGATTTACTGATCCTATCCCATTAATGTTACTACGTTAGCTTTGCCAGTTAACACGGCAAGTTAGCCGACATTACTGGCAGTTACTGGATTTAAATAATTGGTAAAAATGAATGTCAACGTAAGTCTGTGTGTTCAAGACAGTTTCATTTAGTAATGTACTATTCTCCATTTAACAAGTAGTACAGCTAGTAAAGCAGCTACAAATAAAGAAATAGTATGTTGTTGCCCCAATGAAAAAAGTTTCCTTTTGTTTACAATGTATCATCATATTCCCTCTTCCTATAAGCCATGATACTACCAATCCTCATCCAATTTTTGCAGCTGACCATACATACAATATAATAGCCTGAATCAATCCAAGTGAAATTGTCTCCAGGTTCAGAGAGGAACAGCTCTGCCCCGTGTGGATCTCACAGTAAACCCAGTCCTCTGGGATCTCATTTACTCTGCTTCTCTGTATTGGGAATATCAATTGCATAGTGGCGTCTCAGGCCTGCTATAGGCTACAGCACATATGGCATAATTCTGTTAAAGGAACAGAGTTGCATAAAACATAGTATTCTTGAACACAGGTGGATGGGTGTTTTTATGGGAACCACCACACATGCATGTAAACCCATAAAAGCAGGGACTCACAGTCACAGAAGGACCTGGAATGACGTACTTGACATAATGCACCTTACACACACATCCATTACGTGTCTCTTTGTCTTTCAGAGCCTCCTCCCTGCCTTGTTTACTGGAGGGTGGAGTCCCTGAGATTGAGTGTAGGTCTGTGTATGTGTGTGTGTGTAAAGGATTAATATCAGTAACGGTGACAAAGAGCCCGTATGTTGAGCAGCCACTTTGATGCTGATGGCTGGGGGATGCGGCTAAAAGGAGGAAGAAACACAAGTAGTAAATCAGAGGTGTGGTGATGTGAGTACTGACCACTCATCTGTAGGAAGAGAAGGAGACGGGGGACGGATGCTGCCAAGAGGTTATTAGATAAACCACATAATCTCTGGTCCCGGGCCCTTGCAGCACGACGTGCGCCTCAGGGCCGCGAGGTGTTAAAAGGTAGTTTATGAGCGTGTTTATGGAGATCGATATGTGTAAGCTGCAGTGGCAGGGGACCAAAGGCATCAGTGAGATTGCAGTTTCTTTTCTGGCGGCAGAGGCGTCTTGGTGAGGCTCTCCAAAACTTCTACTTGTTCTGCTTGTTGGAGCTTTTTAAGTTGAAGATGTCATTTTTCTTCATGTAGGTGTCTTCTTAAAAGCCTTCAATCAATGTTAAATACACTCTGAAACACCTCTGAAGCTGAACTCAGACATAGTGGCTGGAGGATAAGTTCAACAATGATTTAAAGAAAGGTAGATGTGCAACAGAAGAATCCAGGTGAGTCCTGGTTGAATGATTGGCAGCCGGCGTGATCCAGGAGAGGAGGACGCGAGGGAGAGCAGCCCTGCTGGCCACGCCCTGAGGAACACCCCCAACAAAGAAAAGGAGGGAGGAGATCCCAAAACACACACAAGCTGGTGTATTTGATCCATTGTTAATGTAAACACTTAAATACAGAATAATATACGTTTGTGCAACATTTAAAGAAAATGGTATGGTTTTCATCTTGTGAATCTGTGTTTGGGGTCATATTTCGGGAAACGCAGGGGACGTTTTCAATACTTTACAGTGTGTTTATATGATGGCATGTGTACACACGTGTTACATGCATAGTGGGTTTTCAAAATAAAAGCAGTTCAACAAAGTTTGGTGACTCATAATGACACAATGTCAACTTTACTTTTAGTTTCTCTCACGACACAAACAGCCGTACAAAGTCTCCGTTTGTAGGAATTATTTGTGTCACTTTGTTCAGAAGAGTGCATCTACACACGCACACACACCACACACACACCACACACACACACACACACACACATATCGCAACGTCATATATTGCATATCACGCACAATATTTGTGACATATAAGAAATATTCCAGCCATGCACTTTTCTTACTGATAACAGACCAGACATGGATGACCTCAGGCAGCGTCAAATCTTCCCTCGAGGTCAAAGAGCTGTGGCCTCATTATTTGTTCACTGAGGAAATAACAACAATCACAGGAAGAGAACCACGAGGAAGAGATGCCTCTGAGATGCCTGTAGTGTGAACAATGAAGACACAATAGATGCTGTGCTTCCACTAACTATGTGGACTTCTTCACTCTCACGATGACTAGCACTCTCTCACACCTCCATGCAGGAATCAACTCATGCACCCCAATGTATTAATTTTTACTCCTTTTAAAACTATAATTGATAACAATATCATACAGTAATCTGGGTTAGTGTTGCAATAATGCAGTCTCACTATACACACACACACACACACACACAAACACACACACACTGTGTGCATATTTCAAGCATGTAGTACTCTATTAAAAAGGCATTCTCTTCTTGAGTGCATTAAAAGATTACAGAACACCCTTTCCTTTTTATATGAATCAGGCACCCTCTCACACACACACACACGCACACAAAGTGTATATGCCTGAGTCAACGCAGCAGCCACACTGGATCGCGATGAAAAGCCACTGAAGACCTACAGCTTGAGTCAGACTCAAACTCAGAGAGAGGCAGCAGAAGATTCCTGCTCAGCACTGAGAGCAGCCAAGTTCTCCAAACCCACAGAGCTGCTCACACGTCACTGAGTGCTCACTGAGCTGGATCGCTTTGTTTCCAGAGTCAAACAAAAAGCCTAACAAGAAGGTTGTGTCTGCGTGGGTTCGTATTCCAGCATTGCTTTTTAATAATAAGTACGTGCATGTCTCCAGACAGAATGTATTTCAGAGCCGTACTTTTTGAAAATAGCAAAAACATCAAATATTCACACCTCGCTGTGTCAAAGTGGAAATAAACGGGTTTGCAGCCCCTTTCATGGTGTTGAAGAAGATGAAGACAGACTTTATTAATGCTTCTTGAAGAAAGCAAGTTTTTACACACACACACACACACACACACACACGCGTATTATTGTTGAGGAGAGAAGTGGGAGTGAAGGGGGTGCCATAGCCAGGTGTACAGAGCAGTTCGGGGGGTTCGGTGTCACAATGCATTCCAGAAATGACAAAAAAAATGTAAATGTTTGCAGAAACGTCCAAAGCACAATCCTCGTCTCAGCTCTGTGACTCATACGTGTAAATGCAACGTTTCCATCTCAAACCCCACGCGTGACCTTTCTGTATTATTTTATGTGCCTATATGTTTTCCACAGGGATCCCATGAATGCATAAATGATACGGGTTAAAGTCAACACATCTGAAGGCCCTCCTTTGTTGGGAGCACTGTTTTGAATTATTGTTCACTTCCTGACCGCTCACTTCCTTGCCGTCGACTGTTCTCCCAGGCCAGTCCCCCGACTCTCCATGTGAAACCTTATACAGCCTTGACACACATAACTGGAGCATAGCAACAACACGGCACTCCCCGGGTCCCGCCGTCCACAGCCGCTGTCTCAGAGGGACAATTCGCCCCCAATCCCTCCCTTCATCTGCTGGACTTCTGCCAAGGCTTCACTCAACCAGAGGACAGAAGGAGAAGAAAACTGTTAACTGATGTGGAAGGCCCAGATGAGAACCGCACCTCGGTCTGCAAAGAATGAAAGTCCGATATAAATCAGTAGAGAAAGAAGAAAGCAACTAAAAAGAGGCTGAATATTAGATTTATTGAGTCTTATCTTTCACCCATTAAGTCACATGACAGGTATCGTTTTGCACAGAATGGAAGTCCATCCAGACACATGAATCTCTAGAGTGAGATCAGACGGAAAGACTATTCTGCTTCCAGTAGTTTCTCATTCATCCTGCCATTCACTCCTCTCACGCTTATTTACTCATCACTTCCCCGGTGACATTGTTGGACCTGTTTTTGGAGAAATCAGCTGTTCCCATCAGCCGATCATCCCGCTGCTGTCTCTTTTAAGTGAGATGCTCTCTGTGCCTTCAGTCGCGTCATGCTGTCTGGAATCCACAGGGGGATTTTTCTTGCTGCAGCTCAGGGTGGACCCTTGATTACAAACCTCCCTGTGGAGCTCAAGCGCCAAAGACTTTCTGTCAGGACTATCATCACACATTATCTGTTATAATAAACACCTCACTTTTCTTCAGTCACTTGTCCCTCCCCCGTTTGAATTGTTGGTTTAGGCTAACTATGCCTGCACAATATTAACTACTACTTTTAGCGTGTTTTAGGATTCATCTTAAAGGTTGAATAGGTGATTCTATTCAGAAACAGACATTCAGAAATCCTCGTTACACACAGATAGCCATCAATACATTAAATGCTCTGACATGAAAAACATTTTAAGAAATGTCATCTGTGGTCATGGCAGGACTGTCCAAACCCCTTCCAATCAAAAGTCATTGGATGGCCTGCCTGTCTGTCAATGCTTACTTCCTGATTGTGTGCCGATCTCAAGCACTCATTTGGCGTTCTGGAGGTTTTGGACAGAGGTCTGAACGAAGGGGGCGGGATTTTTCCGGTTTGGCGATGCATTCAAAGTCAAAGTCTCTGTGTTTTTTTCCAAATTAACGACGCAACCTTTAATAGAGGTAAAGGTGAATATGTTTCATAAGTGATTAATAACAACAATTAGCGCCTCTCTAATCTCAACAGAAATCTCCAAGCTTTTTAAGTTACAGCATCATACAAGGCTCTTGTACATGACTTTTGATGTCTCAAAAATAACATTGATCGCTAGAAAATATTTGAGCATTTTCTTGGGACTTCAGTTACACCACAGCCACACATACCATGCACTAACTGTATTATGTTAAGAGACGGCAGTACATGTTTAGCTGCATAATCCTCATCAATCACAATAACAAAAGAACACACTGTCCCCCAGGCAGTGAACCCGTGACAACAACTGTTTTTTTTTTTTTTCATGTTGACTCTACCTTCCTCTAATCAGCATTGGGTTCAGGCACAAAGTGGCCCTCTGTGCTGCGGAGGACGGTTGGAGTGCAGCACACTGCTGCAGGCAGGTCAGCTGGCTGTTAGTGGAGCCGGGATCAGTCTCTCCATGCATTTGTTCATCTCTCTGCGTCTGTTTATGATTTCTGTCTTATCAATTATTTACCATGTGGAGTTTTGTTTGCAAATCTGTTGGATAGTCAAGGGACAGAATCTTTGAAGATGTGACTATACTGTAGAAGCATTTTGGTTTTCATGAACTACCCGATACAAGAGATAAGTTTTACTCCATTCTGTTACAGAAGGGAATGAGATAAAATAAAGTAAATGTTTGCAGAGAACACAGGCCATACTTTAACAGACCAGTGTGTAAACTCCCTTTCAAACATTGCACTGCAACCCTGAACTTATCTAGCTATTCTCCAGAGGAGCTGTGAGAACAAATATCGCCGAAATAAGCTGGACCGGACATTCAACAGACTTTACCCAGCCAGTTAGTACAAAGTCAGACGGAGCTCATGTGTGAATAGAGCCGGTCATTGTCTTGAGAATTCACAGCAAAGCCAGTGGGCGTGCTGAAGATGTTTCCATGCGAAACCAGAAGAAAACAAATATCCGAGGGTGAAGAAGAAAGGTATCACACAAGGACGACAACGGAAACCGTTAAACCTTCATAATCGTTGACTGTGACTACATTTCAAACTCATCAAACTCCGTCCCTTCGTCAGTGGCGCTGAGCTTTGAACTATGAACGTTCTACTCCTCAGCATTCACTGTGGACGTCACAGAGAAACTTCCATCTTCACAGGACGGTAACCACTTAGTTGAGTTTAGGAAACTTTTAGTTTTGCATGGGACAAAGAACAGTGGCTTCCTGTGTTTGTTTCGACCAATAGGTCTCCCCTTCTCTGACCATTCAATGATGGTGAAGGTGGGTTTACGTCATAGTCAGTTGAAAGCCTGGTGATTTGGCATCTGTATTATCTCTGTATTATCATATACAGCAACCTCATGGTGCCATCATGTTTCCGTGCAATAACTCTGTATACACATTTAGGGCCCTAGTTTCGTAGACCAGGCGCAGTCAGCTTTCAGCGCACCTGCGCCGCGCCGACGGGGCGTGTCCTCCTGGACTTTGCAAGATTCGTGCACCGCAGCAGGCTCGCGCAGGCACACCTCCCGTCTCGCCCACCGACGCAAGTGGGAAAGAGGGAGGAGAAAAAGGCGTGAGTGGGAGACGAGGAGGAGACGAGGCGTGGACTGGGATTAATACAGCCGATTCAGATCTTCACCAATCAAATGAGCTCCTCTCCTCTCCTTTAATGCGTTAGGGGAGGTTCAGTGCAAGATCCGTCACTTGACAACCCGATGACAGAAGCAGCGCCGCCGCTCCCAGCACGCCCATCACGCGCTGTGCGCGCGTATCATAATAATATCAATGCCGATATTATAAGAAACAGGAGAGAGAGAGGGAGATGTTTTGGTCCGAGAGGCTGAGTTTCCGTTACGCGTGCCATCCGCCTTTGATCTGACGTCAGATGTGACGGGACAATCTATATAGATATAAATTCACGTGTTGATTCATTGGTTGCATTAAATAGTGTTTGTTGTGATTATTTATTGCATTTAAATGTGCCTGGAACTATGGAAACCTGCCTGTGAGGTCTCGGTGACTTGTGCGCACTGCGCGCCGGTCCGCCAAACTTCCGATCCGCCAGCTGTGATTCGCATTGAATCAATGGACTTTATTTACGCCTTGCGCCTTGCGCTGAAAGTAGACCAGGTTGGAGCTGGCGAGCTTTCAGCGCAGTCTCGGCGAGGCTTTTTGTCACGAAACTTCCGCTACGCCAAGCTGAATCTGTGACGCCTCCCCCTGCTGCACACCCATCTTGGCGCAGGCGATCCACCAAACTGCCAAACTGACGGTGCGCAAGGCTGCGCGGGTCGAAACTTGCACTGCGCCGGCTGCGCCACCCTGCGCCGGTCTACGAAACTAGGGCCCATAACGTTCAAAATGGATTGTGTGTATATAGTCAGAAAGAACACACAAGGTGTCAGTGTCTCTCGCATTGTGATCAACCCTCCAACACGGACCACACCTCATAAATCAGGAACACTGTGTGTTTTCCAGCAGAACAGATGGAGCTGTGATGTATCAGTTTCCACCGCTGTGGGAAAAAGCTCTTTGTTGGGTGTTTGATGGAGCGGGTCCATTCGGCTTGAGTTAGTGAGAGAGGAACCACCTGCACTCCCACAGAAGGGCTTATGGAAGGGCTTCCTCCACTAGTGTTTTAAAACACACTCAGGCAAATCTGCTTTGTGCCCTGGATGAAACCATCCCACTTTAGGAGTCCTCATAACCCAGAAGAAGTGTTTTCATGTGTGTCTCCGTCCTTCCAACCAATCCGTCTACCTTGATACTATGGAAAAATAGGGGCCTATATGCTTTCATAGTTGTCACCCAAATGTTGCTGGTAACACTTTTAATTGAGTATTTCAGGCTCTAACTTCTTCTGGATGGCTGGGGGAAACGGGACACTTCCATTGCCAACATGCGCATGCATCTTTTTGATGGCAACGCTGTAAAAGGGTCTATAGGGACCAGACTGTTTAGTGCGCTTTGGATCCCATCCAGATTCCGCTGGTTTCCCTCTTCAGTCTGCAGGGATGCTGCAAACGGACACAGGACAGCAGTAACGACAGATTTATCATTTCAAAAATTCATCACAAGAAAGATATCAGACATATTTCGTATCACCTAAATGTAGCACTAAAGGGAAATGTGCGCTCAGCAGAGCGGTTACTGTACCTCTGGACTAGTGTACAAAACATATTCTAAGGTGTCAATCAGTTCCGCTGATTCCCAACTAAAGTCCAACGCCTGGTGTGGTGGGGAATTTGCCAAGGCCATATTGTATCCTCCCTCCATTGTGTGCTTTGGTCTTCCGTCATGCCAACCCAGCTAGAGGTCAAGCAAACAAAGGGGCACCTGGATACAATGGACGCCTTGTGTGCCACTGGGTGACAGCATGACAGGTATTCCGAGACTGATAGTGAGAACAGGCCGCTGGAGATTCCACAGTCCGTGAGTCCTGGCAGCTCATGTGAAAACTGTAAATGCAACGAACAAAGAACAAAGCATAATCTTCATTCTCATTGCCATGTTTGTCAAAGGCGGCTTACCTCTTTCAGGTAGAAAGAAAACACTCCTAGAACCCTGCAGCAAGCTGTGAACTTCAACCAGAGGAGATCAGCAAATGCAGGATTACAGCGGGTGTTTTAGTCACATACTTGTGATTTCACATGAGCTAAGTGTAAATGCATCCACGGAGCGTTCAAGACGGACTGAAATCTGATGTGGTTTAAGACACATTCTAGTCTGATGTCAGGAAGGTGTAAATGCATCCATCTTAAACTTTGAACTCCGGTTTTCCCCGTCATCACAGTGACCCCAAGGACTTCGACATATATTGTTGTTGTCATTGCAAACTACTGCAAAATTTTCATTCAAAAAGCCACGTTTTATTAGATGATAGTACGCAGCCCCTTCCTCCAATTCAATCACAGTTCAATTACTCCTGACTGATCGGTGGAGCCTCCTTCAGCTGGGAGAGAAGCAGAGAAGCAGGGAGGCTCACATGGTCCCAACATGAAACCACCCATCTGTGAATACATCACGCTATCCTATTCATAATCCCTTCATGTAGTCTCTTTATTAATGCATGCCTCTTTAAGAAGAATAAGAAAAGCAGGGATGTTTGATCCCCTCTTCTAAATGCTATACGGTTGAGGTTTCTCCTCGCCACCTCCTCTTTAAAACGTAGAAGAACGTGGGAGATGTCATTTAGAATACACCATCAGCTTCTACAGCTCTAACCCTAAAACGTCCACTTGACATGCTTCTGTTTGAGTCCAGGCAGTGTGGTTGTGGGAGTAGCGGAGCACTAAGAAAACCCCCCCGCTCTCTTCAGACATTGTGTTGTGTTGCTTTGAATTATTCAGTTTTGCTTTAACATGGCACACGTGACCCAACCCAGTCATACCCAGCTAATCACGATGAATCATCATCATCGCTGCCTCTCTTTGCTCTTTCCTTTTATGCATTTTGTTTTACTCCCTTTCCTGCGGTCTTCTTGACTGAGATGTTGAAATCCAAAGATGGAGAGATGAAAACTCCTAACTGTAGTGCAGCGTGTCTCAGATGTCAGTAGTTTCTCTGACGTGTGTGAGAGCAGGATAAGGAGATAGGTGCGTAGGTCTGAGCAGCAATCAAACGTCAAAATGTGATATGAAATCTTTTTGATTTGTGTTATCGGAGTGAAGAGTCAATAAATAAGTCTTAGTACTTGACAGGGATGGAAATTAGGTTTCATGCTCTGAATTATATTGTTTTTTTGCTTTAAACCTGTACGAATAGATTTTATTTTAGTCACTTGGGAACAAGCTTTGAGAATAACACTAACATGTGATCCAACAGACGTGGAGCAGCATTGGCTTTCATTTGGAATCTTGTTTCTGGCAAAAACCAGCAAATGTTATCCAGATCAGACTAAATCCAATGTTTAATTGTAAAATTGTGCAGCAGAAAACAAAAACAATCAGCCATAAGTTGCTTAAAAGCTCCAGTATTGTCTGTATCATAGTTTCAGCCCCCTTCCAGCCCTGTATCCGCCATGACACAGTGCTAGCTGAAAAGCAGTATTTGGATACTTTATAGGATAAATGTTTTATGACAATAACCCTTGAGCCTGTTGTATATACAATGTATGTCATTCCATGCTTGTAAACGCATACAACATCAGTGTTTATCAAAATTGTATGTAATTTTGGTGTAAGCAGAGAATAAAACAAAACTGTGGCTAGTTGAGGATTAAGTATGTGCCTGTTTCTGTGTAGATACAAGAAAAACCGGGGCAACCAGTGAAGTTTCTCACTTGTTATGTAAACAAATGTCTATCAATCTTCATCTTAATACAGTCGATCCTCTCCCTAAGGCTCTAGAAATGCAGATTTTTAAAAAATGACACTGAACTCTGTTCAGCTGCCAGTCCAAAAAAGGAGATGATCCTCTCCGGGTTCCTGCTGAACGGGAGGAGCTTTGGAGGGCAGTTCGCGGCACTCCTGACACGTTGACCCACATGTCGCATGTCTGAAGGCATCATCAGAGCTGGCAGAAGTGCCGAGAGACGCGTCGGTTGCCGCAGGGTGAGAGTGAGATGATGCTCATTTGTTGATATCTCTGCAGCCTGTAGACGTTTATGGCAACACTACATACTTCCCTGTTGTATTTAGATTCCAAATGGATCCCAAACGGGATTAAGTCAATTTTTCTGTGGACGAGCAGATGGAAAGGTGTCTTGTCCCTTTATATCACTGTGAATCGATAAAAGTGATTTTCAGCTAAGAGAGCAGGATGATGCAGGCTGTTCTGTGCTGCATCAAAGTTATGGGGAGAGCCAAACATTCACAGCATCCAGATCCAGCTGATGTTTTATTGCTTGGGATCACAGCCAGCTTGAAGAAAGTGCTGACGTGCATTTAGGCAGTTAAATATGCTGAATAACGCGTATAATTCACTCAATGTTCCAGGGTTCCAAAGAGCCCCGACCTCCGCCGCTCAGTCCCAATGCAGACTCAACAACTGAACCAAACTCAGTGAAATAGAGTCCTAACTACACCAAGTACTTCATTACTCCCAGTTATGACCCCCCCTCCCCTCCTCCTCTCTCATTGGCTGCGATGTGACGGCTCTCCCAGTCACATAATCTGATGGCCTTTTTGTGCCGAGCCATTCATCCTTAATCTTCCAGGGCAACACTGAGCTTTGCAGCGCTGCTTTATTTAAGAGAAGGATTTCACTCTCTTCCCCCATCTCTCTCTCTCTCTCTCTCTCTCTCTCTCTCTCTCTCTCTCTCTCTCTCTCTCTCTCCTACGCTTTGTAGATAATATGATGAATGAGGCATTATCAAGGCACAGAGGTAAAGTAGATTAAAGTGACATCTAAAGCAGAAAAATGACCCTCCTCATTTACAGGGCCCATGCTAAGTGATGAGTGCGGATAAGTCACGGGTCAGCAAAAATGACTCAAGCAAAAAATGCCTTTGTTACACAATGCGGAGGGCCACTCGGGACGTTACATAACGATGCACCGATAGGCCGCACATGTAAAAAGACTCCATATGGTTTTAATGACTTAATGATGCACACGTCGCCCTTCAGATGCGTCGATGATGATCTCACGGCATAGATGATGTGAGGTCACGGGTGGCCTGCAGGTTGCACATAGAAATACAAACACACACACTTTTCACCCGATCGAAACGCATTTTGGGTCTCTTGATATGGAGGGTGGTGGAATGACAGCTTACAGCAGTCTGATCTCATTCATCAAAGCATGAGCTGGGATACGCGTGCCCGAAAAGAAACTTTACAGACTTCTCATAACAGGTTCTAGGAAATGAAACAGAAATAGGGAGAATGGTTAAATATTGATACAAAGTTCATTGCATGTCATTTGATATATAAAAAAAGCCTGCAAAGAACATTAAAGATTGAGATGTGACGTGTCAGAGGGAATGCTGTGTAGCCTGTAGGAAAAGGAGAGAGGATCCTCCCAGGATGGATGTGTTCAAAGGTCACATCACATTATGCTGTGTTCGTGGTTCTATATCCATGACAGCCACAGATAATTAAAAACATCATGTCCTCTCTTTCTTTATTTCTTTCTTTCTTTCTTTCTTTCTTTCTTTCTTTCTTTCTTTCTTTCTTTCTTTCTTTCTTTCTTTCTTTCTTTCTTTCTTGCCTACTTAAATCCTCCAATTATGAAATTATTAATAAGGGATGAAGGTGGAAATGCATGCTGCTTTGCCGACTACCAGTCAAGATCTCAATTCTCGATTCAATTCAGAAGGAATGAGGAGGAGGAGGAGGAGGAGGAGGAGGAGGAGAGAAGAAGAAGAAGAAGAAGAAGAAGAAGAAGAAGAAGAAGAAGAAGAAGAAGAAGAAGAAGAAGTGCAATAGATGTGTGCAGAATAAACATACATATCATAGTTAATGGATATGATGAATGATACATGTAATGAGAGCAGTAACAGCAGTAGTAGCAGTAATAGCAGAAATAAAATATCAATACCACTAAAGATAATAGTAGCAGTGGGTATATGACAATATATTATTTAATATGACTATAATAATGAAGCAGAAATAGGAGCATTGTAAATAAGGGAAACATCAAAATATCAAATGCTGGATCCCAAAAGATGATTATTTAATGTGAAATCCTTTTGTCAGCTCATTAGGCATTTTTATTTATCATCTCCTATCAACATCATTAGCTTATAAGGGGCCTAATCCGTCATATGAGCTTCCTTCTTTTATTTTATTAAATGCTCATCAAAAATAGCTTCTTCTTTCATGGTCAATAATAATGCTACTTGTATGTGAGGTTTTTTTTCTGTTTTGCTTTTACTTTATTTATTTATTTGTGTATTTAACAGGGACAGTGCACAGCTTTTTTTTAGCTGTACCAGAGTTAGCTATGAGCTAATTTACATCTGTAGTCCCTGCAGCAAACACAGAATACCATCTCTGTTGAAAAAATTGAAACTGTAGTATAAAAACACAATTACAAGACAGTACATATTCACTGTACAACAACAACAACAACAACAACAACAACAACAACAACAACAACATCATCAGCATGTATGTATGGTTGGTACATGATTGGTTTGATTTTAGCCATGATTTCATCTTGCATCTAAAATCAGAAAACTGGGTATTGAGCTCCAATAGTTTATCCTCATTTATCTAAAAATGATAAAATCATCTGAGTCCGAGCGACACGTCCCAGTGTGCTCTGGAAACCTTCCTCACATTTGCAATCATTACAGGCACTCGGGCAATAATCGTGAGCACGTCACACGGGATAACGACTTAGCAGATGTGAATACTATGAAATGCTTACATCACATTACACAACTTGAAATGCGAAGTGACGGATGGGTGAGCCGCCGCGGACGTCCTGAAAGGCTACTAATGGTGGAGGACTGCCAGCGCGTAGCACCAAAGTCAACCGATTGCAGCTGTCGGATTTGAAGGCAACATTATTACCGCCGGCCATTAACTTCACTCTGTCATTACATGTCAGCGGTGCCACCAGGCTCATCAGGCGCCGTGAATGGAAATGGTTGCTAATGATAGTTTACGATAAACAAAGCATTCTCCCTCGTTAGGTAGTTTGGTCACAAAAGAGATAGCATCAACATGACATGTATTACATAAGCTGTGGGGCTCAGTTTGATATGTAGCTCCTGTATGATGTCACACGTGTGACACCGGAGATGTTACAGGAAGGAGCATTTTGATTTTAACATGCTCTTCCTGTGATCATGGTCGTAGGCTGGAGCACGCCACGTGGTTTGATTCTTTTGGATAAAAACGCAACATGCAGGTTGAGTCTTCGTGCGTCTTTCTCTGTTTGGATGCATAGATTTGCATTCATGAATGTTTGCAGGAAAGACGGACGGAGAGAGAATATGGAGAGAGAACATGTTGACACATACGGACTGATGGATGAGCGGAAAGAGAATAGGGAAATTTTTCGGGGCCCGTGGCAGTGTGTCTGTCTGTGTCGATCTGATTTGGGTGACACTGTGTGGCTGGAAGCTGGTACACACACACACACACACACACACACACACACACACTGGAGGAACATGGAAGTGACTGGCACATACTCACATTCAAAGACACGCATGCAAACATCAAGCCTACTCTCAAAGTCTGAAACTTCTTCGAGCCTTTACTTCTCATCAGCTAATCCCGAACCACTGACATTTGAATTCAGACATAATGCTCGTGTTGAGCCTGAGGCGACCTAGGTGGCGCTAGAGAGGAAAAGTCAGGGGTAATGTAACAATAAGCCAGCTAACTTTGCTGTGTGGGAAACCAAGTTTGTCTGCTTCTTGCTGCTTATCAATCGGGAGAGATCATGCATGTGACAGTTATAGTCGCTTTCTCCTCCGTGAAGTTGTTTCCCCTTTTAACTTTAAGGAAAGGAGTTTGTGTGTGCACTATTTAATAGCTCACCTCTTTCATAGGATAGTTAGAAATACGGCGTTAGTGCTGTTTTGTTTAATGGGGCTCCATAGATGAACAGAGACGTTCATAATTCATGACGCTCGCATCTTGTGTTTTGCTTTTAAGTACTTTTCTATATGAATGTTCATCACATTTCTACAAAGAGAATGTCCCATTGGAGGGAACTGCAATGAACTGAACACAATGTTAAACATGCATTTCATGTATGAGCATCTGATAAAGGATGAAGATTGTTGTACATCTTCATCTTAAAAGTGCACTTACTATTTCCTGTCCCATCCAGGCCAATGGTTTTTCCTCCCAAGAGATAAAAAGTACTTTCACTGTTATTTTTAGATTGGGAAAAAGCTCATCTGCTGTTCCCTAGGTGAGATGCCTAGCCCATCTGAACCCATCAAACGCTGAATTCATCCTGCCTTTCAAGCTGATGTCTTGTAATCGTCTTTTATTGTCTTGCTTTCGTTATCTCTTGGACTCTAATCATGATTTACAGGTAGGACCTATCCTCTTTTCTTTTCTCACCGATCATCTCTTCCCCAGATCACTTGAAGAGTTGAGAAAGAATGGGTGGTAATTGTAATGTGATTATACTTCTTGAGACCAACGACTTTGCCAAGAAATCTTTCAATATAAAACATTGTATTGCTGGAGAAAAGGAGCAAAGTCCAAATCCTTGTAAGGGATACTTCCGTAGACATTTTTATGGTTGGGCTTAAACACACATCCGCACACACACACACACACACACACACACACACACACACACACACACACACACTCACACACACACGTAGGAGTGTCTTGCCATAGAGGAGGTTTCACCCACACATGAAAACATGGTGAACCACCCGTCTAGCCTGAAATGAGGAATCCTGTCAGGCAGCATAGCAGGTATAACAGCTTCGCTACTAGGTCATCATGCAATTAGCAATTCAGTCCGACTCATCACCAAGTATGAATAACTCATTTGCTTTGAGTATCAGTTCAAATAATGACAGTTCCTTGACAAAAATCAAACAATACATTTTCTATTTCACGAGCTCTATGGTTTTCAATTGACTGAAGTGAACACAAAATGACAAGAATCTCTTATTTAGGGAAACAAAAAGCTTTTTTATGTAAAGTGTACAGCCAATCTGCTCTCAGCAGCACGCATGCGCTCATTGTAATATTGCAACGTTCACGTGCTCTTTGTAGACTCCGATTTTCGATGTTCAAACTTTAAAATATCCCAAGTTAATACCACCCTTATGCTGTAAATCAAGCACTATATATTGTAAGAATATAAAGTTTGCACTTCTTCAGCAATTTCCCAGTAAAAAAATAAAAATAAAATCTGGAGCTCTCTTCAGATAAGCAACGTTCATATAGTATCTACATTTAGGCAAAATTAATGTATTAGTTACTTATTATTGTCTGAGTTGTTATTATAGCTAGTATTTGATATAAGTAGTAGTTATTTTAATTAGACTATAGGCTGTAATTCACTTTTCATTCAAACTGTTAATGTATCTGCTTCAAAACACGGTTTATTAGTTATATTTTATTCAAATAGTAAATACATCAAATCAATCGAAAGGCATTGTTTGAATGTAAAGAATATACGTAAATGTATAGTTGTATATGGATTACGGACAATGTCCACCTCCATTTAACTTTTCCCAAATTTTAAACATTCCCACATTGTTTCCGTGAACCTCTGTGTAACTTTCCGACAGCACTTGAACGCAGCACGAACAGCAACACGCACACTTCCCAGCGCCGGAGAACAGCTCAGACTGGGAATGAGACTCGGCGAAGTGCACGAGAGCGTCGTACCTCGTCCGAAGAGCCGAGGACGGCGTGTCACCCGCCGGTAAAGTCACCGCTGACTAGGGGAGAGACGGAAACAGCTTTAAAGTGAGTTCAGAAGAACCGAGGGGATTTAATAAGTGGAGCCGTGGCGAACGTGACATGACATCCATAAAGGTGAATTAAACTGCGGGGATGTTGAGGGAATGATGAAAACAGCGTCCACACAGTAAGGAGTGACTTCAAAGCCGAAAGGAATGGCTTGATTTCCCCCCCCGGGGAGAGCGCTGGGACGACACTGTCAAAAGCCACCCATGTTCCTGTGGTGGAGAAAGAAAGTTTGCTGCGTTTCACACGGATACAAGTCTGCCTTGTGCGCGGCGTCGCTGCTGTGACTGTTTCTCACCCCAGTGGCAGAGCCCGCCGGGTTTATTTTTTATTGTGTGGGGCTCGTAACTGTTCGCAATGTCCAAACCCGCGCTAAAGAAAACCCACTGGAGCTCCAGAGTGAACGAGTGCTCCGTGTCGAAAGATGCCCGCGGTGACTTGAACGTGCCGCTGCGCGGCGGCGCGGAGAACGGGGAGTTCGCCTACATCGGCCAAGTTAGCGAGGATGTCGTGCTTTACAACGTTGGGAACATTAACGAGGGGGAACTGCTGCTGGAAGTGGAGAACCTCTCCATTTCGGGATTACCGCTGTACGACGTGCACACCGTGATACAGAACTGCAAAGGTCCCGTCAGGTTGAAAACAGTCAGGCAAGGTAAGGACCCGGAGAGGCGGCGACTCACTCAGAACTCCGTTCAAACGTTTGCCCTTTAATGTTGCCCGGCTTTTTGAACATGAAAGGGGGTTGTTTTTTCTCTCTGTCAAGTCTTTAATTGAAACAAAAGGAAGCGCTCCTCAATTCGGCGCACGTGAGTGGACTTCACTTCCTGAGTGGGTAATATTGTAGTTGGTGATAAGTGCTCCCAGGTGAAACATTGATGCATCCAACTGAAGAACGAGTGACACAACTCACAAGAAGTCGTGATAGACGTTTGAATGACGTTCGTCGTGTACTTTTAACCCCTCTCTACCACCTGCCCGCTCCTGGGAGAAGGACATCAAACGTTGTTAATTCAGCTTCCCTTTTGTTCTTTACCAAACCTTTTTGAAACGGCTCACGTTGATGAATCGATTGATGTGTCATGTTGATGGCGTTTCAGGTTAATAATTATATTTTTTCAACACCTGAAATAACCACACCTTACAGGTGTCACTCAACCCAATACTTGAAATAGAATCGAGCCTTACAGATTAGGCTGACTCCATGTAGGAGGCCTGTATGAATACCATTTAGTAAGTGAGACATATTCTGTGAAATAAACTAGTGATCATTGCTTTGTAAGGTATTCTACTGGCTCCGTCTGTCCAGGCTGCTGGTTATCTGTTGAGTCCTCAAACAGGCTGGACTGGCAACGCTTCTCTAGCACCGAACAGGAATGGGAGCCATCAGTCGAGTGCAGCAACAGAAATGCGAACATCAGGCCAGTGTGGCTGGTCTGGCCAGTTCATGGTCAGCTTGAGTCAGCGGGGCTGGGCAGTTTGACACTGAGCCACTCTGACAGGCTCCCAGCGTGGTAAAACAGACTGCTGAAGGGTTGCTCGGAGCCAGCCCGGCCCACACTAACTTCCTGTAGAGACACACAAAAGAGCAGCAACTCTTCAAGGACAATTTCACATATTTAGAACCTGTGAATGCAGCTGGCAGCAATGTTGTCAGGGTCTGCTCAGACGTGGCACGCTGCTGCTTTTTTAGAGGCACTACACACAGAATTAAACATCATAGTACTACCTCATTCATGTCAGGACAGTGTTACTGGACTAGAAAGTCGGTCAGCCTATCCATGTGAATAATGAGGAAAAATCCACAACCAACGTGAAATAGAAAATCTTCACTTGAAGATGTAAACAGCCTTGTTGGGATGGGGAGCAGGTCTGATTTATTTCCTACTTTCTGATTGTGGTTTTGTTTACCGCGTATAGCTCCGACAGTTTGATGGAGTAGCAGCAGGGGGCGGGGCTTGGTGTAGGATCGATTGGGCCGTGAATTACACGATGGATGGCTGTCAATTTAAAACATAATTTTGCACTTCAAGAAAGTCACAAAATTGTGACATCTGTCACTGACGCTGCAACGCCCGTCTGTTTCATACTGGGTTGGCCTTGAATAACGGGTCTCACTCTATCTTTTGCTCCCCAGTTGATAAAAAGAGTCACTGGGAATTAACAATTGGCTCTCACCATGTGTAGATTTTTTTCTCAAATTAGGTCTCACGGGGGACACCGACAGGGCAGGGACTTTGTCTCCTTATTCCCATGTCCCATCGACAGACAGCCGGCAGGAAAAATAGCAGGATTTTATTGTTTACACCTGAGCTTTTCCTGTCAAAAGACGGCTTAAAGAGAAAAAGGCCTAACCATCCATCCATCCATCTTCTACCACTTTATCCTGTATTCAGGGTCGCGGGGGGGCTGGAGCTGATCCCAGTAGGGTACACCCTGGACAGGTCCCCAGTAAAGGCCTAACCATACTAATGATAAAGGTATAGGCTATCAATGCAATGGTTAGTGCAACAAAATAACAGCACAGAGTCAGTTACAGCCTTAAGGAGCGGTCTAGTCATGAAAACACTTGTGTGGGGGCTTTAATTCAGTTTGAAAGTTAATGAATTAATTAAACGGATTAAAAACAATTATTTTAGGATGTTTTTGTCCGCTCGGGCTCTTGAGTCTGAGTATATAAAGTTCATTTCCTGGTGATTCTCAGCTGTGATGTGTGCAGCTCACCTTCTCCCATTCAGAACTGCAGGGCTCGTCTGTTCTGATGAAACTCCTGCTGCAGGAAAAACACCAGGAAACGCACCAAAGGGCCAAGTGGTGGACATCTTTTTAAAAACGTTTGCCTGTCATTGAGCGCTGGCTTTATTTCTTGAATCGTTCTTATTGTGGAGCATTTTGATAGAAAACTATCTGGTCATTTTATTAAGCACTCATGTTAATACTGAGGGATCACTAGTGTGCATTCCCAGTTTTAGTTATTTTGGTCTCGTCATGTCAGCCAGTGTTGATTATGTCCTTCCTCCACTTTAATGACTTTAGACAATAGGAGGAAACTCACCTCTCACTTTGGACCAATCAGAGGTCTTATTGTTCCTTCCCCCCCCCTTTTCCAGGACCCATCTGGGGATGTCGGGTGTCACCGCCACAAAACGCCACACGATCAGATTCCATTTAAAGTTTTTTTTAATAATTCACGCTGTCTGGGAATTTCCCTCCCTAATCAGCCTTAATTGGGAAAATATGCTCGGCAACAAGGGCCATCTGTAAAATCTAAGTGACCTAATTTTACCCAGAGCTTGTGCCATTTTCTCGCTCTAATCAAGTGGGATGTGTGGAGAGGTGCTGCTGCAGTGTCTTTCCTCACTTCACACAGCACTCGCTGCTGTTTGACTGCCCACCGTAGAGACTTGTTGAAAAGCTTTAGGTCGGGACCTTCAGCAGACCTGTGAACACACACACACACACACACACACACACGGTGGCACTTCCAGTCTGAGCTGATTAAGTCTCTAACCATTTGTGCTGCAGAGATTGTATTATTTGCTTTGGATATCAGTGGAAAAAGTACAGGACACACACACACACACACACACACAGTGCAATGCTGCTGAATCCAAGGCACAGGAAAGCCACTTTACCATGTATTGATTGGACTGAAGCTGTGGGAAAATAACCAGATTATGTAATTCCAAACGCAGACTGCATTGTGACCGCTCTCCTCCTCACCCGTCCCTATTCAGGTCCGTAACGACGACACAGACGATATGATGTGTTTGCAAACAGAAATTTGCGTGATGATAAAACCTGTCGATCTGAAAAATAGGGATAATCTTCTTAAGAAGATGACCTCATACTCCACATAATATGCAAAACAATGAGTGACTGTGACACGACGGATAACACAAACACACAATCACGACAGAGAGGTGTCAGATTGAATGCATATTAGTGTCATGACCTCTCTGGTGTTTGTACATGTCAGGTGTGTTGATCATCAGGGAAGTTTCTATAATTGTGTGTGTGCGTGTGTGCGCATGAGCGTGTGTGTGTGCGCGTGTGTGCGTGCGTGAGTGTGTGTGTGTGTATGTCGTACGTTTCATGTGCACAGAAAGATGATGTTAGGCTGAGGTGTGTGTTGGTAACATACTAGGTATTGTAGCCAACAAAGGTCTTCACAAGGACTGTAAAGCCAATCTGTGTGTATTAATGTGCGTGTGTGTTTTGCGGACATGAAAAATGGCACAGTGGCCTAAAGTTCATAGGTTTCCCCGGGCAGGAGGTCCACTGTGTGTGTGTGCTTTGCCCTGGTCAACAGGATTTGCTGCATGTGACATACAGACACTGGAAATTAGAATCCTCGCTGCATAAAACAACCGTCGCCCTCCCAGACCAATCAGGAACTGAGGAGCTCCGGCTTCAGAAGAGCGTATTTCTACCCAAGCTGCGTTATATTACGGAGCTGGTGTGATGAACGAGGCCTCGCCGACTATAAATATTCGCCCCCCCTTCCGTAATGGCGGCGCGGCTTGCTAACCGGGGCTGCTCAAATTTACAACACCGTGTTACTGCTTCGACTCCAAAGTGCGTGTGCATGTGCAGGGGTTTCTGGCAGGCATTGCATATGGAAGTGTTTATTTCCTTTCTCTCAGCAGGAAGTTAAACACCCCCCCCTCGCCCCAACCCTTATTCCACCTTTGTATAGAGTGGTGAAGTCCCGCCCCTCCATTTCCGGGACATGGGTCCTCAAAAGCAAAAAAATATCAATGCGATTCAATGGGTAGATACAAATTATTTTCTGGTCCCGTTTGAATTGTGCCATGGATTTCACATATGTTCTTTGTGATATTTAAAGAAATTTTTTCACGCAAAGAAGACGACAATTAAGCGCGAAGAGTTTTGATAAAGTTAGGTTTTGTGTGAGCCGCTTTGTGAACTACAGCTCCTCGCTGTTCTCGTCGCGAATGATATACGTCACCACCCGCCGAGTCCGAAGTCCGCCGAGATGGCTGTTTCTCTGCTCCACTTCACCGCTTTTTTCCAAGGGCAGAATAAAAGTATCGAAAGGGGGGAGAACCACTATAAGTCGGGTCATGTGGAGAGCCGAGGGAGGGAAAAGGGCGATGACGTGACGTCACATACGCGACACAACATGTAGTCTTTATCATTGTGTTTTCTCAATGAATTTTAACTGAAGAATTGCACAATAAACGGTCAAACTCTTGACATGGAAAATTATAATTTAAGCCTATAAACAACATTTGTGTAATCCAAGGCATAACGACCGGGGGATCAGATAATAATTATTTTCCGTCCATTGAACACCATTCATTTTTTTCGCTCCGAAAGGACCCATGGCGCCGTTACTTCCTGCTTCCGCTTCGGCACTCTATTCTCTGACAGCGGTGGAACGACTTCACTTCCTCCCTCATAGCAGGCTTTGGGAAAGATCTCTGGCTTCAATTTCAGGGTGTGTTTATATGTTTTTGTGAGTGAGTGTGTGTGTGTGTGTGGGGGGGGGGGGAGAGAAAGAGGTGGGTGAAGATAGAAGTCACATGTGTACACTATAAGCATCTTCCCTACTTTGTGCTGAATTTCTGCTTATGTACGTTGGTGTTCAGCTTAAGCTCTGCATTCAACAACAGTGGACACTCGGTTACCAACTAAATAGACCATGAAATGCTGTCTCACTAATGCTGCGCTTTTTGTAATCCCACTAAAGAGGTACGCGTGAACGTGCGTGCAGTCTTTTCTTTTTCTTTTACTTAAGAGTAGTCTTTCTTTCCCTTAATTAGCTCAAGTGCTTTATTGAGTGTGAATGGGATTCAGTCACACTTGCTGCTTGCAGTTACACACTCTGTCAGAGGAGGAGAAAGGCCGACAATTTACGATGGTGAGTTTAGTGGAGTGGGGGGGCAGGTCGCTCTCCTCTCCTTTGAAGACTGCTCTTATCCAGCGTCCTCACGTTTGTGTACATGCACAGCGGAGGAATGTGTATTTCCGAGGAATGCGTCAGGATTTAGACACGGTTGATAAAAGTTCCCGAAGAAAGTCCTGAATACCAAAAGGACCAAACAGTTTGTCAGATCCTTACACGTTGTTGTCGTCGACTATGTGACATTACGATTTGCCGCTTCTCCTCAATGACCTTTCCTCGTCTACTCTGGCAATCAATGCCGCCGCCATGAAGCCATGAAATGCTGAGCTCGTTATGAGCGTCGGAACACAGGGGACTTAAAGCTCTCAACTTACTATCGGGCTGCTTGGGTTCAGTAGCTAAGGTAACCGTTAACCTAGCCGGTGTTTAGGATGAGCTGACAGATCTATTCAAAAGGCATTCACTTATTCACTGTCAATCCTACTGCTTGGCTAGTATAACCCCCCATCTGGGAGTTATGATGATGCTCAGTGTTAGCGAAATTATCCTTCAGTCTCAGTCTTTTTCTTTCATGAAGCATTAAGATCCCGGAAATCTACATGTCAGTTGCTTAGGAAGTAACTTAACACTAAACTCACCTTTTTGGAGTCATTAAAGGCCACTTTATTTCACCATCAACTTCAGGTAGAATGATTAATCTGTGCTATTTATTTATTTTAATAAATTCCAACTACAGTTTGCAAGTGCATGAAAAAACCTACAACTCATTTATCTGGTGATGGGGTTAAAAACAGTTTGCAGCCCCAGGAACAGCACATTTTACAGCATGCTGACACATGGTATATGCCATATTATAAATGTTTTCAGTTTGTATAACGACCCTGGATCAAAAGGTGATGTCACGATGCCCCCTCCTACTTTTACTAGCAGAGGTTTATATGTTGTCCCTACCACTCATTCACATCCCCTATGCTGTGATTGTCACTCCCCATTGCCTGTTTTGAAGCCTTGCTAAGCTAAGCTAGCAGTTCAAATGGCTCTGAATCAGTGTTTTGATGTGTCTGAATGCATTTTTGTGTTCAGGCAAAAACAGGGTATTAAGTTGGTGTTTACACTTAAAGACATTAGGACCTCTCCAGGTTTAGAGCCTGTTGTTGAACCATTCAGAAGCAGAACCACCTTTTGAACAGTAAATATGGAGTGTGAAATATTGTACGGAACCACTTCAGAAGTAGCCGACTCTTTGTCCGGTCTCTCCCTCTGTCATTGTGCTGTCTTCACAACATAGGCAGTTCTGTTCAGTGTCCTGTGTTAAGTCAGCAGCAGCATCATATGCCTGCAGATAGTGATGGCGTGCGTGCGTGCGCCCATTTTGTACATGCCGACACGGCCGTGTCTTTCTGCCAGCTCTGCTACAGTTAAACTCCGATGATATGTGGTGCTGCCTGCAGCCGGCCGACTAGGACGCAACGTGATGGGATTGGTTGTGTTTTGTGGGCATCATTAGTATGGCTGAGACTAGACCCACGAGCAAGTGGATGTGCCCAAAGAAATGCTGCTTGTCTCTTGAAAAGATATACGTTTTATATGTTTTTATTTAGCAGGGACTTTCCTTCTGCACAAAGAAACCTAGTTAAATGCTTGTGCATTTTTAACTCCAACTCATGATTCTGTAATATCACGTTGAGCTGCAACATAGTAAAAAGACACTCGGAAGCTTATGTCGAGTTAATTTGTTGTTGTTAAAGCTAACCGTCCGCTTGTTATCTTTCTAGTGGTGGTTGAACCCGGAAAATCTATAATTTATCTCTCAGGCTCCTTGAGATATGAAGGCCTTTCTTCCCCCTAGTCTGCTTCCTTTACTTTTAATTATATTGTGGTTTAGGCCTTGGGGTCTGTTTACCCAAATCCCATTAATATAAAGTCTTTGGGAAGCTTACTCACGCACATTTATGTGCACACGCAGACAAAACAAGAGAGTATCTACAGGTTTAGAGAACAGTCGAGCCCTGATTAAGAGGATTTAGACACGAGTCTGTCTGTTTGTCCACGGCAGTGAGCACACACACACACACACACACACACACACACACACACACACACACACACACACACACACACAGGCCCAAACTCCTGGGATCTTCCTGCAGTGGTAATTATGCGGCACCCAACAATGCCTTGTTGAACCACACTGCCTTATTCCTCCTCCTCATCTTTCCCAGCTCTATTCATCTCCTCTGCTCTCTTTATCTCTCCCCTCTCAGTTCTTCATCTATTCTCTCCGCACTCATTGTCGTCTGAGTATGGGAATTGTGACGGCTCTTATTAAGGGGCAGCCCACTCTGACTGAGCCCCCCCCCCCCCTATTTCCTTTTCCTGCTTAAGTCCAAATGAAAAGAATCGTTCCAACAGGTCACTTCACAGCAGTTATGGATGACGGTGTGTGGCCAAGCATTGAAGAGGGCTTTGTGTGGGTGGTAGTCGCCGAGATGGGAGAATGTGCTGGATTATATGCCTTATGGGTAAAACAATTAGCTGGGAGAGAAAGAGATATTGCTCACATGTGTTCAGGTTTGCAGCGAGGCAGTGACCACTGAGGTGTGTGTAAAAGTATCTCTTGATGAACCAACAGCGGTTTTTCCCAGAACTCTTTTAGTAATTGATGCATTTGAGGTCAATGGGGGACTATTGATCTCACACATTTTGGGAAAGACCCTTATTCACCTTCTTGGAGAGTGTTAAAGGATCGTGATGTCATGCCTGTAAATGAGTACGGCTTAGCATAAAGACTGGAAATCAACAAGCCTGGCTCTGTCCGAAGGTAATACCATCTGTGTACCCGTACCAGTGCAGGTAAAGCTCACTAATCAACACAATATATCCGGTTCTCGATACAAACAAACAACAATTTACCATTTTACAAAGACTTTCTGAGTAATTGCCCAGCCACCAGTGGGGCGGGTAGCTACCGCTTCCGGTCTCCATCTGGAAATGTGTCGTGGTGACCGGCGCCAAAGCATCCTTGATGGAGAAAGCATGTGTGTGCTGTGGTTAGCTGGAAACCTTAATGACACCAAATGGCTTCGGTAATCTGTTCTGATGACAGGGGGGATATGGTTGTGTCATCAGCCCTGCAGAGCTGAGCAGCTGACGGCCATGGTGCACTGTCTTACAGCTATCGCCGCTATCCCTTTGTCGGACTGCATGGCTCTACGTGATGTGCATCTGCTGGGCTTGAGTTCCCTAAGCCGGGGCCCTCACCACATGACTCCGTCACCACAGACCCCTGCACCACTCACATTAAAGACTGAGCGATTACATGCATGCTGGGGACCACACACAAAAAGATTCTTAACTCAAGTAAGCTAGATACCAAATTACCTAATGTTCATGCTGCATATTTAGCATCGTCATGGGTATATTGTTTTATAAGCCAGTTATACAGTAAAATCAGCATTTCTATTTCTCATGGTTCCAATTCAGTTTTATCACAAAATATTATGGGTGGTGGCTATTATTGCTAAGCATTATTTAGTGCTTAATATGTGTGGAGTGGAGCTTTCTTGCTAAGACTGCAGGCTGACATAACAGCTCCCTAATGACGGCTTGAGATGGATAAAATGGGCCAAATGTGATCGAATACGAAGGAATTCTACTTATCATTTGGTCATAGCAACTGGGATCGGGCACACAGCACAATATAATGTTCTTAAAAGTCAAAACGAGACAAATTATTTGCAAATGTAAGCTGACTAACTGGTAACAAACAGCCTAAAAGCACATTTGAGCTGCGTGGCGAGTTTGCTGCTTTGAATGCCCCAACAACGTTACGCTGTGTGTTTTGCGTGTCTGATAACGGAGCATAAAGGTCAGTATGCATACCGACGCTTAAAGGTCAGCACACAGAAAAATAGAGAAAAATGTGTCCTCATTTTTCCCAGGCAGAAGCCGTCCACACGCTCGTCACTTGCTGCACAAAGCTTCACGAAAACCAGTACGGTGAGGAAAATGTGACACTTGCTGATAGAATCTTAATTAGACAAGCGGTGACTAATTAGCAAAGACAGGGAAAGGATTGAGTCTTAATTAAGAGGTCACTGTTGTCCACCTCCTCTCTTCACTGTCGGCATCAGTCACAGATGTGAATGTCTAGTCTCAAGAAGTGACGTCTGTTTATGTGACACCTCTTCCAGACGACCCCACTCTGCCCTCCTTCCAGCCCCCAACACAAACACCCACCCTAATTCAACACCAGATAAAGCCTCATGTAAATACTGGACTCTCCAACTGGGAGCAAGGCTCTGTCTGTTTCTTTTTTTTCTTTTTTATTATTACCATTTGTTACTATGCATTTAGACAGCATATTATTGGCCAGCTTTTTAAATCAAAGCAGGAAAATACCACTGATGATAGATCCTGGAAGTTTAAGCTAACAGGAGTTTTTCTCTATTATGTAAATGTTGATACATTGACTACACATTTCCACATGATCTTAATCCTCCTCCTTTTAAGAAGAAGATATTGTACATCTTCACTGTGGCGCTTATTTTCACATTCCTCTCTTTAATGAATTTGATGCAGCGTTAAATCCACTTTGGGTTTGAACTCTGTCCAACAGCAGTGTTGTAAATTCAATTCAGCGTAGTATACTGCTGACTTTAAAAGAAAGAGCCAGCACATGTGGGTAGAATTGGACAAGGCATGTTGTATTTTTTAATTAAAGAATACAGCATGAACAAATTTAGCATACACTATAATGTAGACTTGTACGGTGACTGAAATCTGAATTTTCTTCATATAATTCCTTTGGACATTTTTTCTCTCACTCAACATATCGAGGCATTGCAATTTATTTGAGGTTGACCCACATTTTTAGGTAACATGCCTAGATTGATGTTGTACTTAATGACTAATCAGTCGTGGTTTCGCTACAATACATTTGTGGTTTTGTTGCATCTTTTTGTAAGTAATATGTTGCCAGTCTAGTTTCTCTGACTTGACACCATGAAATACTGGTGTTACTGAAATATTATGAGACAGACAAGCTTGGTTTTATTCCTCACTTTTAATTATTTAAGCAGAAACACCCATCTCCCACATAAATGTTGTAAATAAATTCTAAAGCCAGCCAATGGAGACTTTGTAGTTGTAATTTAAGTAAAAAGAAAAGAAAAAAAGATAGTACTCTGGAGCCGACTCCACAGTGCTAAATCCTTGCATGGCCATGGTAAAGGCGACGTAGGCCTGTGAGCAGCGTGCTGCTGCTAGTCGTCTCCTCCGAGGTGAACCCATTCGGATGCCCACATGGAAACCGTGTCTGACGGTGATGGGGTTATGACTTGACACAGACCTTCCCAGGCCTTGTCATCGTGCCTGTATTTTCAGTGTATCTAATGACCAGGACATTTACCGAGCGTCGCTGCTCTGGATGGAGGCTTTGTGACGCTGAGGTTTGCCACTCACAGCTGATGCTATTTGCGAGGCCTTCATGTGGGCATCATGTGATTTCTAGCTGTGTGTCGGGTCAAATGGGCAGGATTGTGTGGGCTGGCTCTGAATGCCATTTGTCACTTGGTAATGCCACACTACTATCACTGCAGCTTCAGATTCTCTCTCTCTCTCTCTCTCTCTCTCTCTCTTTCTCACACACACACACACACACACCATTGCTTCCATGCACTCTGTACTGTTCAGGAATGCTCTGTTTACATAGCTGGAGCTGGCCACAATTAGTATTTGAGTCTCTCAGGTGTCTGCAGTGTGTCACTGACGGTTATTTTATAGGCTCGTACTCTAGCAAATGCTGCTGCACTTTGCCTAAAAGTCTCCTCTGTCCTCTGGATTTATATGGACACAATGGCCCAGAGACTCTTAGGTTTAGCACAGTCATTGTAAGGAGACCTTGAGAATAGTTGTTATAAGTATAAGTAGTAGTATTCACCGGCTTCGTTATTAGTCTGAAATGTTGCCACTGTGATGAAAGCTTGGACATAAATTGACATTGTTTGTCAAGTTTATACAACTCTGAATGCATAAAGCCTATTAAACAGATGGTCGAACAGAATGCAACCTTCTACTGGAGTTCTTCCTGTACCGATACCAATAACCGAACAGCTTCTGATGGAGCTTAAAATATTTAATATTGCATCAGTGAGTACACTAGTCGATGCACCGAATTAATATCACATTATCATATCATTTATCAGCTTATTTACTCTGCAGCAGCCACAACAACACGTGTCTCTACAACTCTCAACTCTGGAGATGAGAAAGAAGTGTTTATCTAATGTACAGCTGTAAGATGGCATCGTTATCAGGATGAGAGCATCTTTACTTTGTCCCTGCTTCAACCTCCCTAGCCTAGCTTACTGCACCATTGTAAAAGCAATGTGCAATGTCAGCATGCCTTTGCACACTCCCCCCCCCCCCCCCTCTCTATTTTTCTTATTTTTTTAAATTTTCCTACTTGATGCACTTTAGCATGAAATGACAGTTCCAGTACTGATGATGCATCAAGCAGCGAAACAGAGAATCACACATTTTCTTAAAAACTCATCGGTGAAAATAGGCAGAGGATTTCTGTCGAACACAGACGTCCCTCCATGACCTCGAGCTCTACTGGGCTCGAGAGCTCATAAATTAGACAAGAAATCTAATTTCCCTGTGGGGCTCTTAGGATCCGATGGCTCACAGACACACTGTTTCCTTTCAGGGGTGGTTGATTTCTATTCTTCTTGATGTAAATGGGCTGATAAGCAGACATTTGGAACTGGATTGTGGCCTAGTTGCTTGCTGAGTCACATTGGGGATGTAGTTTTTTTTTTTTACTACTTTAACTGTTTTTGTATTTTTTCAGGCCTGTTTGCAGTCGTCTCCTCGCAGCTGGAGATACGATTGCTGTGAGAGTGAGTTTAATACAAGTGTTGAGTTGTGTTGTCTTGGTCCCGAGGCTCAGGGGCGCAGAAAGCACCACACACTTTTAAACAATGTTATCACAGAAAGCAGCTGGAACACTGGGTCCAGGAATGACTGTGATAAGGGGAGTAATTTTCAGCATCGTCATATTTTACTGGCCTCAGTTGTTGAGTTCGTGTCTCCCTTTTGAAAGGGCTTGTGGGTTGTTGTTCAGCTTTCTTTCAGATCCATTTTCACTATCTCTGACTCTCCATTGCTCCCACTCCAACTCCTGTGCGGCACTTCCTCAATCCATTACGTTGCCTTTGTCCTCCACACTCTTTGTTCCGCTTGATATGGACAGGTAGGGGACATTTACTGCTTTGTGAGGCAGAGTTTGCGACTAGCTGGGACACTGTTGTGAATTTGATAACACGTTGAGCAGTCTGACAGGTCTCGTTGTAATGGAAAGGGTGTGTTTCATTCTCAGTGTTCAAACAAATAGGAGCCAATCAGATGCGTGTTGACAACACCTGCCAACTACTAATCAGATGGTCATCATGGAAATCTGACACCTGCTCCTCCTGTTTGTCTGCAGATAATAGAATGATGATTTCTTTTCCATTATTATTCACGTTTAATCTCCCCTTCTCTAACGTTAAACAACACTGAATCCTATTGGCCAGTTAATGCCTTGTTTCCACGGGAACATTTAAAGGCACAGTTACATTACAAACTAGTGAATGCCGAAAGTTGACTTTTAATTTCCCTGTATTGCCAAATTTTATCAAGGTGAAAGAGACTGTACTGACTGAAATAAACTTTAGTGTTATGAGTTGTGAATCGCAATGTGTGTCAAATTTATTCTCGTTCTCGGTGTCTAACTCACCGAGTAAGTTTAAAATCAGGATGATTTACACCTTCTTAGGATATCGTCATGTATACAGTCTATCCATAAATCCCAAAAAAGATGATCCTTTAACTATAGAACTTAATGCAGCATTGCAGTGATGGTTGTCTGTGTATCAGTGGGTACTTCCCAAACTGGAACTGCAAATTCGGCATATTTTGAATGGTGGCAGTTTGGCAAAATGTAAACGGAAAAAAAACAGGGCTCAAGTTGTTTAAACACCTAACTTACTCCATGGTGAGATGATATTTCCTGTTTACATTCTCCAAAGCCCCCAAACTGTTATGTGAAAACATAGAGCATCAAATGAATATTGCACTATCAATATTTCTTGACATTCCCAAGGCTCAGAATGTCCCAGCGACACGGTTCTTATATTACTGAAACACTCCCCTTTATCCATTCGTACACAAATATGACTTTTCCAAAACAATCTGAATTTTAAATAGAATAAGACAACTACCTATACTGCAAGTGAGTTTGTGTGCATTATCTCCATGTGGCCTCAGCCGGTTCATTGTCCTTCTGGTAGGAATGGTTGGAATCCAACGCAGCCAGTCAGGGCTGTTTATCGTCACGTCTCCAGGTTTGCTGTCGTCGAGCAGCACAAGAACATGGCAGTGTCTCTGTCCTTTACAATGGCAGATGGACGCTTGCAGTGAATGAATGAATGAATCACTCAGTTATTTGCATTGTTACGGAGTGAAACGGCATTTCTTAAATGGTGGGTGTGGCCTTAATGTGACACAGCAGTGTTATCTTCTCTTCCTCCTCTGTGTGTGTGTGTGTGTGTGTGTGTGTGTGTGTGTGTGTTTTATGTGTGTGTGTGTGTGTGTGTTGCCTGCTGATCCAGTCGGGCAGGTTGGGGTGAAACTACAGCATACTTCCTCTGCACCTGTCAGCAGGTGCACTGGGCATCATTCAGTGGCAGAACGCATCATGAGGGCGGGATGAGGATGAGATATCACAGGCTGCCGCGCTGCCTTGAAACGTGACCACACCCGTACACATCCCTGTTTTTATCCTGCACTGGCAAATGCAAATTCCCCAGAGCCGGTTGAAACCTCTCTGGACTCGATATTTGAATTGTCCGCTAGAGAGATTGAATGTCACACTTTGGGCCGATGTGTCTTTACCCTGGTTAAATACTACACTTGCCTCTTATCTCTGTAAACTTGATGTCTGAGGTGATTGGTGTCAGGTGACCTTTTGGTTGTCACAGCAACGGCTCCTAAATCCCAAGACGCCGGTCATCTCCAGGAGCTTGGCTGATTACTAAATTAAATCTCCCTGGACACACAGACACAGACACACACAGACACACACACACACACACAAAGAGAGAGAGAGAGTTGGAAAGCGGCAGATAAACAGTGGTGGGGAGAGCGGAGAAGCTTTTAGTCTCATGATGTTGCAGCCAGATAACTTTGTTTATCTGTCTGAGGACGGACAGACCACATTCCTGCTTTTTCTCTGCACAGATAGCGAGATACAACAGCATTGTTGTCCACATCGAGCCAATCATTGTTGTGGGCTGTTATTTGGTAAAAGATTGATAAAACACAGAATTACTGAAATCCATTCACTGGTACGTTCACAGTTCAATACATGAAGATATGAATGCTGGAGGTTCTTCCACAAAACTTTGTCTTATATCAAAGTTAGTAATTCAAAATTGTGAGGAATAGGGCTTATCCATCCCAATACTCGAGCTAGAGCTGCAACATTTAGTCTATTCATTTATCAAACATTAATCTCCAACTATGTTGACCATATATTTATTCTGTAGGTCATTTTACAGAGTTTGTTAGTTCCAGGTTATCCGAGAATATGTTTTACGTTATAATATATTACCATATGGGATCAACAAACCAGTTGTTGCTTGTTTTCTGGGAATATTCTTGATTATAATGAATATAATAAAATTGAATGAGGGGCAGCCCTTAATTCCGATGTTCAAAGTCGTAGTATTTCACATTGTACAATTGTACTGTAGCTTCCATCCGTCCTCTCGGTTGTGAAAAGAAAGGCCTGGTTTCACCAGAAAGCCTCAGGAAGTGGATTCATCAGTGCTCTCCAGCACCTTTGACCTCACAGATAAGCTATAGGCTGGCTGCTCTTCAGTCCTAGCTTCTTCTAATCTCTGGCATGCAGAAAAGGGATTAGCATGCCAAACTGTCTGATGATGAATTTATTTAATTCATTATACATGTGTGAATAAGTTCTAGAAAATAGGTGTAATTATCACTTGAGCTACTACTGCATTTCAAATGTAAAAATATAAGCACACATGTAACAAGTTCTGCCTGTTCTGAATGTAAAGTGTGCAAGAGTGAACTATAGAGAGTTGAAGGGCAGCGGAGCAATATGGGAAAGGAGCATTAATGTTTCCACAGGAAAAACGTTGCTGGGAAGGTAGAACATTTGAATGCAGTTTTAAACAAATGATGTCATAGCTTTGCTCAACATTGTGTAAAGAGAGCAGAGGAAAATGAGTTGCTTTGTTCTCCAAGTATCCAGACGTGTGTGTGTGTGTGTGTGTGTGTGTGTGTGTGTGTGTGTGTGTGTGTGTGTGTGTGTGTGTGTGTGTGTGTGTGTGTTGTGTGTGTGTGTGTGTGTGTGTGTGGTCTAAATACAGCTCTTTACTGTTGCCCAAATCAACATGTGCCAAAAGGCACAAACAAGGTCATAAAAGTGACTTTGTATTGTTGCTCTAAACATAGACCCGCTCTATATTTTGATACTGTTTTCCACAGGCGATTGTGTCTTTGTTGGATGTGAATCAGCGATGGATCTCTAGTCAGCTACTGTTTGCTTGTTAAATGTCAACCCTAGGCAATGTTCTTATCACTAACACATGTGCCTTGGCTTTGTGTCATTGTCCTCAACAGAACACCGTCTTATCACAGCCATTTCTTTGTATAATTATTGTGGATTTCTTTTCTGTTAAAAGTCAAAAGTTCATAGTGCCAGCGACCTCTACAAGATAGAAACGTAACCAACTCATATTTAGGAGGTTCAGTAGTGCGTGCCTCAATGTGGCCCAGTCAATGTCGGGGAAATCGCCCATCCAAACTGTGATCCTGGCTTAACCTCCACTCTCTCTTTTTGGCAGCTAGAAGGCCCATGCACACACACACACACACACGCAAGCAAACATGCACACACACACACAAACACACACACACGCAAGCAAACATGCACACACACACGCACGCACGCGCAAGCAAGCAAACACGCGCACGCACACATGAACCCTACTACAAATTTCCCATCTGCCTGGCACTCAGAATTATGAATTAGAGCAGACACAGGAAGAGAGGCTAGATCTGTTTTTTTTTCTCTCTCTCTCTCTCTCTCTCTCTCTCTCTCTCTCTCTCTCTCTCTCTCTCTGTGTGTGTGTGTGTGTGTGTGTGTGTGTGTGTGTGTGTGTGTGGTGTGTGTGTGTGTGTGTGCTGTGTGTGTGTGTGTGTGTGTGTGTGTGTGCACCTACCTGCTCATCTGATGCGTCTCTGTGACGTGTTTCTGCCCTGCTAAGCGCCAGCTGTACAGGAAGGTATTTCAGCCTACCTGACTGTGGAACGAGTGCTCAGACCAAAGCTCAGACGACCAGAGTCATCACTCAGTTTGTCGTGAAATGAATGACGGCCAGAGGACGTCTGTTTTTTGTGCGATTGAGTCGTAGCGTGTTCACGTTCATCAGGGACCATCTATAGTTATTTGCTTTAAATGAGAGCTATTACATTCAAGTCCAAGCCAAATACTTAATATTCCTGGCTGACAGATGTGTCGAGCTTCAGAAGACGGAGAAATGGATCGTAGGTTTATAGCATTGAACGATCTGTTCACCTGGCCATCTTGACTTTCTCCAGCTGCTCCAACTGCACACGTATTTTACACTTAATATGGCACGTAGGTCGCCAACAACTGTTAGGGATCTAATAATGTAATGATTCTAAGTGAGTTACCTCTCTGATACAGCATTGCACTCATCAGTCTGAGACAGCACAGCCTCTCCTTTTCTGGTCAGATGTATTTAATATACAAATACATTTTGTATCCGTGTATAAGATGAAGTAACAAGTGGAGATCACAAGGTTTCTCCGTCTTTAGTCGTGGGAACCAGAAAGAACAATGAGAGATTACCTCATTTTGCTCTCATTAACATTTTAGCTCACACCCATCTTAACTTAATTTCACTCTCTCTCGCTTTCTCTCCTTGGGGATCTACTTTTCAGAAAACATTGTGGGTCATAAAATCTGGGCGTGTATGGGTTCTTCCATCGGCCGTGGTCGGCTTGACACGACCTTATGGAGTGGAAGGAGCTCTGAGGAGCTGGGGAGAAACTGGTGGGGCTTTTGCACCAACTGAGACTGTTCCCTTCCCTCCCCTGAGACTCATTCCAGCGTTCAAACTGAAATCAATCCTCTTCCCTGTCGCCCTCCTCCTCCTCCTCCTCTCATCTCCCTCATTCTCTCTCTGTTCAGTTACCTCCTCCTGTCCTCCATCCTTTCCCCCAAGCCTATATTGCCAGGAATCCAATTACATCGCATGAGAGTAGACCCACTCTAATGCTACTTCTGTTCTCCCACTTCAGTCCCCTTCATCTTGAACTCCCCCTTTCTCTCATTTCGGCTTCATAATTCTTCACCCAGTGGGTAAAGGAAAAATCTGCCACCCCCCTGGGCATTTCCCCTTCAGGTGTGTCACTCCGTCTTGGGTCAGTATCACCTCATGGCCCCTCCTCTCTGGGCCCTGGGTGCCTGGCTTTCTTTGCATTCCCACACTAAACATTGGCTGTGTTGACACTGCTGTAGTGGTGCTGTCATGGTTTTTTCTGACACACAGCAGGTGAACCATATATGAGGAAAAAGGTCAAAGCAAGGCCGTGGGTGGCTGGATGACGGCGGTGGAGATATAAGAAGGTTGAGCCAGTTGACAGCATTGTGTTATTATTGACTGGATTTGTGGTTTGTATTTTTTTAAATCTAAAGTTTTTCGACTGTCGGTAGAAGTTTGAAAATTAACAATGGATTCACAGTGTTTGTGAAATTCATCGAGACAAATAAAGTGCAATAAATGAGCTTTTTTTTCCAGATAACACAAAAGACTTGTGTGTTTTTTATTTGACAGCAGTAATGTTGAAGTGGATTGGGCTGGTTTATGTTCCATATTTGTGTCTTTGTGAGCGTGTTTGTCAGGCGTCGCTGGCTGAATCATTAAGCTGTCGAGATCCTCCAACAGAAGGCAGATATTACCTCCATATTTCATGTCGGGAGGAATGGACGTGCCCCGCCAGTCCCACTGTCTAATCAGCCTAAAGTGGACCGTGCCAATAAGCAGCAGCCACAAATCACTCTCATTTCCTGTTTTGGGATGAGCTGTGTTGTTGTTGTTTTTTATGTTTTACCTCACAAATAACAGCTCAGATTTCAACCTGCAGCATGCTGTATAGGTTGTGGTAATATGCCAATAATGGATAGGAGGTGTAAGGATGTGTTATGTGATTCCATGTAATCCAAGTATTTTTCTTGCATCACCTCCAAGAACATTAAAACGTACCATGAATTGCAAGTTCAAGCTATAGGGGCTAATATGCATGAATGTGCCTTGAGCTGTTAGTAGAAAATGGCAATTTTGTTTATACCGGGGATAATGAGATGGAATATAAATCCTGTCCAAGCACAGCAGTTAGCTGAAGCTCCTCTCTCTGTGGATAGTATTCAAGACACCATAGGAAACAATGAAATGTAAGCTGTGATGCAGGCTGTTCCTTCTTAATTCAGAGCTGTCAAACATCCAAATTAGATTAGCTTCATTGATTTTAATCTAGGCCTACTTTCCAATAAGCTGCATTATGTGGAAACATATCTGGGAAAGTTGTTGCTCTTAAATGGCTCAGAGTGGGTTCAGGGTTCAAACACTGTGTAAAATCCAGTGAAGAAGAGGAGATTTGTTAACCAACAGCAATCTTTGTCGACCTTAAGCAGAGCAGCTTTGATTTATTTGATTGTTTTTATATTTACAATATATGAAAAATATAATATATATCTAAATAAATAATATATGCACGGCCTCAGCATGTTGTATTTTCAAAAGGATCCTAGGTTTGTTCTTCTTTTAAAAGAGAACTCCACTAGTTTAAACCATAACCACCTGTCTAAACCTGGCTCCTACATTACCCACAATGCATCGTGTTAGCTGACAGCTCAGTCAGAAATCCGCTAGGATCTAGCAGAGATGAAGCTCCCGACCACCTCCCAGATTTTTTATTTTTTTGTAGTCTGGTAGCCTTCATATCGATTGACATCACTTAAGGCAATTAACCAGCAGTTCCCTTTGGAGTGGCAAAAGGGTTTCTACAGCTTTTGTGCACATAAAGAGTACAGCTCCCCACCAAGTGTAAACAGACCTTGATGTGCACAATTGGTGGAGTTCCTTTTTAAGGCATGCCTTTTGCATCAGCACAAATTACAAACAGACAAATGTCATTCCTTCTGCTCTTGCTTTGACTACATGTAACACACACAGCTAGTAAAGTAAAACAACAAAGAAAACTTTCAAAGCAAAACCTCAGTTAGCATCACAGACTGACAATATACAGGACAAGAGGTCTGAGGTGGGACCTTTGCAGTGTGTGTGTATGATGGATATGCTGAACGCTCAGTTGTGTGGGATGCGGGTTTGTCTGTAATAATGACTCCCTCCCACTGCTCGAAAGCAGGGGTGTAAACAAACTCAGACAAACCCTCCTTCTCATCCATCCCTCCCACTCTCCAACAAAGTAGTTAAACAAACAAAAAAGGAAATCAAATTTGAAAGATGTCTTAATTTTGTACACCATACAGACCTAAAACAATAATTAGTTTTTAGTTTCACTGACCTTGATCCAGAGTGAATCTAAATCATCACTTTTATGACCTCCTTTGTGACTTCTTGCAAGTCATCCTAAAGCTCCCCCGCCAACGTTTTATTCCCGAGAGACATCAACACTTGAAGCCGGTCATTGCGAAGGAGTAAACTTACTCAATACAGCAGATGGATAGAAAACACTCACTCACTACCTCATAGTTCAACATTTCTTCTGCCTCTGTAAACTCTCAGCATGGCAGACTGAGCACGGCGACTGGCACAGCCCTTCATAAAGCTCCTCAGCCCCCGAGGCAGCATGCTAATGTAAACGCTGTGCTCTGCTGCCCTTGTTTTAATCACAACCATATGCCTTGCATTCCTCCCCCCCGGGACCTGGACCCCGTTCTGCCGACAGCCATCCAGTAATAAGACGGCCAAATACAGAGTTTGTCGAGTTGCTCGGCTGAAACACCTCATATCAGCAGACCGCCCTTTAAATATTATATTTCAGCCGAGTTCATATCACACCTGAGGAGGCAGGAGACTTGCAGACAGGTGTTCAGAACCACAGGAACGTGGGTGAGTAATGCCCTCTGATGCTTCGTGATGGAACCGCGATTCTCTTGATCAAGACATTTAACCTCGACATCCTCCCCGACAGTTTTGTGTTCATATCCTTGCTAGCTTACTTACTGACTGTGTGTACAAGCTAGAAGTAGATCATCCCGTTTTTTTTAATCACATCACCCACATTATTTTGAGCTAATGCTAATATCAGCATGCTAACAATTGCTTCTTAGCACTAAAGACAAAGCACAGAGGCTGACGGAATTGCCATTAGTTTTGCAGGTAATAGGCAAAATTATTGGATGCAGTTTGATCTGTTGGTGCCACTTGAACAAATGCCAGGGGGTAACCAACACTCTGGTTTTTACTTGTTTTTTTATTAGTGCAATACTGTTGTTTTCTGGTTACTAATATACTGGAGAGATATGAACGTCAGCTAGCAGCTATCCTGCGGAGATCATTCATCCAAACGTTTTTCGGTTATTGCAGTCTGGTCAGAAGTGGTAATAAAACACTTTTCAAATACTGCTATTCGAGCAAACACAACAGAAAATATATATTTGAAGCACAATGATGAAAATACAGTACTTGTGTATAGTATTCCCTAAAAATGTTGTTTCATGATGCAAAAATACTTCATGGCTGAACGCCTTCTTACTAAGCATGTCCAGAGTATTAATAAATATCTGTGGCCGTTAAGTATTAAGAGGACTGAGATACCTGATACTCTGCACTTGTGTTTCTCTTTAATGTGGCACATTGATAGTAGGAATATTGATGTGTATTGCATTATTTTATGTGTCACTGATGGGCTGATAAATAGCTGCTTCCTCAGGCTCTCATCTCACCGCTCAATTAGGGAGGAAGGTTATCTGAGGACAGAATGCAACGCACCACTGCGACAGGCAGATGATGACACTACCTGTGTCCTATGCATCTTTCTCCCGTCCTCTCCCTCTCTCTCTCTCTCTCTCTCTCTTATGAACCCCTGCTTTCCGTTAGTCTCATCCTTTCGTGTCTTCACCTGCGCTCAATCACTCACGTCCGTCTGACTTTTCACTCTCTTCCGCCGCTTTATCCTCCGAGGCTGTGATGGATTGTTTTACCGTGCTTATAGCTTTGCATTCATCACCCCTGCTGGCTGGATTTGACGATTTTGAACATGATTTCTTTCACAGTCTATCAATAAACTAGGTTTTGTTTTGCAACCCTGTAACCCAAACAAGAACCTCAGTATGGTAGTAATACACTTGTGTGTTTTGTGTATCATGTATGTCCAATGGGCAATAGAATGGGTTTTATTAACTGTGATGTAAAAAGAGGCCAATTAGGTTCAGTTTAGCAGAGCGAAACATCAGAGGTGTGTGTGTGTGTGTGTGTGTGTGTGTGTGTGTATGTGTGTGTTAATAGAGACACAGTAACTGAATGCTACATATGTGGTTGAACCTGCTCTGTTGGATTGTGGGTGGTCTGATGTCATTATTCACACATGCAGACAGTTTCTGCCTTCATGCTGCACGGCCCAGCTTTAGTTTCACTGCTCATGTTCAATTCCCTATCTGCTTCTTCTTTGATCTTCCATCACATCTACTGTTAAGGCACTCAGATCACTTTCAAGGCCCTTTTTCTCTTCCACTCCTCTGGAGAAAAAAAAAGAAATTGCTGTACAAACAACAGATGTGCGCTCTGATCCCAGGTCACCACTTCCATTTTCAAGGAATGGTATGTTCCCCGACCCTTTTGACACAACTTAACAAAGGAGATATCCTGAAAGAACATTGGTGGTCTTTTGTTTAGCTGTGAATTTTCAGCTCTCCTCTGTATGCCGGCGTGCTGATGGAAACTTCCCATCCCAAATCGCCCCTCTGTTTATGGTGTTTTAACTTTTGCCAAGGCGGCGGTGAGAGGCCCATGCTTATGGCCCTTCCCACTGTGGCGCTGTGACAAATGAGCATGGGTGTTCATGTGTGCGGATGCTTGTATACACTCCCAGGCACCAGCAAGTGTCCCATACAGGTTCAGTCACAGTAGACCTGCTGAGGAGGCAGGAAAATTGCCTGATCTCTGCCGATATTCCCACAAGGCACAGGAACAAACTGTTTTTCTGGTCAAGAACGAGTGAAGGTAAGATCCTTCCTTTGGCTCTTTTCCTATGAAAATGCCTTCTCAGCTGAATAATAACTCTCAGGAAGTTGTATATATCATCCCTGACATGCAGTTTGAATAGCAAAAGGGCACGTTTTTCATTTGCTGTTTTTTTTAAATGAACTGAAGGCAGTCTTTCCACTTTGAGATTATTACACAATTGAAGGTGAGGTGGGAATGTTTCAGAAATACAGGCCTGAAGGTAATATATTCTTTATGAGGGCTTTATTGCTAGTCATATTGCTAAATTTGATGTAATTGTTGAGGTGGGCTATGGAAGTGCTGAAAGGTAGAGAATCGTTTGCCTCACCCGCCTATATTCACGGTGAGAATGATGATGATTGTAATGTGAATGTTGGAAGCTGTTTCTGTGCCTCTGCTGAGGCAGCTTATTGCCCCGTGGTTGTGTATGTCTGTAATGTAGAAAAGTGAGTTCACAATGTACTTATCCCATAGCCTGGTTTGTTTTTACGTTTCTTGTCTCTTCTCAAGCTTCCGGCAGAGTCGTCGGGCTTCAAGCAAATTAGATAAAGTAGTCAAACGGTGGCATTACAACTTCAGGGTCTGTCATGTGATGGTGATGGGCTCAAAAAAGGTTCCCCCATAGACTTACATTATATCCAACGCCGTACCAAGTTCTCTTCATAGACTTTTTCAAACTTTCAACATAACCATTTGGCAATGAGCAGCAATGAAAAGGTCTATACATCCAGAGTTTCATCCTCTTGTCCTTTCCCCGAGCCTTCTAAAGTTATTTTTCTCCTCAGATCTCTAAGTACGCAACGGAAAATTGTGAAGTGCTCGACAAAGAAATACGAGTTTTATACGCCGATCAATCTGTTTCCACCTGGTGTTTCTCGATCCACTAGGTACGACCGTGCGTTGAGAAGAGAAAACTGAAAGAGAAAGAGAGAAACCATTCCTGGCATGACTGGTAGCCTCGATCTCACCACACAAGAGTGGTGTTTTGTTAACCTCGTAAACTCAGACCACATTCCTCATCAAAAACAGTTGTTTTGTCTTGCAAAGATGCTGTTGCTACTTAGGCCTCATGTTTCTTCCTGCCATGTGAATTTTATTGTTTCGTAAAGGAAAAGCGTTTTCTTATACATATTACTTTCTTGTCACGTAGCATAAAGTCATCTCCCTTTGTGTCACAAGCAATTCCTCTCAAAACTGGGAGCTCAGAATATTAAACATAGTTCAAAGGGCAATAGTAATGTGACAGTCTTATCGCTTTTTTTAATTGTCATCATGCTTATATCTCCAAGATAGTTTAACATTAAAATGTTACACACAAGTTGAAAGCTGGAACGTGCTTCCTGCAGCAGAGGCTCTTTAGTAGCGGCGGTAGCTGCAGCAGCATGCTGCCATGTCGGGTCTCAGCTTCGAAGAGACGAGGATGGAGAAATTAGTGTGAGAAAGAGTCGCCGGACGTATCAGCAGTGTTTCTGTCGATTCCAATTCACGTTTTGAAAGAACTCATTCTCCAGATCGGGTTTGTCCGAACTGCAGTGAAAAAGGGCCAAACACTTTCGTCTCTCCACACATCATTTTTTCATCACCGCATATTGAAATCTCCTTTTCCTTTGCTGCCCTTCCACACATTCTTTTTGACGACCATGTCATTTGCAGCGCATGTCGTATTATTCCAGCTGTGCTTTAGCTGCAGCGCTGGCAGCAGCTCAGGGCATTTAGTCAGGCTGAGGTCAGGAGTCGGTTACCACCGCCGCGTAGAGGACTCCGAGGTGGTGGGTGTGTGCCCCACCGTAAGATGATACAGTAATTGATCCCGTTACGCTTTGCTTTATAGAGTTGGATCACTTCATGAAGGGAGTGATGTAATGCGAAGGGAGATGTGGTCTTTATGGAAGCCGAGTGTGCCGCAGCAAGCGTTGTCGGAAGTAATAAGGAAAAGGTTGAGTTACCCACCGTTCATGTTAATGTTTCCCACTGAAGCTCATTTTCCAGGTCGTAAATTGGATGTGTACAAGCATTGATGAATGGGCGTGAGTCCAGTGTCTACCCCAACACCCTTGTAATTGTGCCACGAGGCCGGAGACCCGCCCCTCAGCGGTGTCCCCCGGAGTTCAGGTTGCTATGATACGCCATCAGAAAGGCGGGGCTTTTTGGCCAGGCTGGATGTTAGCGGTGTTGGAGGTGGCTCTGTGTGTAATTGATGACATGGGGAGCTCAGCAGCCGGGGGGCAACCGTATGCTTTCACACACACACACACGTGTGCACACACACACACACACACACACACATAGAACTCTATAGGAATGGATGTCGCAGCACGAACAAACACAAATCAATAGCTATGCCTACCGCTTTCACCAGCAGCTCGTGTCCTCGTTTGTCACTCTCTGTCAACGAGTGCATACGTGACCAGATGAGAGACTCTAAGGACAAGGCCTGTCGTGCGCTGTTGGTTGGTGGTGTTATTGTTGTTATTTAAAGGTGTTTCTAACATTTCCCATGCGTGTAAGATACTTGCACTTTTCACAGGTTCAACAAAGGCGGTGTTGCACCACTTTAACTTGGGATTGCACTACAGTCTTGTTCATTTTTAAGGTCAGAGATTTTTATGTTTGTTCTTAATGAGTGATATTTGTACTGCAGTTAAATTGGAACAGCAGCAGAATGAGAGCCCCCCCACCAAATGTAATTAGAGTAGTTGAGAACTGAAATGTCATGGCTATTGTTCAGAGAGAGCAGGGGCAGAAAAGCACTGGCCGGTCCCCGTGTTTAACGACTAATTAAAGGGCCTCATTAGGAGGGCAGGCTGGGGCTGATTATCTGCAGGGCAGAGATGATCCAGTCCAGTCAGCTGTGGACTTATTTGTGGAATGCGAGGGATTTGAGTCGAGGTGAATGAGCATGTCATGTCTGTTGCGTACAACTCTTGTGTCCAGCTGCAGGTTAACTTATTGACACATAAAAATACCCTAAAAGGCATACTTTTGAGATTGTCTTACAGGTTTTTGTCTACTTAGTTGTGAGCTGCGAATCCCCACGCAATGTTGAAACAGGCGGTAATAAGTTATCTTGAGAATGATGTCAGCCAGACTTGTCATCTTTCATTCGTCTCCTTTTAAAGCCATTGTTTGTGTTTTGCTCAATCTTCATCTTGCCCATCTCTTGAATACTGACGGTCCTTTTTATTAGTATTTTTATTTGGTTCAGCCGGCTGTCTTGCAGTGTCCCCCTTAGCATGTTTATGATTTCTTTGAGATTGCCAGACAGGGAAGCAGCTTCTCACATCATTAAGGGACAGTTAGTGTAATGGTTTGTTTATAGCCGTTTATCTGTTCACATAGCCAACACATTATACAGTCTGATTGTGTCTGTTTGTTTACTTACTTAGGAAAACTGGAATTTCATGAAGTATTTGAGAAGCCTTTCCTTAAAACCATCAAACTGTTCATGTTTTTTGTCGTATTTGTGCTGCGGCAGAAGAGCATTATATTTATATTAAATTTATATATACCAAGTAATAAGGCTGCGTTCAATAGGTTAAAAAAAGTAATACTCCTGTATCAGATTTAGAGCTTTAACCAAGGTAACAGAGCAATCATGCGGGCAGGAGCTCAATTGTGTTGCAGCGGGCTTTTGTGATTCCTGGTGCTCTGAGGTGTGATTAGTTAGATGCCAGCAATTTTCACCAAAGAACAATTGCAAAAAAATATGATATAGACCTATATTTTGACACTCTTTATTGCTGGGATCCAGGTTGCTTAGCAATACACTTCACTTACAACTCAAAACATCAGAATGACTGAGCTGTGACAAATCCAAGCACATTTACCTCATGGGGCAATATGTTTGTACATATTATGTAAATGCGAATTAACACATCCATTATATATATATATATATATATATATTAGGGGTGTAATGGTTCACCAAAACCACGATTCGGTTCGACTTCGGTTTTTGGCTCACGGTTCGGTTCAAACCTCGGTTTTTAAAAACATACTGAAAAACCTTTTGGAAAACTTCCAGAAAAAATGTCTGGATTTTATTAAAGGATATATCAAGAACATGAACATTAGTTATATTAACAAGTATAACACTTCTCTTTAAACAAGTCCACAACAAAAACATTAAAAAAAAAAACAAACACTTCTATTAATCTCTTATGGAATACAAAAAATAAACATTTGTCTTAAGACCAGTCTACATTGTCTAAATAAAGTAAAAATTATAAACTTCTTACACCAGTCTGAGGTATAACACAAATAAATAAAAAACACTTCTCTTAAAAATGTAGGTCCGGAGTGAAATGGACCCTAGGTAATTTCCACCAAGACCTCCAGCCAAATACCCCCTCGGAAGCATTTTTAGCGATGGTCAGCAGTGGTCAAGATGGGCGATCAGCCGAACGGCTTCGTAATAGCGCTATGGTACTTACAGTATATCTCGTAAATTTCCCCACTAATAATGCATGGATTGTTACCAAACTTCTGCAGTAGTACACATAGGGTATGTACTCACAAAACGAGGCATTTTAAAGTTTGTAAGTACATCAGGAGTTTATTTAAAAAGAACACTTGCACTGCAAAATTTTACGCTGTGAATTCACAATAAATTATTGGATAAATTTTGCATGACTTTCACAGTAAGGATTACAGCAATATACTGTGAATTAAGTCACAGCAATTTACTGTGATTTCAGTATTGTGATATTACAATGCATTGTTGTAAAAGCACAGCTGTATACTGTAACTTTACAGCTTCTATGGCAACGCAATTACTGTGATATTACAGTACATTACCGGGGAATTACAACCTTTTGCTGTACATCATTACAACAAGGCCCTGTACTTTTACTGTGAATTCACAATAAATTATTGGATAAATTTTGCATGACTTTCACGGTAAGGATTACAGCAATTTACTGTGATTTCAGTATTGTGATATTACAATGCATTGTTGTAAAAGAACAAACAACTCTGAGGTAAAGTCAATGTTAGCCCAATGGCATATTTATTTACAAATAAATATTTTTCAACATACAGCAAATGTCAAGAAATTCAAGAATACAAGAAATTCAACTTCCTAGTCAAACTTTCCAAAGCCATCTTAAAATGCAGAGAAATTGTGCAGAAACTTACGAGTCAACTACCTGTCTCACTATGATGGCCACTCAAAGTCAATAGGTTTCCTCAAAAGGGCGCTCACATGAGGGTTTATTGTTGTCTGCTCCTTGGTCTTTGAGCCTCTTCCAGGATTGATGCCCAGGAAGCACCTGTTAATAAGCAAAGATAGTTTCAGTTTTAAATAGATTTATGGATGAGTTCGCGAGATCAGGATGGTCTCACCAGGCTAGCCTCAGGTACCTCCATTGTCAGCAATTTAGACCTCAAGACAATCATTGAGTTGGAAGCCTCTACTATAATGTGAATTACAAGGTTAAATATATATACAATACCTTTGAATGAACTCCAGCGTCAACGATCCAGCAGCAGGATACTCGAGGTTGAAGACTGCTGAAGAAAGCAGCTACTCCGTGTAAAAACAAAGGGTGTGGGCCCATCACGACATGTCCCTCGATGAATATCAGCCATCCAGAGGGCTTCATCATGTTACCTGAAAATGAATAGATACAACATCATGTGTGATGAGCACTTTGAGATCTGCTTCAGATACAAAGGGCTATACAAATGTAATTTGTTATCGTTATTATTATTTATTGTGGTGATGTAGATTTCTAGAATAAAAAAAAAATACTGAGTTAGAAATGTCGATACTAGATCCAAGTAACATTACCTTGAATGAACAAGCAGGAGGTGCTGGGGCGTTCTGGAGTACTAATGTCCACAGCAGTGGTGTAAGTGGCACATGGCTGTAACATAGTAACACACAATAGCATGGATTTAACATTAAAGGATAAATATTGTTCATTGTCAGAGGTAGTAAATCATACAAGGTAATACATGGCGTCTAATGTAATCACTCATTTTACATTTTAAATATTTGAATAAAAAATCTTTACATTTCAAGGATGCGTCAGGTGGTAGAGCTGATGGGTCAGATGGTAGAGCTGGTAGGTCAGATGGTAGAGCTGGTGGGTCTGGTGGTAGAGCAGGTGGGTCGGGTGGTAGAGCTGGTGGGTCGGGTGGTAGAGCTGGTGGGTCTGGTGGTAGAGCTGGTGGGTCGGGTGGTAGAGCTGGTGGGTCTGGTGGTAGAGCTGGTGGGTCGGGTGGTAGAGCTGGTGGGTCGGGTGGTAGAGCTGGTGGGTCGGGTGGTAGAGCTGGTGGGTCAGGTGGTAGAGCTGGTGGGTCAGGTGGTATAGGCCCATCAGCCTGCAGGTAGGACCTATGCTGCCTAAACATATGAATTTGCAGTCCTGTGTGTTTTCTGTAGCAGTCAGGCACCCCACACTGGAAGTAATAATAGGGGGCATTAGTATACTGTTTTGTGTGCTGAACAAAGTTATACACATTTTCATACACATGCTCACATCCAACCAATTTACAGTGGAACATTGTGGTGCATTTAAACTAGTCACCTACCTGATCTATTTCTCCTCACTCTTAGCCGGACACTGAACAGGATAGTTAGCCTGGCCATCTGATGACGTAGAAAAAAAGAAAAAGGAGAAATTACACAAAGGCAACCAACAATATGCATTTCAGTTTGAATGCAGATTATGATCATGAGTATGTTGTAAAAAAAAATGATCTGTACATAAAACGTAATGGAGATTTTTGGAGTTGCATCACCTGTGTACGGCAATATTATCCCTAGCTGAAACTCGATCGAGAGCAAAAGCGTTTTTGCAGAATAGTAGCCTATCCATGCATGGAGAGGAGCTGGTCTATGTGGAATATCTCTAACGATGCAGGGAGCCGCTACATGCCCCATAGACTAGCTAGTCATTAGCCTGCTTAGATCGGCTACCGTTCGGCAAAACCGCTTTTGCTCTGCAGTGAATAGTCAAAAACGAACGGGAAAGTAAGTGAAAAAGTTCGTGCTTAATGTCGCTACGTGTACTTTTCATTGCGTTATGTTCGGCCACATAGCCCCGGTTTGATATGAAGCTGAACTGGAGGATGCGGGTGTATTGTTAGCCTCGGCTAACACGGTTAACCCTGTGTTTCGGTGCGGAAAGACCACTCATGAGAGGAGAATAGTGACGGCGACGTTACGCGAATATACAGCAAAACACCGCCGCCGCACGCGCTCACCCAGAGCAGACCAGCCCCGCGAGCGAACATGACGACAACAGTACCGGTAACAGTCCGGAACGAAATGACATCCGAGTGGAAACAACGGCCCGCTACTGACCAGTTCGGCTTCAAATCAAACCTGGGCTACATAGTCTAACCATATAACACATTGAAAAGTACACGTAGCGACATTAAACACGAACGTTTTCACTTCCTTTCCCGTTCGTTTTCCTTCTTATTTCCCTCTCGTCTTATTGTTCTTATCTCACGTAGCAAATCCTTGCTAATCGTGCTAGCAGCCGTTTGCTAGCTAGTATTTTTACTACTGCTATTAGCAAATGCTGTGAGATAACGTTCAACAATTTCGGGCAGTAAATATTATTATCATATTACAACAACACAGGTGTAAGTGCTGCAAACAGAGTTATGCGTGCTGCTCACCTTCTCCATTCAGCCGGGATGAGAAGAGGGAAACCGCCGCGTCTTCAGTTCAAACAAGTTCGGTTATGTCATGTGACTTCCCAGGGTATAGTTCAATACAGTATTTCACTGTAATAATACTGTTGAATGCTGTGAAATCCTTGCATTTTTTTACTGTGTTGCTGTGATATTACAGACCTTGTTGTGATATAACAGGGTTTTTTTGATTGCATGATTTTACTGTAAAATTAGAGTTAGATGCTGTAAAAATACAAGATACTGTAGTTTTTACAGGTATTCATTGGGATATTACAGGGGAACTAAATTACAACAAGTTACTGTAAAATAATACTGTTAACTATTGTGAAATGCTGGTAATTTCTAACAGTGTGCCTGATAGCTTCTACTGCTAAAGCTACGCTGTTTGCCTAGACGGCACCGTGTTTACACAGCTTCTTCTTCGTTGGTGTTTAATGGCAGTCGGCGTTTACCCAGCTGTTTCCGTGACGCGAGTTTCGCCGATTTTTTATAAATGCTTGTCGACCTGATAATATAAGCATTTATAATAAAAAAAATTAAGCGAAAACTTTTCATACTCTCGCGTGAAACTCGCGTCACGGAAACAGCTGGGTATACGCCGACTGCTATTAAACACCAACGAAGAAGAAGCTGTGTAAACACGGGGGATCCGCTAGCTCAGGTTTATTAGCCATCTTACAGAAATGAAACTAACCCGAGTGACCTGCCACACGTGTGCGGTCGGGGCGGGGATGAACCGAGGTTCGAGAAGATAGAATGAGTTTCTGAACCGAAGTCCTCTGAACCGAGGTTTTCCGTTTCGGTTCAGAACCGTAACACCCCTAATATATATATATATATATATATATGCTTTTATTTATTTATTTATTTTTATTATCTTTACGGAACATGTTTTTTCTTCCCAGATTTAGAACACATCTGGAGTGAGACGTCAGAGTGACAAATTGTTCAAGCAGTACCTGAGTTAGCACCTAACCCCTATTGATTTTCCAACTTTTTATTTCACAAATCTATCTCTGAGACTGTTTGCAGTTCAGCCTCCTGGCACGGCGGACTGAAATCAAAGCTAACTTTATTTACTGCCCAGCTCTCCAAACTTTGGCAGCAACTTTTTTTTCTTTCATTTTTTTGGTTCTCACAGAGATTTCTCACCCTCAGCTTTTCAATCAGCTGTTTGTTTATGTCTGCGCAGTGTTCCAGGCGCCTTGAGTTGTTTGGTAACACCTGGCAGCTGGCAATTATGGCCGCCGCTTTATAACCTGACGCATCTGTGCTGCTGTGCTGGAGATGCAACTTTTTACAGTTGTGCGTACTCGGACAGCACGGTCACCCCATTGCTGAGGTGGACCAGTCCAGATGAGGAGACGTAGGAGAAGAACGTGCGTCATGCAACAATGAAGGAAGGTTATGCTGAGAAAGGTGGAAAGGCGGGTCAAAATATGACCTTTAGACCATTTAGATAGAACTTTGTTTGCCACGAGGCTAATGACTGACCCCGAAGAAAAAAAAATCTCAGCTAAGGTTTCCTTAGATGTTGTTGTTTTTTTTGTTTTTTTTTTGCAAGATATTACTCACTAACAAGCAGAAGGCATTGCAATGCAGCAATGCAGCATGCAGGCAGAATGTTGTGCGAGGGCTCGGGGGGCTCCGGGCTGACTTTGAAGCTAATTCAATAGTGTGTTCTCCTCTGCTCTGTCGCATAATAAGATTGGAACACAGACATTTGGTCCTTTTGATTAAAGTGTCCAATCAAATGGAGGTTATCAGGAGACAGATTCCTCCGGCACCGACTGTAATGAAGAGCTTTATCGCCGTCTTTGTCATTATTGTTTCCTTAATTGCAAACGATGACGGTGTTCGCCTTGGCAGACCTCTTGGAGCATCCCAAATAATGGGGTGTGATAGCACCGATAGCGAGCTGAGAATACTAATTAAATAACCCGGGGTTCCCAGTCTTTCCACAATTTTCCAAGTTCAGTAATTAAATAACTTTACAGCGAGTAGAACTGTGATTGGATCACAAAGACGCCTTGTTTAGAGACCGACGGGACCAGAGAACATGCACACGAAAGATGCGGAGATCTTCTGCACTGGTCCATCTGTTCCTTCCTAACATCGCTGTCAGGCAATAGGAGCTGAAGCTGAGGGCAAATGATGTTTGTATTGGCTCAACCTGGCTATAACCACAGCTATGGGCGCACATATATTCCATATATTCCATATATTCCAGTATGGGGTTTGACTGTTGAAGATGCTTGGATCCACATTATTCCATGCATGCATTTTTCTGGATCCTAATTCATTGCAGCATCTGCTTTTTAAATTCTATGTGCTCTGATATGTAAAGCTCACTTTTATGGCCTGTACGTCTATGTGACAAACCGACAAGGTTCAGAACTGATGTGTTTCTCATGATTCACATCCCATAGTCACTATATTCCTCCAGTTCGTCCTTTCTTTTCTTTGCCCCCCCACCCATGTTTTCCTTGCCGTCTCTAACTTTGTCCTGATCTCTTGTGTATTTTTATGGCACTGGCTGCTGTCCACTACCATGCATTCTTGTAAACATTATGATTTCTCCTTCCAAGCCCTCGCTCATCAGTCATCTCCTTTTTATAATATCCTATTTCCCACTGTCGAACCCCCTCAGCACGACATCCTAACCTCTCTCCTTATACATCTCGATTAGTCATCGATTTTCATCCACTGCCCATGTGTTAGCTTCAGCCTAATTTACGCTCTCTGACCTTTTTACCTCAGTGGAGCCCCCGCAGCTACATTGTTAGCGTAGATCTGCCAGCCAAGTATGAGGGCGATGGTCTAATGCAGTTGGCACTGAGTGATGAACAACATTAAAACCTGTGTGCTGCCTTTTTCCTTTTTGGAGTGAAGCATTGATGGACATTGGGTTTTACTTCCCCAGCTATAATATAAATGAGTGCACCAGTATTTTTCCACGTTGAGGACTATTTACTAAAATCAATGCACTTAATGTAATTATGTTTAACTTTATGTTTTTCCTATCTTCTGGTCAGCTGTGGATGAGGTGGGATATGAAATGTTTAAGGGAGCAATGGTGAAAGAAAACACTAGTTAGGTGCTTCCAACAAATTAAATTTGGCCACTAAAGATTAACATTAATTATGTGGATCTTTTTAATTAATCTCCATCGTCTTTGTGTCTCTGTTGTTTCTGTGTAATGGTTTAGTCTAAACCCAGATAATTGAAACTTTTGTATTCCTTGATTAACATTTGGTGTTCGATAGGTCTTTCCTGGGAATATGCTTAAGAGTGCAGGAAGTGACGCAATGAATGCAAATAATTGAGTATTTAGTTTGGTACCACCAAGACTGAACGGGCCAAGAACAGAGAGAAACCTACTACCTACTCAAATTCCCCCAACAGAAACTCCCAGGAAAAAGTGTTGTGTGGTGACGTCAAAAATGATTTCTTGGCAGTGCAATGCGGAAATAATGGTCACTAATGATGCCAATTAAAAAGAGGATCCTTAGCATCTTTATGCCATTAAAGTCTGAAGTGCATTGAGATAATTTTAACCATTTCCATTTGTTGACGTCGCAGGGTTTGAGATTTGGTGAAGAGAGGAAGCAGAGAGAGAGTATAACGTAGCTCTGTTGGTATGCATTGTTATGGGCTTGTACAGTACACATACAAATTACTAACACATGCGCCACCTTTCCGTTGTGTAGATTATATGATTTTACTTTTATCCAAACTTTTATTAAAAGCAGTTGTGTGCACTTGTCAGCATGCCTTTTTATGTTACTTTTATGTTACTTTATGTTATTGAAAGATCCTTACTTATTACATTATTATTATTATTATTACCTTTCTTCACTGCAGAATGGATTCATACGGGCTTTTGGTCTTCATTACAAGGTGTGCCATGCCAACCTGGTAATTTAGGGGGAGAAAAGCACTTTTCTTTTGGTTTCTCTGCTGTGTATAACTTCAGCTACTTAACTTATCATGTCAAGTAAAAACTCTTTTTCGATTCATTTGAGCACCAGCATGTGCTTTTATGTTAAACCATTATGCTATATCACAGCCTTTTATCACCAACTGCAACTGAGCTTGTAGTGTCTAGTATTTTTTTTACAGTGATTGATCCCTGTACGCTACTGTATATAAATATTGAGTTTTTTTGCCAAGCTTTTCTACATGTGTTCCGAATAGAAACGTTGTTGTAGGCTTTTTTAAAATAAGATTTTCCCCCAAAACCTGGAGGTGACATCATATCGGAGGTGCACTCAAAATGCAGCGGTGAAGCCTTGAGGTTGTATTACTTAACTAACTGTAAGTAAAGTATTATTAGCAGGGGATTCAGCCAGAAAGCCGTCTAAGGTGCCGGTCAGAAAATGAAACACGAGTCCAGTTCCAGGAACAGATTAAGGCCGGAGCCCCCTGCGACGGCGCCTCTACTGCTGCTCCATTCAAATGAATGAGAGGGCTGCGTTGACTGTTACAATGAAACTCCCTAAATTCTCAGTTGGAATTATTCTGTTTTTTATTAACATGGAAAATATGCCGCTCAGCTTCTATCAGTTTGTACAGTTTTTAAAAAATAATATGCATCCTTCCCTCTTGACCCGTGGCAGCCTGTTGCAGTTTTTATTGTGAGCCTGACTTTGGATGCAGATTTTTAAAATGTTTAAATGGTCCGTATCGAAGGAATAATTTCATGGATTTGACTGTTGAACTGAAAATGCTGAGGAAACTGCCGTGTGGTGTCGACCTTTAAGTGCCCTGGTCCCTTGTCACTGAATAATGTCCTTGTGGTGTTATGTAGGAGGACTCCAACATTTCAATGTGTTCTTTCTTTGATAGCCACGAAACCTGCTCCATACCCGTCCTTTTTGACCTCCGCACTCCCCCATGCTGACTAATGTCTAATTTGCCCTCTCTGCCCCCTCTGACATTAACACACCCATCCTCCACTCCCTTATTCCAAAAGAAGAAAAAAACATCATCATCATCTTTAGTACTTCCAGCTCTGAAGGTTTTTGTGGGAATCTGGAGGTTTGGGAGGATGGGAGGGGCCACGGGGGGGATGCAGTGCTAGCTTCTTGCTAATGCTTTGGCTAATTAATCAACAGCCCAGATTATTCCTGCACACTCCCACAAACCACACTGTGTCCAACTTTGACTTGTTGATTCATTTATCACGTCTTTGAGTTACGGAGCTGCTGCTGCTGCTGCTGCTCCTCCTCCTCCTCCTGTGGTTAAATACTGTGACTCCAAGTAGCTGCCAGTTCAAGAATAATTTATGTCATTACAGAAATGCTACAACATTGAAGCTAAGTGATCATCACATGGCCAAATGGGCTTTTAATGACCATGAGGTTGCTTATAAAGGGAATGTATTATAGTTGACTATACTGTAGTTGTTAGTTTGCCTGGGTTTGATTAAGTTCTTAGAAACAGAAATTTCGCTGTTCATCCAGTGTTTAGTTAGCGGGACAAAGTCAAACAGTCACCCCTCCGAATGCTGTATTTTCAAGTATTCTTCACATGATGAGCCAGGAGACGCTCCCTCATATTCATTGAAACATTCTTAGTCTTTATAACTCTTGAGGGAAAAGGCTCATAGAAATTCCTCCAAACAGCTGAATGCATTTTCTTTTTGAAGGAAAGACTCAAGTAGTTCCCAACTTTTTTTTTTAAATTTGTAACCCCTTCATATGAAGCAGTGTCTTTCCTTATTATATGCTGCATTCTGCTTTTTTATTTTAATAATTCTTTGAGACCCAAAGAGAGTTTTTATTGTATGTTTTTAAAAATGATATATTATTTATTGTAGTGGTAAACCCCACATTGGGCATATTTTCCATCACAGACAATAGAACCAATTAAGACGTATTTGAGCCTGTTTGAAAAGGTGTAAGGTCAAGGTGTCTCAGTCATGTTGCTAAAGCTGCTACAAGACAACATGATGAGCTGTGGATGACTGTCAGACCAGCGTTAGCTGGAGTTAGCGAGGGGTTAGCGAGGGGTTAAGTTGAACGTTCATTCAGTTGTTTGGAGAGCTGTTTCTAGTTCAGCAGCCTTGCCTAACGCTCCCCTGCAGGGGGAGTTAGAACGGGGGAGGAGAGGGGCTGGCTATTATCAGAGGTGGGGGTCTGCAGCAGACTAATTGTTGGTGCACGACTCTCACTCGCTCTGTCTCCGTCATTCTGTGTCATCGTGCCTCGGAGTGCTTCTCTCCTCAGTTGCCTGGAATGCACTCTTTATCGTGCACGCATGCACAAATGAGCGCTGCAGAAGGACTGACACACACACACACACACACACACACACACACACCACACACTCTCACAGGTCTTTTACCTCCCAGGGGAGTCGAACCCAAATCATTAAGTTTATCCACTCCCTCTCAGTGTTTGCTTTTCCTACATTTATGTCATCAGGCGTGATTTCCCCTCAGAGTCGCCTACAGCCTTCCACTGTTAAGTGCTGCTATTGAATTCAGCTCTGCTTAGCTGTAATGAGGGATCGCCTGCTGTGAGGTTGTGGAATCCTCTGCATGTCCTGTGGTCCTGTATGGCTCACTAAAAAGAAATGTTGAGAGCGTTTGTATTGGTTAGAGAGGTTGGTTCTCTTGCAGGCACCCACAGTATAAATGAGAGTTTTTATGCCCTGGGTTTGCAATGTGCTGGTCTTGCAGTTTTGTATTACCATGAATATTTACAATACATTGCTTTTTTGGAGCCCTGGTGTCTCTTAATAGTACTATTTGCCTGCTGTATGTCCTCTGAGGTATTGCTTTAATTGGCTGTTTGGCAGGAAGCGTTTTGCTCATCTGGGTTTGCTGGAAATTCCATTGTAGGAAAACCAAAAGGTATGTATTTGGTGTTTCGTTGTAACCATCTGCAATGTTTACAGTGATTGATTTTAATACACATAGTGCACGTTTACGTGTTGAAACTGTGATCAGTGGGTCACAGTGATGCTTTTGAGCGTGTAAACATCATGGTTTATTGACGAGTTTTTACAGGCGTCTTAATGAATATTTCTTATCTTTATGATCTGTGTTTCATTTAGATTTTTCCACCATCTGTCAGAGCTGTTTGGCTGGAGGATAGCAGATTAGCTCCTGATATTCAGCACACTAGCCCTTTAGAAACCACCCTGAATACTTTGTTTTAGCAATGCAATTGAAGATTAGGTAATATAGGTTATACATAGGTTATGCTTGATGCGTTGCCCCTGTTGTTGTTTGTCATGGTAGGGTCAATGAACCAAGCTGATGAAGTTCTGATGGGCGGGAGCTCTCTCCTCGGCCTCCCATCACTCACACATCTCCTCCACAAGTTCTTCGGTGGATCGAGGGGTTAGCCACACCTCGCTGCATTCACCCCTTTCAATGAGCTGCCACTGATTGAAGCTCATTTGCATATAAATGGACAACTAATTCTCTCCTTCTTAATTGCACTTGATGGAAAGATTTCAACACAAAAGGCTTTTGCAAAGTTTTAGGCACAACTCCACATTTGACCTCAAATGAAAGTATTTTTTTCCTCTCAATATGAACTTTAAGAAGTTCTTGTGTCTTCACCTCTATCTGATAGAGCAAGTAATGTGATTGCAGTAATGGAGGAAGTTCAGGCAGTTCTCCCATGCTATCTCTTTGTGTTTCCCTCTCTTGTCTCTTTCTGGGTGACTGCACAGCTAAGATCTCATTTGGGGGCCGATGGATCTCCCTTTTTCTCTCTCTGACAGTTTCCACTCTGGTCCTCTTATCTCTGCTCTGCCGCTTAAAAGGCAGCAGGAACGAGCAAAGGGTAAATGGAGGCTGGTAAAGGAGAAGAAACTCGAGACTTTAGCACACACATGCAACTCTCCTCTCCTTTCCTCTCCTCTCTCCCCCCCTGCTCCTTTCCTTTCCTGGCATTCTCCCTCTCCTCCCCTCCTCTTTGACTCATATCCTCCCTGCATTCTTTCTCCTCCTTCCTCCTCTTGTTCCTCACCCTCTGGGTCTTTATCCAAACTATGTTTGTGTCATTTCTTGCCAACAGTGTTGGGAGTACTTTCCTTACATGTTAACATAGTATCTGTTATCTCCGTTTTGCCATATGGTCATTTGACTGAATGAAATGTCGTAGTGCCTTTTATAACTCATTTATAATTGTGAGGCATTGCTGCCTGCCGATACCAGATATTTATGGCTCCAAACAATGGTCACATGATAGTAACCAAGTACATCACATTGGTGAACTTTCCTTGCACTTTGATTCAAATATGTACCTTGCAGTTCCAATATTTCTTATGACATTTACACTGTACATTTAATTTGCCACCGTTAAATTGCACTTCTTTTATAAATCACCCAATTTATGACAATAGTATGTAAGCCTATTTCACTGCTGCTGGATTGCAGCTATCCCTAAATCCCTCACTATGTTTTAGGGATGCACGAATTATGACGTCATCCCGATAAATCCGATACAATTATTAATACCTCCGATAATCCGACGATAGGATGTGTGTGTTAAAACAGTGCTACGGGTGGATTGGGATGAGGGACGTTAGTTTTTTTCTAGGCGCCTCCCGTTTAGCATGTGATGTGGTTACTGTGGTATCACAGGTTTCGGAGGAGGGAGTGTATGGTATAGACAGTAGTAGTGCAGATATACCGTTGAAATACACATATTTGTTTATCTACTCTTCACATTAATATATATATATATTGTCATTTTATTGAAGAGTCAAAACTGTTCTTGGCTTTCTTTTGTTCATAGTATTAACACATTATCATGTCACTGTGATACATCTGGTATGGTGTTTGGTAAAAGGCAAAGCTATGCTAAATCTACCTAAGCTTAGTCATTAGTGTTTTTGACCTGAATTTGATCTGAATATACATTCAAAAACGAATAACAATATTATCGGTTATCGGTATCGGTCCCGAGGAGCAGAAAGTTATCGATATCGTTATCGGCTTCAAAAAATCAATATCGTGCATCCCTACTATGTTTGTGTGTAAAGTCCTGTCTAAGTTCTTACTAGCTAGTTTCAGACTTGTGATTTATTAAATCAGGTCACATCCTGGCACTTAAGGCCATGGCAAAATGGGTGACGCACTTAACAAGTTATTCAACAAAAATAACTAAATCATGCACATAAGAGAACTGAGAAATAGGATTACATGGAAGTATAAGATGGCATAAGATACGCTGGGCTGTCCTTTATCAAAGGAAATAAGATGATGTTGTCCCACAATTCCTTGCGGCAGCACTACACCTGGCCCAAGTCAATAACATCCACTGCCGCATGATTATGTCGCCTATCTCGTCTCATCTATTAGCACTGCGGCCGTCTTTTCCCGAGTCCTCATGAATTCTCCTTCACATAACTCACATACATTTCATCCCTGTCAACCAAACAGCGAGGTGAAATATAAGTATATAAGGAATGTTGAAGAAGCTGCAGTCTTTAACAATGTCTAAATCAGTTGCTAGGAAACATCTGTGGTGGCATCCAATCGCGAGCAATCAACAGTATTGACAGGACTTCACTTTAGAATCACAAGCAATAACGTACAAATATAACAGTCACAGGGGGCAAACGCTCATCTAAACATGGGGTCAGTTTTGTTATTTTTTGGTGAAACGTGAATTAAAATCCTCCTGATTTACATAATAATGAAACTACATTTAAGTGTCAGCTCTAAGTTGTGTGGATTATATCCAATTATCCCATTCACACAGTCAAACCTGACAGTTAGTATACATTTTTAGTTAAAACATCTTTTTAATTTAGTGATGAGTAAATCTCTGCCTTGTGAACACTGAAGTTATAACACAGCAGGTGCTCCTGATGTTCTCCAGTGCTGCATCACTGTTACTCCAGCGAGTGATGGAGGGATGGAGCGAGAAACCGGGGGATGGTAGAGTTGCATAAAAGGCTGACCCGTTCACTCTGCCCTCGTCCTGTCAGCTAGCAGCTGGAGCTGACACTGGTGCTAACAACAGAGTCTCTCTCTCTCTCTCCTCTCTCTCTCTCTCTCTCTCTCTCTCTCTCTCTCTCTCTCTCTCTCTCTCTCTCTTACGCACACTTTAAACACAGCCAGAATCCCACAACTTCTCATTAGTGCATTTTCAGCTGCATCAGCAAACCAGAAAGAACTGATCCAGAGTCTGAGGGTGTGTGTGAGAGTGAGAGCGGGTTGGACTGATAGTTGCAGCTCCCTGTGAGAAGAGGGCTGTGCTGTGTACTGTGGCTGACCTGTGTAGAACCTCTTCCCTGCCAAAAGCAGTGTGCCCTTATAAACGTCTGCTTTCACTCCCTGGCTGAATAGCTGAGGTTGGACCACAGACTGACATCATATTATAGAAGTTTGAAATGTAAACTCATGTTTACATAAAATGTTACTGAGGTGATCAAATCAAGTAGAAAACAAAACTTGGGTCATCTTCTCAAAGGCAAAGGCTTCAACCAGAGGGGTCGTCCCCTGCTGGCCATTATAAAGAATGCAAGGCACTTCGGCATTGGCTTCACTTTGCAGACAAGTTTGTTGTGTTTCTTTAACTTGATCAGTGCTTTTCTTGTTGTCTGTTTGGAAAAGCCCTTTGCCTAAATTGATGTTGATTCTTGTCAGTTTTGACTGACAGCGAGTGGCGTATATTCTCACAGCTGACCTCTCTGAGATCCTCTCTCATCTCTCCTTCATCACTCTCTCTGGCTGTTTGATTAGTCGTCTCAATCGGCCAGCCATCTCATCTACTCCTCTTTCTCACTTTTCCATCTCTTTGCTCTCATTTGATCTCCCTCATCACAACTCGGCATCGTTATCTGGGTTTCACCTGCACTCACAGTCGCGAGAGGATTTACTTTTCTCGTGGCCGGCGATTGCTTCCCTCTCCAAAACAATGATTAATGAGGCACAATTTCTGAGTAGACAGAAGCAGCAAGCACGCCCCAGTTTGGAGGAATATTAACTGCTTCAACAAGCAGTCACTCATCACCTCCTCTCACCAGCAAGGCTCTTACCTTTCTATACCCGTCAGATTTGGTATTTTTTTGTATTCACTTTCAGTGCATGTGATGTGTTAGAGGTGTCAGCTGTCTGGCTTTTTTTGGGTACACTTATGTTGACAAATGGAGCATGCAGCTAAAAACAACCCCGTAAAAAGCCAAAGCGTGGCTTCTATTATCTTTGGAACAACTGTCAATCTGCAGCTTATTCCTCTCAAGACCATTTTAAAACCAAAACCATGCTTGTGTCCTGTGCATGAAGCAAACTGCTTCTGTAGGACTGTCCCAAGGTTTTCCCAAGTGTCACTCCACCTTAACTCACAGTTGTAAGGGGAGGCAGTATAAATAAACTGGTAAACAGTAGGACAGACTTGTGTTTGCTGTCGCCATGGGTACTTGCTCAGCCAGCTGTCGAATTTACAATTTGCACTGCTTACTGTAAATCTTTATGCTGCACTAATCCATAGTAAACGAAAGAATGTGGGTTTAACACCCTGAAGTCAATTTTTTTAATTGTGGATGAAGGCCAATATGTCCAATGAACAACAGTCATACAGTGATGCTATATGATTCATATTATTTTCTATGCAGTTGAGTTTGATGGGTGGGCACTGGCTCAGATTGCACTAACCGCTGGACTAACCCTGGACGGTGAACCCACCAAGTGGACGTACGGATAGTGGATAGGGTGGATAAGAGATGTGTCTTCACACAGCTTTTGTTTCCTGTGACTTTGTGCCCACATGTCCATATCAACATGTGTGCTGCAGTGTTTTAATAGCTTTAGCTTTTCTGAGTTACGAGGATCGCTGTCTACGCCTCTCCATTGGCCCCGTCGGCCTCTAAGGTAAACGTCCGTAAGCCTCAGCAGCTTCAGCACCGTGTAATGTTAGCTTTGGGTCTGGCTCTCGCACATTTCTTGAGTTAACACTAAGGCGTCTGACTGTGCCAGGGATTTAGCATGAGCACTAACATCAACACCATGAGACCTTATCCCTGAATTAAGTCGATTTCCACCACGACCCACGTTTTCATCTGTGACTCCCGAGGCGTGCCAGCAGACTTGTGGTGATGGCGTGTTGTGACCGTGTTTCGTGTAGAACCCTTTAAGTATTTGTCTTTGGTTACCAAAGATGGATTCTCTTACACTGAGAGGATTTGTAATGTAATGTAATCACCTATTTCCCTTTAAAATTGTGACAAGAAATTGTGCTGATGCTCACTATGCTGGACCAGAACACAGTGAAAGCTTGTTTTGGGGCTTCAGGCTAAGACTTTGTTTGCTTTAGCAGTTCTGCTGAAGGGGTCCTTTTCTGTGGACTTTACGAGAGCTCGTGGAGATGCAAGCAGCCTCGGCCGATGCGTGGTCCGAGTGTCAGAGTCAGCACATCAATCAGTCGGCTCTGTGTGATTGGGTAAAATGCATGCAGATTGTGCAGGGTATTGATCCTGAAACTCGGGATCAATTCACTGCGCAACTGATCTTGGTTTTATCTTGGTCTCAGGACCAATTTGTCAATATCTTGATTTGCTCTTGTGACGTTTATATTCCCTATGTGACTTTTAATATTTACATGTAGGATTTCCAATAAGTGGGAAACACTGTGGATATTACATTTAGGCAGAGTCGGTCAGTCAACTGTAAGGGCGATCGCCATGACTTTTTGGAAGGGTGAAAACCCACAGCATGAATCTAAGAGACTTTATTGATCCCAGGACTCCACAAATGCCACCGCGAGGTCAGCATTTGTGGTTTTATGTAAGATGTTCAATAACCTTTGAATGGATGGCTTTGAAATATGGTGCAGACAAACCCTCAGGATGAAGAGCAACAACATTAGTGATTGCTTAACTTTTTACATCTAGCGCCATCATCAGGTCAGGTCAACATTTCAATTAGTGTCCCACACTTTAGTTCATGACCAAATACTTGCAAAACTCTGTCATTCTGTGCTGTACATTGTTTTGATTAATTGCTGACATGCTCAACCAAGATAGTGAACAATGATAAACATTGTTTCTGCTAAACATCTGCATGTTTGTGTTGTCATTAGCATGTTTACATTTAGCTCAAAGCAGCCTTAACGCGAGCACATCAACAGACTCCTGGCATTTTTATTAGTTCTCTAATAAACACCATCATCTATGATTTTTGTCTGCGTGTAAAGAGTTTCTAACATTTGTTTTCTCTCTCTCTCTCTCTCTCCACGCTCCTGATTTTCTTGATGTTCCTCGACAATGATGGTGACTTTTCTTCCATTCCTCCATCAGGTAAGAAAATCTGTCTTTCACCATGCATTTGGTACACATGTAATATCACGCTGAACGGTTCAACCCCTGTCTTCCGACATCATAAAGATTGCAGTGAAGCACACTTCCCTCCGCCCACCCGCCATGGCAGGAATACAGATGTAGAATTTCCATCATTCCAGAAACTGTAGACAAAAGAACAGAGGAAATCATGAAGATGAGGAATGAGGCAGATATTTTCCACACTGTTGTCTGTTCAGTGGGGGTTTAAGATAATATTTAAACAGTGGATGACTGTATCTGATGATGGAAGTCATGGTAGAGCAAGGTTGTCGGGGGCGATTGAGGGCAGACAGGTGGAGAGCCTTCAGTATATAAAATCACAGAGGCTCTGCTTTTCTGATGTTAAAAAAAATAAAAATGACGACATCTTTTTTCCACTCACCCATTTAACGGCCCACAATCCCTTGAGCCCTCACCGCAACCGAGCTCACAGTGTCACTGTTACTGACGTTTAATACGTTTTCCGTTCCCATTCCTCTTGATCTCCTAAAAATTCAAAGCCTTGGTGAGGATCCAGCCTTCACAGCCCACCAAAGGAACGTAGATAAAGCCAATGTGAAACGGCAGCACGATAGAGCGCACAGCGGGAGCTCTTCCCAAGGAAGAGATGCAATTTACATCTATTTTAACACTCGTGGACACATTTGTAGTGCTTTGAGTACCTACCTTTTTAGCATGAAAGACCCCCGTCAGACACCTGTCATGTCTGCTCATACAGGCTCGGAGAGCAGACAAAAAGACGGATGCAACTGACATCTGTTCAGCACCATTCATACACATTGGCATGCTTCTACAGACTACTGACGATCGAACCACACAGTTGAGCATTGCTATATAAAACAGGTGACGGAACAATAACATGTCAACTATTTCTTATGTAAATCCTTAAAAATCCATTTGTATTGATCTTTGATGATCCAGTATTGGTCAGTAGAATATTGACGTGTTAAAGAGCTGTCATTGCTCCTCAAACTAACCTGTGTATTCCTGCAATCACATCATTTTAATTTCATTAACTTGCCTTATAATTACTGGCCGCGGCTCTTGTCTTTGTTGTTGTGATGAGTAATGAATAGCGTTAGCAATACTTTTGGAGATGCGAGTGAAGCCTGAGAAACACTTGACAATCTGACTGACATCTACAGTCTCTTTAATCTGTGTAGTTGCTTGGGTGGTCCTGTCCATTTGGGTGACTTTGGCTAAATGTGAGCTTGTGGAGCTCCTGCATGTATGTGTGTGATGAGGGCGTTTCTGTCCACTCGGCACATTCCCCTCCCGGGTGGCGGGGGCACATCTGTGGCACACTCCCTGCCCTGGCTCTTTTCCCTTCCTCTGTATTTGCTCGCTCCTCCCCCTCTCTGCGGCGGCCGTGTGCCACGTTTTCTCCCACCTCTCTCTCCTCACCGTCCTCTCTGTATCCTCTCTCCTCACCGTCCTCTCTGTATCCTCTCTCCTCTCATGCCATCCTCTCAGTCCTTCCAAATCTTCCAGGAGGGGTACATGCATCTGAAGCGTCATCAAAAGCTTCATTCAGACTCTGTGCTACATTTGTGCTCTTTCATAAAGTTGGGAGACTTGCAAGAGGTGGATCAAACCAGCAAAGTTTGAGATATCCTTATTTTCTTGTTCCTAATATGGACCCAACTCCTAAAATGCTGGATCCCAGTCTGTAATCATCACCCCGATGATATCATCAGGGTTATTTTCACAGCTTAAAGCTGCGTCCGGCCACACAAGATGGTATACAAGTGTTTTCACAGGCATAGCAACGCCCCATAATTAATAACTAAAAGCTAAACATGGGTTGTGTCCGAAACCACTTACTCATTCATAATACCATCCATAATAAATACAGACATATTTTCCATCCATCCATCCATCAATTTTCTTCCGCTTTATCCGGGACCGGGTCGCGGGGGCAGCTGCCTGAGCAGGGACGCCCAGACTTCCCTCTCCCCGGACACTTCCCCCAGCTCCTCCGGGAGGACCCCAAGGCGTTCCCAGGCCAGCCGGGTGACATAGTCACTCCAGCGTGTCCTGGGTCTTCCTCTGGGTCTCCTCCCGGTGGGGCATGCCTGGAACACCTCCTGAGGGAGGCGTCCAGGGGGCATCCAATACAGATGCCCGAGCCACCTCAACTGGCTCCTTTTGATGTGGAGGAGCAGCGCCTCTACTCCGAGCTCCTCCGGTGTGACGGAGCTCCTCACCCTATCTCTAAGGGAGCGCCCCGCCACCCTGCGGAGGAAGCTCATTTCGGCCGCTTGTATCCGGGATTTAGGCTCAGCTCTCTCTTCACCACGACGGACCGATACAACGACCGCATTACTGCAGCCGCTGCACCGATCCGCCTGTCAATCTCACGTTCCATCCTTCCCTCACTCGTGAACAAGACCCCAAGATACTTAAACCCCATGATACTTAAACTCCTCCACTTGAGGCAGGAACTCCCCCCCAACCTGGAGGACATATTTTCCTTCGTAATAAATTATATTTTAAACTAATTTGTTTGAATTTAAGTAAACCCTTTTAAGCAATGATGCTGTTGATATTGCTGGGGCTTTTATTGTGAAAGGTAAGAACAAGAGGAATGCCATAAGCTGTTGTCAATGTGAGGGTATTTTCCCTTATTAATGAATAAATACACCTTTTACCTAGTACCTTTTATACTGTCTATGATCAAGCACTTTCATTTTTCTCTCTGCCCTCGTCCGTCTGTCATTGCGTCTTCAGCTCAACGCATGATGGCATTTAGTCCTCAGTGAGCAGCCATCGGGCGTACATTTCTTTTCAAGATGAATTGTGGGATACTTTGAGTCCACTTTATAGGGTATGATTGTCACTGTACTTTTGGACAGCACAACAACATGGCAAACTCACTTTATAGCGAGTAGTGAGTGATTTAGGACGCTATCTTGAATTTGGGCTTCTGCAGCTCTCCCTGAATCACTATATCACTCCCTCTCTGTGTCTCTCTCTCTCCCTTGAACTCCATGCCTTCTTGCACTTGCCGTTCACCAAATGACAACATTTCTCTTCTTGATTACGGGTGAATGCTTGAACATACTCCCAAACAGAAGTGTGACTGAGGAACTGTGGGAAAGGTTGGCGGAGGGAGAGACAAATGGAGACAGGCTTGACCTCCATTATCACTTGCAACTGCCAAACACACACAGAAAATGTAATAGACTGTCTGCACAGAGGAATGGTTCAATAGCCTGGGCTGTATGTTGATCTCTTTGTTTTGTTGAGTATTACAGTGAAAGATTTTTTTTCAGTGTGTACGGTTTGTCCATATCGACGGACACAAGTTTTGCAGCCAAGTTGCATGAAAGAACTAAAAACCGTGTGTACACAGGCAGGAATGATAACATGGAAATGCATGGAATGTGAAATTGGCTTTCACATTCAATTCGCCTTATTTTCACTCCCACCATTTAACACTTGGCTCGCTCTAGAGAACTGATCTGAAGTCTGCGTTAGACGTGCACACACGTCGTTTCTACATCTGGTCGCTGGGGTTTCAGCTGCATGTTTGTCATTTTGGAGACATTTGAATGGCTGTGTTCAGGCTAGGGTTGCAAAGGGGCGGAAAATTCCCTGTAAATTTCCAGAAAGTTTCCGGTAGTTTTCCACGGGAACTTAAGCTTGGGAATTTTGGAAATATTCCATATTTGGAAACTTTCCATGGGAATAATGGGAATTATTGGAATTAATGGGAATTTAGGGGAACTAACTGGGAATATATTATATCCAAGCATAAATATGAACCGAAGTCATAAGAAAACATCCATACAAAATGTTTTCAAACCTTTGAAATTGTAGACTAGAGCTTTAATAAATTTATTTCCCCATAATAGCATCAAAACTTACTTCACTTCGTTTAGTCCAGAAGCTCAAATGTGTGCCTTCAATAGGCTTTGTGCTTCATGCTCAAAAGTGTGGCCCAGTCTTCTAGTGATCTTCTGTACATGTGATGGAGGCATGCACAGTGCCAGTAGGGGGTGTGGTCTCAATAGCCATGCACTAAGCAGTGCTCTGTGCATGTGGTTGAGGAATGGCATGGATATTCAAGTGTATTTGAATGGCATCTGTTTGTTTTAGTCGAGATTATGCTACAAAATAACTTTCCTCAAATATATTTAAGTCCCCTTTTAAGAGCCAACCATCAATTTTTAAAATTCCTAGTTTATTCCTGTTTATTCCCATAAATTCCCATGGAAAGTTTCCACTTTTGAAAATTCCCGGAATTTTGCAACCCTAGTTTAGGCACATGATCGTACACAATGTGAGCTGCTGACTGTGATTACGGGTTCCCAGCCAGCTGATCCCAGTCCGTCTGTCTGTCTGTCTGTCTGTCTGTCTGTAAGTAATAGGCCTGCCCTGCTCCACTGTCTGCCTCATCCTCCTCTTTGGCTGTAATTCTCCTGTGGCTCAGTAGCACACTGCTCCGTGCTGCTCTCTGCTCTTTCTGGATGGAGTACAATTATAAACCTCATCCATGTGTATGCGGTCTTATAAACTTCCAGTAGTTTGATAATGTGACGCTAAGCTGAGTTTACAGGCTTCTGGCTGACGTTTTGTGTTAACCTTACAGATTTGTCTTTCCCTTTTGAATCTGAGATATGTTGTGATTTTTAATTGCCATCATCGATCACATAAAAGATGCAGTTACAGTTTAGTCTTGTTTAGTCTCATAGCATTGTTGACGCTGATAGAAAGCAGCGAGGAGCAGAGTGTGTCCGTCAGTGAGCCCGCACCGCGGCGGTTTGGAAGTAGTCCTCTGCATTGGATTAAGGCTGAAAACTGGCGGCCTAGTCCTCGGACCTGGTCCCGCTCCAGCATGAGCCTCCATCGTAATACGCTGGCGACTGTGTTTGATGAAGTGTTGAGCGTGCATCCGTGTGCATATTTGCATGATCACTTCATAAGGACAAGCCGAGCAACCCGGTTCCATACACAATTATCGCCCTCTAACTCGCACACAAAGCTCCTCTCATGGTTCACTCGCCTCATCCCGCTCGCCGTGCAGATAACTCCAGTTCATATTTAAATATGCGTGCGCTTCTTTTCACAGGCGGTGAACACACACACACACTTACACACAGAACATGGCACAATGCAAGCACACGGCCTTGCATGGACATATGCACTCGCAAGGCATGAATGCAAAGACAGGAGTACAATGTGGAGTAATTAATACATGAAATCGTTTGCTTCCATGCTCATCAAGTGTGTGAAGAGGTTTTCTTCCAAAAGGGCTTGTGGGTGATTGGATGCATGTTATTCACAGTCCAAACGCATCTTGGAACCTGAGTAGATATTAATATTTGTATTAAATACCCCTTTTATAACGGAAATGTCTTCATCAGGTGCACAATTCATCCTTATCTGCCCCTGCTGGTTGCACGTTAGCATTACAACTACATAACTCTGTGTGTGTGTGTGTGTGTGTGTGTGTGTGTGTGTGTGTGTGTGTGTGTGTGTGTGTGTGTGTGTATATTTGTGTTTGGGCCTGCATCCATGTCTGGCCTGGAGTCAGCTGTTAAGGGATGCAACCGTGGATGAGCTTTGCCTGATGCTGACCCAGAAACGACTGTAGACGTAACCAGCAGTGACTGCTGCCCCATTAGCCCACAACCCTGAAACAAACACTGTGTGTGTGTGTGTGTGTGTGTGTGTGAGATAGTCTCTTCTTTGTGTCGAGAGCAGAAACCCGAGTGTGTACACACGTTGCTACTGATGAAAGAGCAACTTGTGTACTGATTTCCAGAGTTGGAAATGATCTTTGCGTTTGCGCTTTGTTTTCATTAAGTCCTGTCAGACATGATGGATAGATGCACCTTTTAAGTGTTTTCTTCCCTCTACCTCAATTTATTCTCGCTTCTCGTGTTAGTGTGCAAATGTGTGTGTGTGTCTCCCCATCCTGTTTCTAAAATTAGATCGCTGAGCAGATGTGGTGTGTTTGAGTGTCCCTTTTGCATGCATGTGTTGCCAAATGTATTCATCCGCATTAGCAGGGCCGTTCGTCTGTGGTTGTGCATTCACACAACATCTTGAGCGTGTCTTGAGTCAGCAGTGTCACAGGGTGACGGGGGCAGGGAAGTGGGTCAGTCATGCCCTCTCCAGGCATGAGGGAGACGGATGGACGGATGGATGGAAGAGGATGACAGCAGCTCAAGGAGTGTGGATGAGGGAAGGAAATAAGTAGTTTAAGGATGCAAGGGGGGTTAAGTAAGGAATTACATAAGAAGGGAAGAGGCAAAGGAAAAAGGATTAGAGAGAGAAAAGGAGAAGCAGACTGTGCAGACCTTGGGATGAAAATGAGAGGACGGCAATAAAAAGGTGGAAAATACTGGAATATGAAGTAGTCAACTCAAGGCTGAGATCAGTGGTGATAACTTTTTCTTTTAACGTTGTTTTTTCATATTGGCTCCTGGAACTGAATTGATTTGTTGAGAAGAAACATTTTTAGATGTTGCCTAGATTCATAATACAATGTATTATTTACTATATGGAACTATCCTGTAGGTGTTTAAATAGCAGTTTGATATAATATATATAATAATATATTTTTATTTGATGGTTTGCCTCCAGATTGTGAGACTATTGCCTTTTCTATTTTATGTACTTTTAAATTAAATCTGTTGCATTGTTTGTCATAGAAAACAAGCAATTTGGAAACAGTTTCTTTTGGGCTCTGGAAAATTGCGATGGGTATTTATCACTCTTTTCATTCGTAGAATATATTGTTAATGAATTCATTGAAAAAAACAAACAAAAAACAATAAACAAGTATGGAAAAGCTTGCACACCCCAGCGGTGGAAGCTGAACAGTTGCTTTTCCTCTGTAAAGCCAATACTATTATTACCTTCATGCATGATCTGTCCTCAGATCAGCTCAAAGACGTATCGATGAAACTGTAAATGCAGCTATGCAATTCTGCTCGTACAAGAACACACTCACACTCACCTATAACTACAGGTTTCACACACAGGCATCAACACACTCCCCAGTAATCAGACACACACACACACACACACACACACACACACACACAGAGTACTAGCTGTCCCTCACACATAATGAGTGACATGTGCCCCCTGGTGGCAGAGTTAATGAGCTTGCTCTTGTTAATGGCTCACAATAACGGACTCTTCCCCATGTGGCAGATTAGAACCCAGCAAATCTGTGATGAAGACACAGAGTCCCAACAGCTGCTTGTAGACCGACAGGAGGAACGCTCCTCACTTTCGGGTCTGTCTCAAATATGAATTCACTGACAGGAAACCGCCTACGTCGTCTGTCTCTGATTTGTGTTCTCCCTTTAATCTTTCATTTATGTTTCTTTTATCACCATATATTTTTCTGCCTCTCCTCCTCTTGTTGAACCTCTTTGGTCTCTATTTCATGTGCCCCCCTTGCCTTTAACATGACGCCTCCATCTCCTCTGGCTTTCATTTCTCCATCTCTCCTCCTGTTGTTTGTTACTCCTCCCCGGCTGGGAGCCGTAGTGTTCACCCACTGTGGGCCTGGGGTGACTTAGCACACTGCCTCTGATTACACCCCAGCAGTTGCCAATTTATCTTGCCGTGAAATGGAATAGGGGTGGAGAGGGGCCAGAAGATTTTATGATAATATGTCTCTCGACCCTGTGAAGGCCGAACAAACGCGGACATTTTCAGCTTAGTCAAAGGTTTATATAGTCATTCATTTGTAGCTGTGGCGGCAACTTGCTTATGGTCCTTTCGTGCATTTAATTATTCTGTGATATCTTTTATCTGGAATGGATTACTTTGAATATATATATATATATATATATATATATATATATATATATTCTTACTGTGACATTTTCCCTTGAGCATTGAATGTGTAGTTTCTGAAGGCAGACTCCTGAGTCTTTGTTGTCTGTTATTTTGCGAATAAATGTATGTTGTAATGAAAAAATTTTTTTTTAAATCAGGACATGACATTTATATTGATACATCAAGGGTTAAGGTATGCACCCCCTTTCGTAGTCACCTTTTAAATGATTAGTTCACCAGTCACAATGCATATTTATAAATATGAATATATGTCTTCTGTAGCTCTGGAGGAGCTTTCCAACATGATGATGTCATTGCCGTTGTCTTGTGTTGTGGTAGGGTTTACTAGGCTTAAAGGGTCTAATGAAATCCACTGAGTTGAATTATGGGAAATGTATGAACCGACGTTCTTGGGGTCTGAACCATACTGGAGCGTTCTCTGCAGCTTTGGTTTGGACTCGTTTTCATTTGTCCGTGTTTGCTTTATGATCTGTATTAAAAATAAGACGTGTGTGATTGATCAGTCCGGATTATCACATATCAGGGAAGCATGCACTCTTCGGTACTCTTTCTGCTGCTGATCTTTGGTTGTGCTTGAACATGAAGAGCACTTTGGTTAATCACAGTTGAAGTGTGTGAACGTTTAATCTTGCAGTATCCCGGTATCCCCTCATCAGTGACACACACACACACACACACACACACACACACACGTGCTGATCTGCCCTCTCAGCCAGGGGAACCTGTTTTAAATCTGGGAGCTAATCAGCTGGCCTGTCCCATGAGACTTATACTTCCATTGGTCTTGAAATGTCACCTGTCAATGAAGAGTGCCGTGATGGAGAGCTAATTACCAGTGCAGTAGTACTCGAGATCGGTCTTTGTCTCGAGACATCTCTTTGAAGGTTTCGGTATCGTCCCAGAGTTGTCCTCTAAGACCAGTCAAGCCAGTAACTGCTGGGATATCAGTAAATTGCCTGTTTATTGTCTGCTTTGTCTGTTAACATCTTTACTGTGATTTCTCATGGACGTAACAAAGGGAAGTCCCCACACATAAAATTCAGCTCGCAATGCCTTTGATTATTTCATCAAGGGATTTCTCTCTTACACATACCCACACACATACAGTGAATATGATATTAACTCATGTTTTTATACTAGTCGGGATCTCTTTCATCAACTTAAAGAATGCTTATGGTTTGGCATGTTCCACTTTTTTCGGGAGGCTCATAGGCAGTAATCAGGCCACTAGCTGTACAAATCTCAGCCTTAGAGAACGATTTGCATCAAGGCGTGTTAACCATTGTTCGCTTTGTTTGTTCTTTTTGCTTTGTTGTAGCTGCATATAAATAACAGTGGTTAGTCTGCTTTTTTTTGTCTTTCGTATTTCTAGTCTTTAAATATTTGTGTTGACTCCCACTTCTACTGCAATACTCGTTGATAGTACATGCAAAACCTTTCTGGAGGCAGCTTCATTTGCATACTCTACGTACGTATAACCACCAGAATATTAATAATAAAGAAAACATAAAGTATTCTGTTCAGCACCCACAAATGAAGGCACTGTATTATTGTTTATATTGTCAGAGTCCTTGGCAAGCTGATGTTTGCCATATTAGATTGTATTGTGTGAATAATGGACCTTACAAATAGCCGAAACACAAATATAATCACATGTGGAGGATCAGATCTACCCCACACACACATATTTGCAGTACACAAAAACATATGGTTAACCCCATAAAAGTGACAAGTGATAAAATTATGCGCTCCTCTCAATCCACTGTTGGCTTGCAGAAGGAAAAATGAAGCCTCTACCGCAGCCGTTTCGCTGCTCTACGTGCTGAAAGAAATCCTCTGAGGATTTCTTTTCCCCGTGTGGAGGGACTACGATCAATGAAAGCAATCTGGAGCGCAGCTCCAGCACACACAACCATATAGACAGGATTGACAGCGCGTCAGAGATTTAACCCTGACCACCTTGCATCTGATGTTTTTCTATCTCGACTCAACAAGGAGTTGACAAGGATGTCAACTGATAAAAATGAATTGTTGTTGTTCCAAATACTAAGATCGGTGACTCGTATGTCTCACCTGCCTTGACTCTAGTGTGAGCCATAGTGATTACTGCCATTGGTCATTAATCTCTAAAAAGAAAAAAAAAAGGTTCATGATGATACCCCTTGAGTTTTTATTTACTGTACTCTGGGAAATTACACTCACATTAAATATTCCTCTGAGGAAATTGACAGTTTTGGTTCATACCGAAAAAGCCATATCCAGATTATTGTATTATTATGTGTGTGTGAGTGCATTTCCTCCTCTATTTAGTGTGTGTGTGTGTGTGAACAGCATTGTCTATACATAAATACACACAAACACACATTAATTACATACACCAGGGTTGCTTATTGTATTTCTGTTAGGAAGATCTTGCCTTTGTTTTTGTAATATGCTGTAAGTCCAGGTGGGGGCAGCAGACTATGACTGGTTGTGAGCCTCGCTACCCTCACCACAGTCTACACTCATCTGGCAGTTGTTGCCATGGAGACAGAACCCGGCCATTGCTATGGGATGCAAGCCACATCTAATAGAGGAGCATAGGGTGTAGTGTTGAGATCAGACACACACACACAGACACACACACAAACTTGTCTCCGTGAATATGAACGATTGGTCTACACATCTCTGCAGTTTGGTTTTGTTATTTTAAGAGCTACTCATGTAGAGCTGGAAATGAAAAGTGTTCTCGCCGTCTGCTTTACTCTTGAATCATTTTCACGTGGCTGCCGTGTGTCAGTCAACATATATAAACTTTGCTGGTGTAGATGGATCCAGCTATGGTGGTTTTGTCAACAGTCGTCCTGGACCTGCTCTTAATTACCTGAATAGAGGAGAAAAGTGCCCAATCACTGGTCAACAGTCATATTGCGTTCTGTTTAATTTCTCTACATGCAGATGATTTATATGACATATAGTTAAGCACTGATCAGTGGCGATGCAAATGTTAACTGTAGCTAGATGTTGCTGCTGCTGCTGGTTGAATCAATTAAATGGTGATTAGCCCTGATTATCTGATTAACTAGAGCCATGGATGGACTGCTCACTTAAGAGTTGATTAGACATACTTTGGACAGCCAAAGTATGTCTCATAGCTAAATTTAATTTGCAGTAGGTCAGATTTCAATGGCACAAATCCATTTGACTTTAAAGCCCACATCTTTACTATGTCCCACTTTGGAGAAACTAAATTTAGCAATAAACAGAAATACTTTATTCTAATCATAGCCTCTGCCTGCCAACATGTCCCTTGATGTAAAAAAAAAAAAAAAAAAAAAAATGTTTGTTACCTTGTGCACCAGACTGTTTGTGTATTCTACATCGATACAACACGTGGTGCCCAGCCAAACACGGCGGTGCTGCCAAATCTGACTTGGCTAAGTGTAAAACAGGCTGGCACCCTGGCATATGACTGTGTGTTTTCTGCTTTATCACTTAAACTGGTGCTTTGTGTTAAACGGGTGACATTGCCCAGTGTGCTGCTTGAAGTTAGTCTCTCAGATGCCTCTGCTTAAAGACCTTTTCAAATAGGCCTATTTATTTGAGGACAGGCCATGCATTGTAATTACCAATGTTACCTGTAATTAGAATCTAGTACACACAGCATTCCCCTGTGTTACCTGTTGGGTTCCTTCATCTTTTCCAAAATAACTCATCATATTTGCATAAAAAGTAGTTAGATGTTACTCGTTATATTACTAAATTACTTGAATCTTCACTTGGTTTATCTTTATTAAATTGCATGAAAATAACACTAGCCTGCTACAGTATAATCATTCAGACATCTACACACTCAATATTCTGCTTGTTTATGAAGGACAGTCACCAGGGCTCGTCATTGCCTCTTTTCTAACTATCACACCAGTGATGTGAGATTATTTAATTATCACCACACCCGCTGAGCGATATTCATCTTCAATCAGCCATTGCTCATCGTGCTGCCGCACATACATGACCCAAAATAGAAAGTGCACATGGAGATGCCAAACGGGCAAAATATTAAACTGAGGGCGGAGTGCATGCTGTTGCATGCTCTCTTTCACAGTCACATGGTCCTGAGGTGATATTTGAAGGTTCACATCATCATAATATCAGCTTACTTGGTGCAAACAAACAAATTGCTTTCTGGTAACGCAGCACCGCAGTGGTAACTTGGACAAATACCTGATATAATTACTGTTTTGTAAATTATAATTTTGTTACTGGGAAAAACTATAATATTGAGTAACAGGTTACTGCCGAGTGCTGGTTAACTACAACCCTAATGCAAAGGCTAAATAATGTTTTTTACAATTCATCTTGTGGAAATCTACACAATCCATCAAGTGTGGAGACATTTAACTTAAAAGCACAAATGTTAATCTCATGATTTACATTCATGGTCACTCATGCTGGAGCTAGAGGGGAACTCAGATCAGGGAATCGTAAATGTTTGACCTGTTGAACATTTTAATTAGAATTGTAAATGCTGGACTTACATTTTGCTAAACAGCAGTTTGAGGGAAAAAGCAGCTCCTTTTTCTCATGTGCAGTTTCCTGTGGACCTACATATGCCGCATGTAAAACTTCCATTACTCGACTTCCTGCAGTGAAAGTAATGAAGTGCAACTACGTTTGGACTTTGGCCTGAGCCCAGGTCTTGAAATTGACGAGCTCAGCTACTTTCCTACAGTACACACAAGTAGTATTCATTTCAGGAACGGCAGTCAGGTCGTACCAAGACATCTATGTAGTCATTAGCGTAGCTGTAGGTTTCGAATATCAAGTCAGTAACCGGGGGAACTCCACTACCGTGTGTAATGACATCACTTGTGTGGAGCGTAAAAGGCCCGTACTATTCTGTGACTCCTGCCTTTTCCAAATCCGCAGAAATTGGTCAAAAATGCCCTTTCCCACTACGAGCGGGAGGATCGTGTTTCAGTGAAATTTGGGTTTTTACATGCTGTGAATACAGATGTCAGCTGCTAGCAGAGGGTCTGGCTGGTGCCATGTCTGGCTCTGCATGTCTGAGCAGGGCCTTGGATGGCTGATCAGAGCCGAGGGGTGCAGGGCCAGGCTCAATGGGAGATGCCTGGAAAATAGCGGAGCTTTTCACATTTCGTCCGTGTCTAAAACTCTTTTGATGTGTTGTGTGGCTTATACTGATGTTTTCTGTCTGTGTGACACACTCCGCCTCTCTCCGTTCTCTCCCTTCCTTAAACCCCTCCACTTCCCTTCTGCTATGGATTGCGTGTCTCCTCCTCAAACTCTTGCTTATTTCGGGGGGCTTATGGAAAATCTATAACAGGTGGGCTGTGTTTGAAGGATACGTCTTTTCTAATCATCTGTCTAGCGAGGGATATGGGCGGGCGGTTGCTCGGCCAAATGTCCTCCCAGCCCTTGCTGCCTGCTTTTTGTTGCCTAGAACTAGAAGTCAGATTGAATTCAGCGAATCAATGAATTAAAGGATGCACCACACACAGGGTCAGGCACCTCGAGTTGGTCATCTGTTTAGATAAGTACTACAATATTTAATTTCAATATTTCCATTGGTGGAGAGCAACCAATACTGATAAACAGTGGCAATGTCTTTGGCTGCTTGATCTATGATTCTCGCTCATCCCTGAGTCAGGCTGTCTAAACTGGAGATGGCAAGTTTATTGCGTGATATTTTTATATGGCAGCGGCTGTAATCCTTCAGCAGTGGTGCTGAGCCGCTGTAGGCAGGGGAAACACTGGAGCCATACAACTGCAACTGATGCTATCTATCTGTGCACTGTAGCACTCTGTAAAGGCAGATGGTGATGACATTTTAATCGTTCAAAATCTAATATGACCCTCCTCTGTCCTATACACACTACCAAAGCACCCTAGTAGCAGTTAATGGGCTTAAGGTGTTAACATACTCGCCATCGGTTTGAAGGAGCTGACTAGCTGCCTTAAAGGCTTAAGTTAAATGGAGGTGAGTGGCGATCTTCGTGACCTTCTCACCCCCATAAGATGGGTGACAGATTGCTGGTAAAGTATCCAGAGGATATTGATCTCTAAGATAACACAGTCCACTGTATTTGTACAACAGTTGGAACAACCTAGACCTGTGGAGGCAGCCAGAAGCCAGAAATCCACACATTTCAGTTACATTTAAGGAGAGCTGTTTTAAAGTATTTGTCTGTTATTTTAAGTAGTGGACAGGAAATACAAAGGAAATATGGTGGGAATGTATTCAACCTCAGACCAGAAACAACATATTATGTTGGGTCGGCGGCCCCAAAATGCGTTTTGAGTTGACTCCCCAGACATCATGCATACTTCGCTCCCAGCTAACACCTCTGCACAGGCCAATGGAAAGCTAGTGGTCAGTTGTTCTTGTGAGGGCATCGAGGACACTCTTCAAGTTAGTCAGCATTTAAAAGAGATTGGGACAAGACAGGAAATGAGTGCAGGCAAGAAGAAAGAGGGATTGGCCTTCATACGAGACACCTAAAGACAGAATTGTTGAAATAAACCAAAATCTGTCACACTTGCCCTCCTGTGTTGAAATCCATCATCCTTCTGATGGCCCAGCCGGACACTCCTACTGTTGAATAGAATAATTCACACCGGCTGCTGATCAGGAGACATCCTGGTATCCCATGTCAGCGCTTCATGACTGCAAAGTAGCCAAAAACAGCATTGCTTGAATCAACGCGTGCCTAAGTGATTACCTTTCCCTCATTCATCACCGCATCAGCTTCTTTAGGGCCTCTCCATTCACACAGGTCTGCCTTTCAACAGAATCGCTTTCATTATAAAAACAGATAAGCTGACACAAAGAGAGAGTGAAAGAAGGGCAGCATCTACAGAACCTGGTTCAAGCTCATGTAATGGCTCCTTGAGGTTCTTAGAACGGCAGTGATCCAGCAATCACACGGGCTGCCTGACTTAGCTTTCACATCGTCAACTGTCCAAAATCAACTTTTCTGAATTATACTTTTTAGCCAAAATAATGTAATAACTTTTGCACAAAGCACATAGCCAGTGAGTCTATTTCATGTTTTTACAAACATTTCACAAGGATATGATCGACACTAGTTTCAGACTAAATCCAATATCTTGTCATTGTAAATCCATACAGTTTGCTGTTATACTACTTGCCCAAAAGGCAAGTTTGATTAAACAGAAACAACATAACCTGAAAAGCTGAATGGTGCTGTAAAGACATCTTTTTGAAGATATAGTGGTTGGAATTGCATACAGACACCAAACACATGGAAGGGATTGTACAACCATGTTCTGCCCCGTCAACTAATTGTTTTGGTCCAAGTCGACTAATATTTATTTCATTAGTTACTGTTTTTTTTTTTAAATACTTTTTCATACTGAATGATTTATTTCTACGTAACCTATGAGCATGTCAAATACACAATTTAAAGTGGTGCTTTAGTGTTATTCTTTGTGGAGAAACGATTTATACTCTTTTACACACTGAATCACTCAGTAACCGTTGTGTTAACAAGCAGTAATACAACCAAATGTACTTTCTGATGATGAAATACAATAAAAGATAAAAGTATTCAGTCTGGAAATGCTCATCTGAAAGAAAAATTTCTGTGAACATAATTGCACGTTGGTATCCCCCCTTCTCTTGTAATTTATGTTGATATGATTGACAGAGAACATCTTGGCTCACGATAAAATAAAAAGTAGTCGTATCATGACTGTGGGGTGTACATGTTGTGATTTAATCTTATTTTTTATTGTATGAACCTACAATCATTCTGCCAATCGGTGCAGAAAGCTCCTCAGTACTATGCTAACAATCTCAATCATCTTATTAAAGCCACACACGCTTACACACACAGACACACACACACGCAGGTACACACACACACACACACACACACACACACACACACACGCAGGTACACACACACACACACACTCAGGTACACACACACGTTCACAGACACGCACACGTACACACACACAGGCACACACACACACACACACACACACACATAGCCAACCGTTTCCATGGAAACAGGATCCAGGGCCTTTTATGACTGGTTGTTTGCCCAAGACAACTAAAAATGGTCTCAGCAGCCATACAAAGATGGGAGATAAATCATTTGTATAATAAATAATGGGACATGTACTAATATAGAAGCTGATAAGACATTTTGCTGTTGCCTGAAGCAGTATTGTTATTGAATTTTAGACCACGTCATTGTCCTATTTATTCTTCTCTCATCCTCCTATTTGGTGACATCTCTCTTCTTTCCCCCGTGTTATGTTGTCATACTATTTGTGCTGTTTGTACAGTACACACACAGCACTGCCTATCATGTGGGCACTCACTGTAACACTGACACACACACACACACACACAGGGACACACATTAAGAATCAAACACACTCACAAACGGTCACTTTCCAGCCATGCTGCCCTTCAGTAGGCTAATGTGTGTCTGAGGCCCAGGTGGCGTGGCGGTGGGAGGGCTGATTCACACTGCTAGCCGTACTGCTAGCGGTCTTAGGTTTTGGCTAGCCTAGGCTGGCTGGGGAGGGAATGTCTGCAGCCAGCCACCCCTCTGAGTGACAATGGCAAGTGTACAATTCACGGCTATGTACTCAGCATCTAGCATCGCTATGGTTGCGGGATAAACTTGTGTACTTCTTTTTTGTAGGAGCCAAACTGTGCGGCTGTTTGACATTTCACTGTGAATTATCACAGCACCATTTAGACACTTGTGATGTTCTCATGTCCGCCCGCCTTATTTCTTTTGGAGTTGTTTTGATACAGTTACCACACCGTTTGTGTTTGTGTCTGCAATGACAGGAAGTAAGCTGAATAAGGACCTGAAGCATTACCTGAGCCAGCGCTTCCAGAAATCCTCGCCTGACCACGAACTGCAGCAGACCATCCGGGACAACCTCTACCGCCACGCCGTGCCTTGTGAGTCCACGACCATTTGACACTTAAGCCTAGTCTTTCACTTTTCTGGTATTTTTCTCAGTTCCTGATGGTTTTTTGGCTTTATAAACGTTCTGTTTGGGAGAACAAAAACATCACAGAACATTGTTGTGCTCCAAAGATTGTCATGTATTGTAAATCAAAAACAAGCGCCTAGGTGAGGCCACCGTCTCCGCTGTTGTTCACTTTTAGATCCATGCAATGATTTGATCATAGCTGCACACACAGACACGTAGGATGGTTATCTAACTAAACCTGGTTATTTCCGTCTAATCCGAGCATAGTTCCACTTACCTTTTGACTAATGTTGGCCGTGCATTTAGCCAGGCTGATTACTTCATACCCTTCATGAAATAAACCTTGCGTTGATCGGTTTTTATCACACATCATCCCTCTTCATCCCAAAATGGACTTCTCCACCTGCCCCCAAGCTAAGGAAGCACTGAGTTCATACAAAGTCATCCATCCATCCATCCATCCATCCATTCATTCAGCATGATGATGGCTTTACTTATATTGCCTGATAAGTTAGAGGAAAAGTCTGGTAACTCCACAGTGACGAGGCTAATAGTATCTCATGTCCACTGGATCAATGGCATCGGTAATTACAGGCACTGTGGCTTCATCAAAGTCCCCCTCCCTCTGTCACTAAACCCTATCTCCTCTTCCAGAGCTGGTTGTGTAATCCAGGAATAGAGCCCCTTGCTTCTTTTTTCTCCTCACTGCCGATACCGCAACGATCTAAAGGCACATTTGTTTTGTTGATTGTTCATATTTCTCTTGTAGCTATCGCTACCTGCTATGAAATCGAACCCTGGAAGATGCCGTTATTGCTAAGAATGTGGCATTAACATCATAATACTGGAGGAATAAATGCCACCACTGATGAACAATGCTGCATGATGCCGATCTTGTGTTATCCCTAATTTGCATATAACACCAACATCTAATGCTTGGACCGATCGGAGCCAGGCTCATCATTGCCATGAAGTCGGAGTCAGAAATCCCTGCTGCCTTTGCACACAGCATGCTTCACTTCCGAACACGGAGAGAGACGGGAGGAGACAAAACTAGTCGATAAGAGGTGTGACTGAAGAAATGACTGCTCTATGCCGTTTCTCTCTTTCTTTCTTTCCAGCGTTTTAATATCCACTGAATACAAGTATTTGCAGCTGTGGTGCAGCAGTCTTTTACTAAACATATCACATCATACTCACAGTAAGCCGGTCATTGGAGTACAAATAACACAACTTGAAGCAGCTTTCTTGTTGGTAATTACTTTTCATATTCTCCTTCGCCATATATTTTCCAAAACCTTAGCAAATTTGATTTTTTTTGGTTTTGCAATTAATTTCTTGAAATGGAGCACCTCACATTTCCCCCGGCCCAATGTTTTCCCCTATAGTGCTTCTCATCCGTTGGCTTTTCAATTAGATTATTCGTGGCTCTCTCACACAAATTACTATCTGTATTCAGGAAGCTTGTTTAAAGGGCTTTATCTGCATTACCTCCACTGCCATATGTCAGCCAGACACTGGTGGAGGGTGGGGGTCTGGCTATAATGGCCATTTTAATCACTGAGTGGTCTATGGCACACTTGTAAAAATCCCGGTGTTGTTAGCAGTAAACAAAGCTTGAAGGTGTTCCCCACGCCGAGTGTTTTATAGGACTGTTAAGTTTTTGTTGTCATGCACGTAGAGGAATGTGGCACCCTCTCTGGAATATAAATATTTTCAAATAATTTGCTTCTGCGTTGTGTTATGGAAGGACATGTCACAGTAGGCCCAGCCTATGAATTAGGACTCCCTCCTTCACATTCGCAGAATAAAGCAAGACCAACACTGCAGCAAATAATTGGTTTATTTCTGCAGCGTTAATGTAAGTGAGGTGGATTTGCTGTTTTGGCCTGGGTTTGTGCAAGGTCAGCGTGTGTCCATGCTGAGGTATGTCCAAAGGGTCTTCGAGGCAAGAGTCCACCGGCATGTGTAGGTGTAGGTGTGATTAATGCACAGCAAGCAGGTGGAGAAACAGATGGAGAAATGTGTGGAAGTTGCCTCTAAATCAGGCAAAAAAGGGCACTCTGCTCAACCAACCTTTCTGCACAATATGTAAACCCTTCTGGTACACAATGTTCTGAACAAAATGATTCTGTTGAATTCCCAATCAGTCTATCTATAAATTTGAGTCAAACCCAATCAGTGAGTCAGTATTTATTTATCATTAATTATCCAGGGAGACCATATGGATCATGGTTATTATATTGAAGATTATTTGTCCTTTTTTAAGACTAAGCATATTTGGATGAATATTGGGAAAATATGGTGAATGGTGCAATTATTGTGGCCAGGATAGTTGTGACGTGACATGTTGATATTGTCCTTTACCTAGTACCTAGTAGTAGTATTTAGCAGTTGCAACCTGTATTCACAGACAAATAAACTGTACACATATTTCACTGCTACGTTCACAACGTTATCGTTCCTGATAACTTCATACTGCTCATATGCCTGCAGCTGGAGGTAAATCATGGATTTAGAGCTTGGTGGCCTGTTGGATACTTCCCCTGCATGCAGGGATTTTATGTTTAATGTTTTCTAAAATAGAATCCCTTATATATCATATATCTACCTGTTGTTTCTTTTCACCCAAACAGAAGGAGCTTCACTCATACCTATTCATACCACCTCATTTTATGCCTCCCTCATTCCTTTACATTGGTGGCCTAAAGAACCAATAGGAGAGGGGAAGCAATAAGGGTGTGATCCCTCACTGACTTCCCACCTTTGTGACAATTGTGTTGGTGTGACTGCCATGCTTTAACACCACAGCGATGGGTAGTGAGGTTTTTACTCAGCAAACCCAACAGTGAAACTAGTGAATGACCGATGGTATGAAATAAGTAGCTAATGAAAACTCTAAAAAGATGGTTGCAGAAATAACTAATTTGGAGAATCAGTAAGTGTCGGTCAGTGAAGTTCACTCGACCCATCCGCCTCCGGGTAGTGAAGTTTTGTGTAAACATAAAATTGTCTCTCCATTCGCATCTCCAAAAAGTCTGTTGCTCCCAAAACCCTTTTAAAATTTTAAGCACAGCACTCTCACCCTCCCCCATCTGCTGAGGCGTCCGTCGGCTTCCCTTGTGGTCAGCCCATCCTCGCGTTCAGCATTCCCAATCTCCCATTATCCCCAGCCCTCCAACCCCCTCTATCCTGCTCTCATTCCTGACCCCCCACCCCCAACTCATGACACCGCTGCCTCTCGTCCTCCCTGCCACTGCTGCTCCCTCTCTCCCTCCGTATCGCTCTTCCTCGCCGGTTTCTCCTGCCAGATAATCGGAGTAGTGGCAAGAAGACGAGGAGACGTGTGCCTGATTTTAAAGCTCAGCATTCTGTGTCCGCGAGTCTTGGGAAGGAATCTCTGGTTTCTCCTGCATCTAGGCAAGTAGCAGTGTTGTCTGCTGTGGTTGTTGTGATGCTGACGGTGTGGTGTTGAGCGAGGGTCTGCAGAGGGGTCGCGTTGGCATGCGTGATGCATTCGCGGGGCTAGCAGTGCAGACGATTTGACAACACGTATTTAGGCTAAGAGGACGGCTCGGAGGGAGGTGGGGGCTGGAGCCACGGGGATGGAGATGGGGGTGGGGTGGAGTTTGGGTGTGGGAGGAGGTGGGGGGCGCTGGGGCAAGAAGGGGGGATGGGTGGAGAGGAGAGAGAGATAAAGAGGGATGTAAAAACACTCTCACACTCCAATCACCGCTGGCTCAAGCTAGCCAGCCGAGCTAACGTAAACATATGTGCACATGTATGACACGGCCGTGTTTCTGCCTGTGTGTATCTCTACAGTTTATACTGAAGCAGTAACGCTGCTTCATCCACGGATGCATTGTGCCACCTGGACAAAAGAAATACTCTCACTCTCTGTGCCATTCCTAAACAGCAGAAGGTTGTTAATCAAGATGGGTGGAAAGGAAGCTGAAAGGAGATTTAGAAGTGAACTTCAGTCTCAGGCTTTGTTGACTTTTATGAGGCAGGAAGAGGATGTGTTAGTCAAATACTCTGAGTGTGTTTGACCTACATGATGTTGATTTTGTCTAGGCTAGGTAAGCACATATGCACGTCTTTCAATGACATATCTTTCCTGTTATACCAGTCCTCAGTTGAATTACACTATTACACACGGACAGGTTTGCTTACGCGATGGCAACGGTCGGATACGACTTTACTATTAAAACATCTCTACTTGAGATGAGTTGACACATCAACGGACTCTCTGTTGACCTGAGTGGACACTTTCACTAAGGCAACTTTATTGCTAACTCATGTTAGGCTGCTGATACAAACTGGTATCATGGGCAGCATACCGTATTACCTGGGTGTTAATGGCTTAAAAAAAAGTTTAGCAGAGTTTGATCTGTTTAATATGAAGCTAGAGCAAGGAGCTTAGTGAATAAGTGTATTTCCCAATATCCTGTCTGTATACATGGCCACACCACTATCAGGTTGATATTTGGACCAGGGGGTCCCAGCATGCTGTGGGTTGATCAGAGGGAGGCTGTGACAGAAACAATAGCATCTGAATAGATGCTGGTGGGGAAGTTTCTTTGTAAAGCTAAGAGCATTAGGAGAAGTCAAAGGAATGCTGTCGAACAGAGAGTGAATGATGGGTGGAGTCCCCCAAATTCATTCCTATTGTATGCACACACTCGATCACTGAAACTGTTGCAGACGTTAGGCAGGATGGTAGTTAAAGTGAATTGTGCCATTGGCTCAGTACAGGCAGTACTGGTTTGACACATGGGAAGTGTTTATTTTCCATTTAAAGAAATGGCAGCTCACACTGGCCTGTTGTAGGTTTGCACATATGGTTCCCTTTTAATCTGACATTGGCACAATTAATTGCATGTGATGGAAAATTTTGACAATCAATAAAATACAAGTAATTATTAACCAGGTGTATCACTGATATTTGTCTCACATGCATATAATTGAGGATAGACAAAATATTAAACCATCTCTTGGTATGAAGCACTACCCCTGCATCTTCTAAAGTGATCATAAAATTGAATCAACACCTCTCTAAAACTATTTCAAGTCAGGCCGAACATTTAATTGCATTAATTTTTTATTGCAGGAAGGTTGTTGACTTGATTTGTTTTAGCTAGATACTCTACCTGAGCCACTGTGTGTTTGGGCACTTGCAAATTGTTTTAACGGCCTATAAACCCACGGACATTGCAGGTATTCAGATCTCATCATTTAATGGATGTCACTGCTAAAAGTGTGAAGAGCTGTTTCCACAATCTAAAGTATTGTTAAATCTGGAAAAAATAGGAAAGAGGCAGCAACATTTAGTCCAAAGACCTCACACTTCATTTTGGGGTTTTCTGAGATGTTTCCGGAGTTGTCTCGCCACTGCCCGCAATGTGTTTCTTTTTTCCAGCTGTAAGTTATTTCATGTGCATGTTCCTTTGTTGAACAAAAGAATCCACCAACACCACAGAATCAAGTAACTTATGGTATGCATAGCATCTTTGGGTCTTCTTAGCTTTCCTGCAAATGTGTGCTTTGAATTAGTATAAAGTATTTAAGGGTTTTCTGATAGAGAATGGCAAATCACACGACCTTTGACTCTCTGCTGTTCCCACCCCTCCTCCGACCATAAAGCATCACAAAAGAACCCTCCACATGCAGAGTTGCCTTCTTTTCTTTAACTTGTGCACGCACAGATGTTTAACCGTTGACGCAGCATAATAAGCTCTTTTGGTGGTTAGACCATGTTGATTTCTCTAATACCTCCTTGGTTCTTCAACACATTAGTTGACTCACTCCTACTGACGACGTGGTGACTTTGCGTTACTATCCTGAGCATAGCGTTTATCTCCCAGGGTTGGAGGATTTGTGCACTATGTAAATGTACACAACTGGAGCCTTATTTAAGATGTGTTTATCTGTCGTCAGAAGCCCCACCGTGGTCTGTTCCACGCCTGCCTTCAGGACCGTGACTCCTGTCCTCTTTCTCATGTTGGTCAACGGTGAATTGTCTGGAAATGTGTTAAACGGCCAAAGCATGTGTGATTTTGTGTGTAAGGACATCGGTGTCTGGGGAAGGGCTAAAAGAAACAGAGGTGTGGGGAGAGAAAATAAAAAACTGATGGGATCAGAGAGAGAGAGAGAGAGAGAGAGAGAGAGGTGGGCGGGTGCATGTGGGTGACTGTGAGACGGGAGACAGCGGGGCTCAGTCAGTGAGTGAGAGAGAGAGAGACACACACAGAAGCCTAACATTGGTGTGTGCGGGTATGAGACGGAGCGCATTATAAGCCTATGTGTGGATGCCGCTTAGCTTAGCTCCCATTAGCTTAGCATCACAAAGCCAGGGCTGGACAGAGGACAGACGCACGGGAGGAGGAAGGGGAGGGTGGAAAGGAGAAGGAGCTGCAATTCTGCACTGGCATTTCTTCCACTCATCCACACCTGATTGGATTTTTTTTCTTTCTTTTTGCTCCCTCTGTCTGCTGTCGACGCTGCGTTTGTTCTGTGGACTGTTAAGGGGGAAGGAGAAGAAGCCCCTGGCAGGCTCCTTAACTGAGGTATTTTGTTTGGCGTTTGGTTTTGAGAAGGGTGCTGTGATTTAATGGTTGGGGGTTGGGATGGGGAGAGATGGAGAGGCAGGCGGTGAGGATGGCTGTGCATCAGGCGGAAGGCATCAGGAGCAGAGCGAAGGAGACGGAGGCACATCGCTGGCAGTAATGGAGGCTGATGTGTTGTGGTCAAACGGAAGCTGTGTGTGTCTGTCTGCGTCTGTCTGTCTCAGGTATGCGTGTGTGCGTGTGTGTGTGTGTGTTTGTCTGTCCTCTGGTTTGATGCCTGCGTGTGCAAAGTGCCACTTCCCGTGTGCAGAGGTACAGTATGTGTGTTTGTGGTGGAAGCACTCCAGCTCTGCCATGTCTTGTATGTATTCAGGTTATGTGATCTGTTGACATGCTTGATCATGCTAGAAGCCATTACCTCCACCAGCAAACTGCTGCCTGTCTGTTTGTCTGTCTGGAGCGTCCAGGATGCTAAGATTAGCTTCTGCCTCTCCTTCGTCCTCCCTCTTCCCCCCTCGATCCATCTCGTGTCTGGTTGACCCCCTTCTTCATGTCCATCCCTCTGCCCCCCCTCCCTCCAGCCCCTCTAAATGTGTCGTTTTAAAAGCCTGACTTTTCCATTTCCATGTTGCTGTAGGTAGTAGCTTGCCCATGGTGCTTTTTTTCTGGGTGGAATAAAAAGACAAAGGCTGGCTGTGTGTGTGTGCGGGGGGCATTTTCAGACAGGTTTCTGGCTGACTTAGCTTCACACTGCACTGCTGGCCCTTCAGGTTTTTTTGTTTCTTATTCTAATCTCTCCCTCTTCCCTTCCCCCGGTCCTCAGACGTCTGTATGGGAATCAGTTAGAGCTGAAAGCATTGCTTATGAAGGGGGAAAAATATCACAGAAAGGCCTGTTTTGATCCTATTGTGATGGCGTGGTGTGTGTGTGTGTGTGTGTGTGTGTGTGTGTGTGTGTGTGTGTGTGTGTGTGTGTGTGTGTGTGTGTGTGTGTGTGTGTGTGTGTGTGTGTGTGTGTGTGTGAAACATCTCTTCATCACGAGCCTCTTTCAGTCAGCCAGAGGAGTGAAAACACCCTCCCCCGACATAAAACACTCCATCCCAAATGAAAGGCATCCGGTACAATCACTGAAAAACCATCTCTAAAATGACTCCTTTCAGTGTCTAATTCCTAGCCACCACCACATGGGGAGATTTTGGGGGGTTTGAATAATAATCAGGTGGGTTGCTCGGGGTGTCTGCTAGGCTGGACGATAGACTGTAATCTGTCGTCCTCCCCGCAAAACAAAAATGCAAAAAAAAAAAAAAAAAAAAAGACATTGCTAGAACGTAGCTAGATATTTGAGGACTGGAAAATGCTGGTATCTGCGGCCTGTGCTTTTGGTTGGATTAACCCTTCACTGGGACAGATGGCTCCATCCCCCTGCCGAGCTGACAAACCCCAGTCAGCTTGCCACCTCTCCTGCATTTGTGTGTGCATTCATGCGCTTCCACCCCCCAAAAAAGAAGCACTGGCAGACAAGCCGTGGCAAAGATGGTGGATGGATCTGTTTTGGTTTGGGAATATGAAGGCAGTCTGCTAGCCTTGTGATTCTGTGTGTGTGTGTGTGTGTGTGTGTGTGTGTGTGTGTGTGTGTGTGTGTGTGTGTGTGTGTGTGTGTGTGTGTGTGTGTGTGTGTGTGTGTGTGTGTGTGTGTGTGTGTGTGTGTGTGTGTGTGCATACAGTTATGTGTGTCTTGAAAATCCTCCACGAAGACGTGCCTCAGTATCTTCTTGGATAATGTGGACTAGCTGGCTAGCTTGACATCAGAGCATGTTTATTGTGGAGATTTAGAGAAATGCTTCTGTAATAGCTTCTGTACAACAGTTGGAGTCTGTGAATGGTGCCAGCTTTTCAAGGCAGGGCCTTAAGCGTGTCATCATCCACCAGCTACATACAGTACTCTTTATACAGCCACTTATTTCATCAAGGCAGATAAACCCAGCATAACCAGCCAAATACAGTCCGTTTGTCTGCAGGAGCACAACAGAAAAATGAGATGTGATTGTATGGTATACACCTCCATTTATGTCCTCCGGTTTACCATGACTGCAACCGTAAATACTGCAGAGTAAAAGTGTTTGTGTGTGATTTACTGAGGAACTGTAGAACGTTGTGTGTTTAAACAGTTATGCTTTCTGTGCAGGATAGTGCAGTGGACGGCATCCATGCAATGAGTTTGACTGAGACTTTTTGAAAGACATACAGTGGCTTTATTCAATACAGTACTGTGCCTGCCTTTAGTGTAACACAGTCATCACATTTCATTTCAAAGAAGCATGATTCAGTGCACGGGGCAATTTCATTTTCACTTAATACTGGCAGAATTAGGGGGAAAGCATTTACTAGCTATATGTTGAGGCACCCATCTTTATTAGAGAGGGAGCCAGAGCTGTAAACGTGCATATCACATTGGCCCCCTGCTTTCACCCCTTCACTCACCCTTCTCACACAAGACGTGCACGGACTACAGACGGTAGAGAAATGAGGGACGCACACGTCGTGCCTCCGAGTTATACTGAAGCTGAATAAGCCCGACTGACTGCGTGTGTTCCTGACTTCTTTTAGTGATTATTGATATCACTGATATTGGTTGGTTTTATTCCACAATACAAAGGTGTTCATTTTGAATTTGATCGTTCAGTTCAAGCGGGGGAATGAAAGTGCCTTTACAGAGTGTGTAGTGAGACAGAAGTGACCTTACCTGCCCTCTGTAACCTGCCTCTCATCTCCGTTTGAAGGCAGCAGCTTGAGGCTACACTACATTGGCTCACACAAGCATAACACACCTGGAAATCCAACCCAGCTGTCAGCAGTTTGTAATTTGTAATTTAGGTTTCAGACAATAAAGAAGAATGCATAGCATGCATTGATTTTGAGTCCATCATAAGTCCACCATGAAGATGCTATAAGAATTAAAGGCTCTGTAGAGTACTCTTTTTAATGTACATCATAAGTATCAATATGGCACTTAAGGGTTTATATGGGTGATCAGTGCTTGTTAGAACATATTTATTAATATTCTGAGTAGCTAACAGTGTATTCAGTGTTTATAGAGTACTGCATAAACCCGGAAATGACCCTGTGAAGTTGATGGATTTTCTGAATGGGTTTTTTGTTCAGTGGCTGAAATAATGTCCGTACAAGCGTAAAGGCTGGATTATGCTTCCGCGTCGACACAACGCAAGGGAGCTTGCGGACCCCTTACGTCCTTGCGGACCCCCCTTGCGTCGACGCAAGGGTCTGACGTGTGCCTCCCAAAAATCCTCGACGCGCGTCGAGGCAACGCAACGCCAACGCAACACCAACGCAGCGGCATCGGCTGTGATTGGTCCGCTAACTACATCCGCTGGAGACCGCTATCCGGTTTCCATTCATAAACACCGCCATTTAAACTTTTAAAAGGCTACTTTTATTGTTTTCACCTCGTTTTATTGTTTGCGCCTTGTCGCTTTTGCACAAAGAAATAAAACACCAGGTTCTGAAAAATTGTGGATGTTTAAAGCCGGAAAGTAAACAAATACGCTATAACGAGGCTACGACGATATATGTCAAGAGTCTCGGTCGGTCGGTCAGTCTTTACAAAAACCATAGCGCCCTCTACCGGTGTGGCATTGAATTGCATTTCGACACGTAAACCCAACGCAGAACCATCACGGTCTCCAAGCAACTGCGTCGCCGTTGCGTTGCCGTTGCGTTGCCGTTGCGTGATCACTACGCGGAAGCATAATCAGGCCTTAAGGGGGCGCTCACCCCAGGTCTAGTTGATCCGATTCCCCCCCGCCCAGTCCATCGCTGGCCTCGGCCACGGTTACCACTTGTCCAAGCGTCACAACGATGGGGAACAACACATGAACATGACTGAAACTTGAAGTAAAGTAAACACTCGACCTCTTCATCAGAGCATGTGAGGGAGTGTAAGCGGGACGATGTTAGACTGACCGCTCACACCACCAGTTTAAAGCATGCCAAAGCCCGAGCCAGAATCTATCTGTGGCACAGTCATTTTCAGTAACAGTATTTAGTAACAGATGAGGATAATATGGTACAAGAAAAAGAATGTGGTGACATTTCCGTCAGGAAAGATTCATTTTGAATCTAGATAGACACATCTCTCTAAAACACAGTGTGCTGCATGGACAGGCTGGGAGGAAAGCAAAATTAATTTTGCACTGATCGATAATGAGCAGCGGCATATCAGTTATACGTCATGTCCACCCTGCGTACCCATACTTGTTCTCGTGCCAAAGCACACCTCTTCCAACCGTGCCAGGGCTGAGGAAGTGTACCGTGCTCCAGTGCGGTACGGAGCACTCACACTTGTGCATTGTACTGGTCAAACATGCTTGGGCACGGTACCGAGTGCCCAGGATGAGTGCGTCCTAATAGAACGTTTTGTTCCACAAAACAAAATACGTTAGTAAATTTCCCACTCATGAATTGTGACGTGTTTACGCATCTTAAAAAGGCAGTTGCTAACAAGTGGCTAAATGAGACAACAATAGTCATTAGTCTGATAATGAGCAGTGGCATATCGGTTATACGTCATGTCCACCCTGCGTACCCATGCTTGTTCTCGTGCCAAAGCACACCTCTTCCAACTGTGCCAGGGCTGACGAAACACTTGTGCACTGTACTGGTCAAACTGGTACTGAGTGCCCAGAATGAGCAATAGAACGTTTTGTTCTACAAAACAAGATATCTTAGTAAATTTCCCACTTATGAATTGTGACTTGTCTACGCATCTTAAAAAGGCAGTTGCTAACAAGTGGCTAAATGAGACAACAATAGTCATTTGTCCGAACACTAGTCCGCCTTAGCTTAATGCTGGTGAGGTGAAGTGATGCAACCATGATGTAGTTAGTTTATAACATTAGCTACTTTACTTCTGATGGATACATTTATGCTTCAAAATCATAAAATGCTGATTTAGTATCCTAATGTTTGTTTTATTGTATTTTATTGGTATGATTTCTAGTGCTGGGCGGTATACCGGTTCATACCGAATACCGGTGTGTGTTTTTTTTTATGATATGAATTTTCCATATACCCCAATACGGGTGAGTGTGTAGCGTATGAAAGTTGGGAACGCAGAGCGGTGGAACGTCGCGCCACCGGACATTGTTTGAGAGGGGGCTGTTTAGCAGCTGCACCAGCTGCAGTTACAGGAGACGTATTGTTTACATTGTGTAGCCAGTTGGTTTACAAAAGATGTTTTTTCAAGTTGCAAAACTTGCACGATATAGGGTTCTGTATTTTGACTGCAACAGCCATGCATTCTGATTCCTTCACATCATTAATACTAGTGTGGACATGAATGTTTTTCTACAATATTCACTCCTCATGACAGTAAAATATGTCATTCCAAGCCAATTTACTGCAGTAATTATTCTCTAAATTATAAGAAAATGAGGTTAACACCCGTCAAATACCGTGAAACCGATATAATTTTGAAAAATACCGTGATATAAATTTAATATAAATGATTTCTTTTAAATTCTTTGTTCTACCTCTGGTTTTGAGAGGTACTTGAGAAATAAATTGTTTTTATTATAGTGCTGAACTAAAGGCCCAAGTATCATAAACTTGTGTGCCACAAAGTTCATTTTCGGCAATAATCTTTGGACAAATCCCATTTGCCTTTTTGTTGAGAACCAGGGTGATGCTGACTTCCTGCATTGGCCTACAAACATACATCATCCCTGCAGCAAAACATTTGACTTCGGTTTCACTGTAAGTAAAATAATAGAAAATCTTCATTACCCTTCACATCTGGGCTTTGGTATCGGCGGTCATTTGAAATGGTGTGGCAGGCAAGAGGAATGAAGCAGCAGTTATTTGGTGTACTTCTGGATTACATGACATCATCAACATCAGGGCGGCAAGATGGAGTCTGGGCTTTTTGGCAGGACTCAGCCGGCGGCTTGAGAAAGACCCACAGTTGTCCTCCAGTCAAACCCACAAGCAGGAACAGTTTTGCCCGGCCACACAAGCAGTCGTCACATCTGCCAAACCTACTGGAGATGGAGAAAACACAAATGAGCAGATCAGAGGATGGGCGGAGGAGTCTGTGGTATTAACTTCCTTAATATTCTTTGTATGAAAGACAGAGTAGATGAATAGTGGCTTAAAGATTAAAAGAGAGAGTTGTTGCTCGTGTTACAGATTTGAAGGGCTGGAACAACCGAGAATAAAAGAAGGAAGAAAAAAACACGTGGAGAGAGCGAAATGAGTGAAGTGGAGGGATGAAAGCAGCAGGAAGAAGCGATGGAGGAGAGGGCAGCAGAGTCGTGCTCATGAAAATTTTAATCAAGCTTTTGCAGATAACAGCTTCTTCTCGAACCTAGCACATACATTTATCTCAGTTTTTCAATGATTCATGCGTCTTGTGGGGAAAACAACAACAACAAAAATCCCCAATAACGAGCTTGAGTGCTGCCATTGTTTCCGCGTCAGTCGCAAACTGCTTAAAATGCACTCTTGCGAATAACCCCTGTCCTCATTGACCTATGTATCTCCGCACACAGGCCAAATAAGAATAGCTGGGCCTATTAATAGAACAATTATGATAATGAATCATTGCTAAACACATTTACGATGGCCTACTTTTCACTCATGGCACTGATCAGTTCTCCATGGTGAATATGTTGAAACAAAACATCCCCCCCACCCTTTTTTTTAAATGAAAGTGATATTTTCAAAACTGCATTTGGAATGACCCAAGAAATGAACCCAAGACAATTTGTATCTAGGTCACACTGAACCCTACTCTAAAAGCCTTTCCTCAAGTGGAAAGGTGGGTCGTGACGAAAAAGACTGTCTGGATTATTTGATGTTTGAGATGATGTAAAGTTTTCAGTCCCAGAGTGTTTAAAATGACCAGAATCTAAATGCAAACTTCACAATTATCTTAGTCTTTTGGCTTTGTTTTTGTTTTTTTAATGAAGAATAATCTGCTTTCAGGCACGTCCTAAATGTCACAATGTTTGAGCAGTTATGTTTTCTTAAGAAACTGACAAGTCCCCGCCCCTTGCCTTTTATGGTGATACATTCAAGGTTCAGGTTAATGGTTCATGATGAGGACCTGCTTGTAACCTGTCTTAAACATTACGTACTGCACGCGTGCTGCAGAAACATGCTAATTTCATGCACAGAAATAGCTGCAGTGTGCAACAAATATAAAGATACAGTCATCCAGGGTACGTGTGCTTGAACCCAATTGGTCGTGCTCTTCTAACGGATGATGCCGTTATGTCATCATCAGCAGTGACACACTGACATGTGTGAGCTGGTCAGTGTGGTTGGTGCAGAGTATTAACGTTGACCATTTTCTGGATGAATCCAAGTTGAGTATGGACTCCGTAATCATTTTGCCTTCAAGTTTCCTTTACATCGGCTCCTCAGTATGGTTATTAATGACTATCCATGGTCTCAGACTTTGTGTTATTTCCTTACTTTTAACTGAAACCCACCCTCAAGGCCTCGGCCAAGCTGTGTAGGACACACATCTGTCTGTTTGCGTTCATCTTTGCTCGTGGATATTGACAAAATGTGGTTTTGGGGCGGAGAAATCTTTCAGTGATAGTTGCCTCAAAGTCTTCGGAGCCCCGGGGGTTACAACAAGGTCCGCCTCCAAGTTTGTCCAGCAAATAGAAAGTTGGTGCATCTTTTTGTGTTTTTACCACGTAGTGCTGCGGTTCAGTCACTGTATGTTATGTCACAGAGGGTTTAATTTATCACCACAAGAATTCACCAAGGAAGATCATTATTTCTGGTGATTTGCTCAAAGAAGACCAGGATATAAGAATGGATATTTTGCCCTTGGAACTCGTCTGAACAGTGACATTCAAGTTTATTTGGACACATTCACCTGGATTTCTATTTTATTAGGTAGAACCAGCTCATAGTCATGTTGAGCCTTTTTTCTCTTAAGCTTTGTGGTTGTTTTGGAGGCCGTAGACGTAGAAGGAAACCTGGTACTAATATGAAGAAAGTATTTCAGTCTGGTATGCTTGAGTCTTTCAAGCATAAAAGAACGGTGCGTTTTACGAAAGATGAAGACAAACTTGACAAACCACACGACCAGACTGGATCCAACGGAGATGTCAAGCAAGATAAGTCCCTGCCTCCCAGCTTTAAACCTGAAGTCATCCAAGGAGTCAAGCCCAGCATTGTCCTTGTGGAGGGAATTAAATGTAGGTCAGAGCCAAAATGCAAGGCCAGGCCGTGGGGGATATAAAGGCCCAGGGTGCTCTGTTGCTCTGGGGGAACACAAGGAAATAAAACAGATTTTTCACACATGGTTATTTTTAGATGATAGGCTGTGGCTGTGTGCATGCCTGTACAACCTCCTTTCATGCTTTTCACTTTTTGATGCGATGTGTGTTTCAAAAAGAAAAAAAGATGGCTGATTTTATACCTTGCGTGTTCACCTATCCATTAAACTGCTAGCATTTCTGTCCTGTTCTGACAAATCTAGTGCAGTTGAAGTGATTGTTCCTCTGTCTTTCATCGTATTCTGGAAGATTTTTCATTGATGCATTATTGAATAATGTAGTGAGTTTGGTCTTTCATAAAACATCATTGTACTCTCAAATCGAATCACCCTCTGCCCTCCTAGTCTGTGTATCATGCCACTAGAAGGGCAGATGCTCCCTTAAAATAGTCCGACATCAATTAAATATAGATGATGTGCTTGGATTTGTCTGCTAGTGAGCATTAGTTGTGAAAGCAATGAAAGCAATCCACAGTATTTTTACAGTATTGAAATCATGAGGCCTATTTCAGGGTTTGAATGTAGTTGGTTTGTTGCAAGTGTGTGCAAGACATACAAACACTTATCTGTAATTTATTCCCATACAAGTATACTTAAAGCCTCACTGTTATTCAGCATTAACTAGAGAGGTGGCCTATGAAAGGGAATGAATGTCAGTGCCTTTATGTTAAGTCTTAGACAGTCTATAGCTTTCTAGGGGACCTTATTATTGGTATAGATTATTATTATTATTATTATTATTATTATTATTATTAGTCATCTTGATAATTGACTAGAATAATTATTTCCTATAGACCACGACATGTTTGCCCTTGTTTTGTCTTGGCATATAAAGAGATATGAAGATATGAACCTTAAACACTTCAGTTGAGTTAAATCGGTTGAGATGACAGAAAGAAGACCCATTGATATTTCCCCTCTGTAAGCTGCATGACAGTGCAGACCACCTGGGAGGGACAAGGTCACAGCGAGGGTCGTGACCAGTGGTTGTCGTCTATTGATTGTCGTCTGAAAGACATCAAGGTGTAACCGGATGCTCTCTGTGGCTGATAAGCTCAAACCTGAGATGGTGTGTGTGGAGGGAATGCCATATTTAATTAGCAGTGCCAAGGTCATGGTGAGACCAGTGTCATGATATATGATAAATATTTTAAACCTAACATTTGAATCAGACTAGAGATGCACCGATTGTACTTTTCTTGGCAGATTCCAATTTTCTCTCTCAGAATTAGTTGACAGCAAGGCTGCAGACTAACTTTACTACTGTCCCAGAGCCACGCCCGAAACATCATTTTAACCTGCTCATTGTGAACTTGTGACATCTTGTGCTTGCGTGAATGTGTGTGTCCTTACTGTCTATCCTGCTGTGTGGACTGTCTGAAAACTATCAGCTGAAAAATGTCTGGTTTTGATCGGCAGCTTAATGATCAGTGAATTCCTAAAATCGGGGGGTTCATAGCCTGTTGTATTCTTTCACGTGACCTACATATGTCATCTAATCAATATGTTTAATGGTGCATTGAATTGCAGAATCAAAGACCTGAAATGAGGGTTGGACGATCCTGAAATTCCCCTTCGAACAATATTGATATATATATTCTCTTTTGTTTGGTTTAAACCAAATAATCAGCAAATATGTGCATTTGCATTTGTTAATTGATAGGGCTGTAATGAAAGTTTGAAGCTTAATTTGAAATATTGACATTATATTAATTATTATGAATAACTTCCAGAAACTCAGGTCTACTTTCGTCTTATGCCCAGAAGCCCAAATTTATTGAAAAATGATTGATGTTAGTATTTAGAAAATTCATTTCATGAAATACTCTGCTTCAATCCTAATGTGTTTGCTTTTAGCCTATCAAAAACTACATCTTCACTACAAACCTGTTTACTCTCCCATACGCACCTGTGTGGGGCATGTAACGTTGAGTATCGAGCACCTTATGTTGAGCAAATAGGAGTTGGCAAAGTAATCCGTTCACAACCAGTTCTTCAAATCTATGAGGAAGGAAGTAATCTAATGCTTAACTGTTTGCTTCCAGTTCATCAACATGGTGAGATGGGTTAAAAGCAAAAGTTGAGGATAGTAGCCAAGTAGGGTTCCAAGTGAGCTGATACTAGAAAGTGGAGATAAAACACTGTAGACCACTGATTGGTCAGAGAGAATCATCACCTTCATAACATGGGACATCCTGCACAAGCCGGTGATTTTTAAATAGCATTTGGCAGTTTTGTTTGTTTTTTAAATGGCAGCCCACAAAACTACGCCATACACTACAATGAAGTACAGATGTCTCTTTGGTTGTCGATTAAAGGATTCACTTCATCCCGTTAAGTACGATATCACAACAGTTTCACGCGGTATCGCTACGGTGATTAGCTGAGAATCCCGCCTACACTGAGGGGCTACTCTCTGCAGTGGGAAACAAATAGGGAAAAGGACTAAAAAAGTGGGTTGAGTTGAGCGTCGCTGTACCATGCAGTGGGAACACCACCTTAACTGAACAGTAAGATAACTGATGGTAACTCAAAGCTAATACTTAGCTAATAGCATTTTGCTAAGTTTGCCTTGCATGCAATGAGACATGGGTGGAAATGATTGTTGCCTTCTTAACTTTTTTCGGTTCCCTTTAGCAACACACTCTCAACAATGCCAGGGGTGTTTATTCTCGTAGTGCTATGGAACTTTCTTTTGTCTAGCACTGAATCTGTCTGTAAAGAATGTTAAATCCCGGGCACATATATCCGTGTTGCTGCCTGTGTGTAGAGAGGCTACGGTAGAGAGGATGGGTAACTTCCTCTTGTAGCCTACACAAGCTCAGTCTCTATCTGCACGATGCTGCTCCTGCTCGGCTGTCAGGCTGACACAGCAGAAGTCCAAGCTCTCGACAGCTTAGTTTACATTTAGCTTTTTCTTTTTCTGGCAGGGCGCTGGGAAGTGCTTCAACCATAGTGACAACAGCAGTGCCTTTCTGAAAAGTTCAGAGATTTCTAACTAGGAGTTTTCAGAGCGGTCACTCACAAAAGCAGAAGCTTGGAGTGCTCTGAATAAAGAAGCTGGCTGCAGCACTTTTTCCCTAGGTGGCCGCATCCACTGTCTTTTCATTGGAACAATTCAAGAAGACCAGCACTCAAAACAAAATGCTATATGGACACTCAAACACTGACAAGGAGAACTGGTCAACATATCTAATTTAAATGGACTTGGAAGGATTGTGGCTTCATATATTATACATCCAGATAATGGAGGTCTTGTAATTTTCCAAGGACAAGGCAGACTTCTAAAAGTGATCCAAAGAATATACATGCTATATCTTGGAAGTATCCCTGAATTATCATTATTATTTTTATTAACGGCACAATGTATGAAATTAATCGTTTTCTGCATTGGAGACCTTAGCTGTGTCTTCTTACAGCAAGAGGACGAAGTGTGTCATATGCATTTTCAAGTGAAATGTGGTATTTGCAGTAGTCAGATAATGCAGTTAATTGAAATTTGGGCACTCCAAGAAAAGATTGGCGTGTCTGTTGCAGTAATGTCTGTTTCATGATGAAATGATGTGAGAAAACAACTGTTATGAAGGTAGCAGCTGTAACGCTGCCTGCACCATGGTTCCTTTTTGTGTAACGGCTGTGATGGGTTTAGCCCTCACCACAACATGGTTGTTTAGGGTTTGACGAACTGTAGATACAGTGCGGCGGTGCTGAGCTCTAAGTTGCTCTCATTGTGGGGTCTAATCTGGTCGCCATAGGTGGTTCACAGCAGAGGCAGGACAGTTCTCCCACTGTGGCTGTTACGGTAATGGAACTGTGGATCTGTTGTAGGGGGATATGGGTGCATAAAGCTCCATTAAGTGATTACCCATCACCCACAGCTCCCGTTTAGTCCCCCAGACCATGCCATTTGGTGGCCATGCACCTCCTCCCCTTTGTGTGTGGGTGTGGGTGTGCATGTGTATGTGCTGGGTAGCAGGGGGTGGAACAGCTGCTGATTCTAACAGGAGGTCTTCCCTTCCCAACCCTTTTTGTACCATTACAAGCCAAAGCAACACACGAGCCGTATCACCCCTCTGTGACTGTTGGTGTCTGAGTCAACCTTCTGCTGGGTTGCCAGAGGGAAGGGGTGGCTCAGCATTGTGCCCTCATCTGTGTGAAGGGAAAGGCAAGAGGACTGACAGAGGAGCCTTCATGTAGTCAACCCTCACCCAGTATGAATATATTTCTGTCGTTGAATTTAAAAAGGGAGTCAGAGGAGAACCGTGTGGAGGACTGCGTCATCACTGGAGGACAAACTTCCCCACATACCTTCCCCACATATCTCTGTCCTTCCTGGGTTGTCCCTAGCAACAGCAGAGACCCAGTGGCATGATGCATGAAGGCACAGAAATTATTTTCCTTTTTTCTTTTCTCTATGGTTGTTTGAAAAACATACAGTCCTGGAGCACTTGTTGTTGCACATTGTAGTTATAAGCTGCTAGTTATACGCTTGCTGGTTTTTTTTTTTTTTTTTTTTTGGGGGGGGGGGGATGCTTATGTTTTGATGCAGCAGCCAGTGGATCTGAGCTCTGTGCACTTCAGTACGACTGACAATATATCAAACCGTGTTTCCTTGATCATGTTCTTGAATTGTTAATGATGAGGGTTTTTTTATACCGCCCACCCACCCATCTCTGCTAGTGAAGATGTTTATGCCGTAAAGCCACAAGCCAGCAGCAAAACAAACACCCTCACAGCAATTATTCATGGCTTCATTGTATGTGCCACAAACCGGATTATGCTAACTTTTAGCTTTGGTAGCTTTGGCTCACTCCTTCTCTTGCTCCCTCTGCATTTTGGTTTTGGCTCATCCAGTTTCAACTGGAGGCAGGAGTCTCTTTGAACGACTCGCATCCTCAACCTGTCTTTCCTTCTCACTCGATTCCACTGCTTGGTCAATGGGGCTTTTGTGTTGGCTGAGGGGTATTGAATTAATTAGTCCTATAGCGATGATAGTGTCTCACCCTGGGTGTTTGCCAAGGCCTCGGCTTTGCTTTTCTATCCATCTTGAAACACTGGTCACAATTCCTCTTCCTACTCAGTTTTCTAAAAGCAGTGGTGTCTTAATGGAGTCCAATCAATGGCCACTTTTGTGTGGGGGCACGAACCGATATTCGGCCAAACGCTCAGGCTCGGCTGAGGTCTATCCAAGTTGATGTGCCGTAAAAGAAGTGCCTGGAAATTAGCGGACTGACTTGTTTGTTTGATAGATTTCAGAGGGGATTTGTTTGATGAATGATAGATGAATTTCCTCTTGCTGCACGAGTGCCTGGTCCCAAATATAGTGGACTCTGGAAGTCTCTGGGCACGCAAGTATGAATGCGAATGATGAACAGGAAGCTCTCTCTGTGTGTCCCGATACAGCAGCTTATGAAAGAATAGACTACGTGAACTCATCACGTCAAGAATATATTTTTTCAGTGCCTTCAGATACAGGATTGCAGCATACATGCATTTCTCCATATACTCTATGCTTGTGTTCATGTAATGTATGCATGTTGGGCGTTGCACATCTGTGATTTATCACCGGTGTCACTGAACATGGCTGCCGTGGGAGGCTCTCCTCCTATCCCCACACAGCTATTTTTACCATCTTATTGCTTACCGACCCACTGGAGACGGAGTGATTGGGAGATACGACGGATAGATCAAGAGATGGGAGAGAGGGGGAAGTAGTGGAAGGTAGCTGAGAAGGGAAAGCCCTCTGTTGTCAACACACACGTCTGTCAGGCCAAGATGAGAAAGATGATTTGCCATCAGCACTGTCTGGATGCTTACATGTTTTCCATTTCTTACTGCTGACAGAACTATTTTCTTTTCGTTGCAGCATAATAAATGCATTAGAGAGTGGGAAACCCAGAAGGAAAACTTAGTCAGACAGTAGTGTGGAAATGTGTTCTAGTGAGGCAAAGAGTGCACAATCGAAGTGAAACAAGAAAGCCAAATGTTAAAAACGCTCATTAAATTTGCATTGATTTCAGCTCACTATTGTCTCAGCTGTAAAGCTGTGTACCATCAACGCCACACTGGCCAACTGTCAGCAGCCATTAAAGACAAGTGCTAGAAATCTCACAGGCTACATGCCAGCCCTCATTCACACACACATATGGCAGGATCCCACTGAGGTGCTACTATGATACCTCACACTCTACCCCAGTGTGAGGGAAGATCAAAGCAATCAATGGGTCATCTCTCTTTTGGAGCATACTATTACATGTTTTATGATTTGAATCTACCAGTATTGCAATTGTTCACTTATTACAGACCAGCTGCCAATTAAATAAAAATGAAATTGATATTTCTTGTTATTCTCTGTAGTTTGCTTACTCCCACCCTGTCTCTGATCCATTGTCCAGGTACAACCCGCGCCCCACGTGAAGGAGAAGTTCCTGGCGTGGACTACAACTTCCTCCCAGTGGAGGACTTCCTGGAGTTGGAGAAGAGTGGGACCCTGTTGGAGATAGGAACGTATGATGGTAAATGAGTGTTTGTTTTATAGGTCCCAGATATCAAGGACAGCAATATCAAAAACCTTGTATGTGGCATCACATAGGAGTTTGTAAACTTTCACTCTTCTTCTGGGGGAATAACATTGAACGTGACTTTGGACAGATGTGCCATTTTGCCTGGCAAAAAGATAACCATGTCCCTCTGTACCTCCAGCTAGTGCTCAAACTCGCCCCCCATGGTTCATCGTTAGGATGCAGACATGTTGTGTCCCTGTCCAAGCCAATCAACCTGCCTCTGGACAGGTGCACCTGCTGGCACAGCAGGAGGCAACCATGTCTCTTATCTGCCTCCAGCCGGCGGTCACAACATGTTGATCCCCGGACCGCAACACAAACATTTTGAGTCAAAGAGCACATTCTTCTCTCTAGATTCTGTTTGCATTGACATTCAACAATGTTTCATGCAGACCAACAGATACACTAATCCCAGGCCCACAGAGAGGCCCCCTCAGTGCATCATAAAGCAGCAGGAAGACGTGATGTATTTTTAGAAGATTTTTTTCCCTCAAATTCTAATTCTCTTGCTTGTTTGGTATGCACTGCTAATGCTATCACTCTGTCCAACATAAATGTAGGTCAGACAGCCCTCAGCAACATGTTTACCTCCTGTCCCTGGGGGTTGTTGAAAGTAGCTTGTGGACACATTAGAAAACACGCAATAGTGTGGAAGTAGAGGAGAAAAGATAGCTGGAAAGTTGAAAATGTTGATGCCAAAATCTTGGTACGCTTTGTCTTTCATGTAAGCAACATCACAAATATGTATTCATGAAAGATTTATGTGGTGGGTTTTGGATATATAGCGGGACTGGCCGGTTGCCAGTGTTTGTGCTTGGTCGATTTGTTTTGAGTCGGCAGGCAGAGTGGCACTGACGCACCAGCCTTTCAGGTTCATACTTGCCCCTACTGAAAATGCATTAGTTCATCACACTATCACAAATGTATTTTCCATTTTCTACTTATTGGAGAAAATGATACTACATTATTCCCACATGCTGGCCATCCAAAAAGGAAAGAAAAGAGAACAAAGCCAGTAAATCCAGGACACGTAGCACAAGTGTGTGTTACATACAAGACAAGACTTTACTGATAAGCCGGAGTCACTACAGACACACTGGAAGGACTGTAAACAACAACACCACCCGTGTATCGCCTCCATTCAGTCAGCTAATGTTTAATTAAGTGTCTGCTGTGTCCACTTAGCTTGTTTACTGTTCCATAACAATGGATTTCCCTCCGACGGCAGGCCAGTAGAAGGAAACTAGGCCAATGGACTTCTGACTGGCAACCTGCTTACTCACTGATGACCGTATGGAGGGAATCAGAAGCTTTCAGACACCTTCATGTCACTTCAGAGCATTAATAAAGCAGCGAACAACTATGGGCTGTGTGGATATATAGTGGAGTACTGTTGGCCTGAGCTGTGTTTGTTATCAACCAAGCTTCCCTTTGCTGTGTTGACATACGGCGCCGGCCGTGCTTTCTTTTTATTGTATGGTCGTGCATGTGAGCTGCTCTGCTCTCATATGGCGGTTACAGCCCGGTGGGAGCGTAGCACCCACCCTCAGGTTCCCCCTCAGGTAAACACTGTTAGCTCTGTCAGCACGCTTGCTTGTCTTTTGTACTGTTAGCACTGTTAGCACCGTTAGCTATTAGCCGCCAGCTCGGGATTCGCCATATTTGGATCAAAATACTCCCAATTTCATATGTAGCACCTTTAAATGAGCTGGAATGGCAATTCAAATGTGTTCTGCAGTATTGGCTTTCAACAGTATGGCTGTCAGTCGATTATAGTCAATAAAAAATGGGTCATATACTCAATTTAATTCACTCTGTGAGATGACTATAGTTCAAACCAGCTTCTGCTTTGTGTTTAATGAACTGGCCGACGAGCAGAAAAATCCCCACACCTAAATATTTCCTGTAATGTCCCACTGAAGGTTTTATTAACTATGTACAAGCTCATATACCAGCCTTTAATGGTAACATTCTATGGTTCTATGGTATGGTTAATAATTTTGTTGAACAGATTGAATCAGTTTGAAAACTGCTACTAAACCTTTTTAATGAGAGAGATGGCAGTCGTTGATAATGTCGTTAATTACCTATGTGCGTTTCCTGCTATGACCTTCCAAGATGTTTTCTGTCTATTTTCCACTTAAGTTTTGCTTTTGACTGTAGTTTTGCCATCTGGACAAGACCCCCCTTTCCTGCATTGCCTTTATATTTTGGATGTTAATGCTGCTCTGTTTAATTGAGATGTTGGCTTTCACATTTGGCTTCGTGTTCTGGTTTTCAGATGATACAGTCTGATCTAACTTTTGTTGGGAGAACAAATCAGTTCTGCATCTTTTATCGCCCTGCCTTTAAAACTGTCAGTTTAGATGATATGTTCTGCTGGCACTGGAGGATAATTTGGCTGCAAACTGCTTCACCAAATGTCTTCAGACAATTTTATGAACTATTTGGAGGAAAACTACCACCATATGCCACTTGTGTGTCCATATACAACACATTTCTTGGTAGTTGGACTCACAAAATATCCACTTAATTGAGTTTTAATAGTAAAAAAGCATGCAATATTGTTTGAGAAAAAACATTTTAGTGAAACATTCATTAGTTTTGTTTAGTTGAAACAAAGTGGTCTTGACTTTATTCGGGTTGTAAGAAATTCAGCTTGGCTTCAGAGATTCCCACAAACTTTGTCTCTCTATTTGCATACAAAGGCTGAAACTAAACCCCCTCCACACACACACACACACACACACACACACCTCTTTGACCCCTCCTACTAAGATACCCTTCTTTTCTTTAATCCCCCCATCCCTGCCTCCTTCTTTTGTTGCCTAGGTAACTATTATGGGACGCCCAAGCCACCGGTGCAGCCCCCCGGTGGGAAAGTGATTAGCAGTAGTGGTAGCGGCGGTGATGCCCCACTGCCAGACGGGCTCAGCGGTAGCCTGCCGGGCTCGCAGCACTCCACTCCCCGACGCTCCAAGTCCTACAATGACATGCACAATGCTGGAATAGTGCCTGGAGAGCTGCAGCAGGAGGACGACGAGGACCTCCCGGAAATGAACAGTAGCTTTACAGGTACGTGCAGGAGGCAGGAGGCCGAGGAAGAAGGGGACGAAAGAGGAGAAAGAAAGGAAATGAGAGGACAGTGGGATAGATGTCTTCACAGGTTTAAGCTAAAGCATGTGTCACCAAGACAACTACAAGAGCACAATTGTGAGACTAAAGCCTTAAAAGTTAATGTCAGTTGTGAAATAATGTGACCAGAGATGTGGTTCCACATGTAAAGTCATAAAAGAAGGAAGCAGAATTTGCTTCCCTCCATTTTCATTTTGTATATTAAAGAGGCACTCAACCGCTTTCCCGTTATGTTCAGTTTTAATTTTAATGAAGAGTACAACTCGGCATGCAAATTTCTTTACTGTCTTCTGCGACTCTCGAAGGAGCTTTGTCAAGTCTGAGAAAACAACTCTGATGATGTGGTTTATTTTACGAGGGCGGTTTATTTCCTTTCTGTTTGGAATCGGTGACTACGCGTTTCTAACAGAATGCTTGCGTTTACAAACCGCAACGTTTGAGAGTCAACGGCAGGCCACCACGCCCGGAACTAATTACAATATACACTGAAAATGAATATTTCCGTCGATGCAACAGTGAAATGCAGTGTGAATGCTGAGGAGAGGATACAGTTGATTTGAAGGCCGTTCTCTGGCTGTTTGTTTTTTCCTGTTCAGCAGCTTCACTTTGTGAGTACAGAGGTGAAATCCAATAACAAGTCACTTATCATGTCACTTAAGGCACAGCAGTGTAAAGAGCAGTCCATCTCCAATGGATTTAGGCACAATTTTAATTTATTTAGATATAAAATACCAGGCTGGAACAGGCATCAAGGCTGGCATTACGCTCCAAACGAAATAAAATTTGCTATTAAATTTCTCACAGGCATCAGCCAATACAAAGTGCTGCATTTTGGCATTGGTCAACACCACCTCGACTCACTTGTCTACACTTTCAGACAGGTTTTTCCACTTTCTCACAATTTCGTCTGTCATATAACCGAACGCGTGCCACTTATTGTTGGTTTATTGTAATTTCTCCTTTACTGGCTGTAGTTATGTTTTGCTGAACCGTGAGTCACAAGGTCCTTTAGCTGGCGGGGACACTTTTAAAACAAACAGACCTGAAGTCGGTGAGTACACAGGCAGGCGCTTGAAGAGCCGTCTTCGACAGCAGCCCGAGAGCATGCTGTGCTCTGTTTATTGAGGAGTATAACACGAGAATGTTATCCGGCTTTCTACTGCTCTGTTTGGGAGGGGAGGAAAGTGGGAGGGGATGCGAGTGGGGGACAAGGTGGCAGGACATTTTGGAGAAAGAGGGAGTGGCTGGGGAAAGGCAAAGTGGGAAACTCTGAAAATGATTGGTCAGAGAGAGGAAGAGAAGCAAGGCAGGATTGTATTTTGTGAAGGAGGATAAGCTCAGAAAGTGACAAAGTAGGAGACGGAGCCCAAACGAGCTGGAGAGAGTTTGGTGTGGTGAGGGGCTGCGGAGTACAAGAGCGTCTTTGATTGGTGAGTCAGTGGTCTCTGGGTTGGACTACATCTGCCTGTATCTATGCCTCCAAAAATGTAAAACAGTGCCATCTGGCTGCAAACAGCAGAGGGTGTCTGACTGAGCAACCTCAATATTTGGAAAGCATTCCTAATAATAATGATAGTGAAGTTCTTGGTAGGTTTTGTGTTTCAAACCATTCATTAAAAATGTTTGGAAGCTTGATGCTGACATACATGTTGTGTTTTTTCAACAGGCTCTGATAATAATAATGTTGCATGATATTATTTACTTTTTTTTGTAATATCTCCCCTTGTGTGTTAGTAGGTCAGTAGACATTGTAAGGAGGTTGACTCAGCCGTAAAGCTGTTTCAGCCATGTGTTTCTAGAAGGTGGGACCTGAAGTTGTTTATTTGCCGCCTGTGATTGTGCTGGCTGTGAGCGTGCCAGTCAAGCGTTGGTGTGAAAATGGGATACCAGGAAATTAGGTGAAAGCACTTCAGAGGACATGGTTTTAGGTGTGAACCGCCCACTCAGCAGTCTTTAACTAAAGTAAATATCTCTAAAGCTGTGAGTGTAACTGTGATTTTAATTAACAACTAAATGTGAAAGCTTTGGAAAGTCCTTGGACGGGGCTTTCTCGTGGCAACATCCATTATTATAAAAAACGACTCTCATCTTGGAAGAATTTTAACCAAACGGGTAAAAGAGATTTTTCACCGGACTCTTATACGTTTTAGAGATGCAATGTCATTTTTGACCCCCACATTTTGATATTTTAATATTCCCAAAAATGTTTTTCTTAAATGTTACATGCTTTCATGTTAGGAACTTGGCTGAAACCTGTACAGTATCTCTTGGGGTCATGGTCCGTAGAAAATTAAAGTCTGTGAAAACAATTTAAGTTGACATTTTGGGTTTTTGAGGCTCCTCTTGTTGCACCAAGAGTGGTTCCACTGCTGCATTTTGTCCCTGGAAAGTGTTTGGAAATGCCAAGTGATGTTTGCCTTGAAATCCTCCAGGAGATTCTAGTGAATTTGAAGAGATTCACAACTCAGTGCGCCCCTTCGCCCCTCGCAAGAGTGACCCGCCCTACGTTGGGAGAACCCCCTCACCATCGGCCACCACGGAGAGCACTCAGCAGTCACACTCTCACCTGAGCCATCCTCCCCAGGAGGATCCTCTGGGAACTCTGCCTGACAACTGGGAGATGGCCTACACCGAGAACGGAGAGGTCTACTTTATAGAGTAAGTTAACTCGGGCCGTTTATCAAGAAGTCCAGAAACAAAATGTACAGGTTCCATCAAGTATAGAAATTAACTTCCTATTCAGATTGAGGTTGCAGATCCCTGTTTCATCTTCTTATGATATCTGTTGTTGGGAGCACTAATTGAAAGATTGAAAAGTGTGGACTTTTAAAAGATATGGAAGCTCTACATTATTAAAAATATATTGGAGCATAAACCAAGACCTCCCACACTGCATTCACTGTATATTTTAAAGCACGTACCTTTTGCTATTTTTTTATTGTTGCTCATTAGAGAACTGAGTTTAATACGGAGTATGATGAGTACGTCTGTTAAAAGTACTGTGACCTTGTGAAATCAATTAAATCCTCTAATTCTCTGCAGCTTCCCTCCATCTAAAAACTGCAGTCTGTGATTAAAGTCAATAGTGGAAGAGCTTTTCCTCAAACATATCATACTAGAGCTCTTTGTGTTTTCTTTAGGCTCTTATTATAGACACTATCATTATGAAGGCACTGATTTTCAGTCCAGTTGATTCTATATTAACACCATTAACCTATCAGAACAAGCCCTCACTCCATCAAAATGTGCACTCTAATCTTTAAATCCTGTCAACATGCTACATATTGGACCGGATGTGGTGATGAAATATATTTTGTCTATTTTCTGTTTAGCCACAACACAAAGACCACCTCCTGGATAGACCCTCGGTGCCTGGACAAGCCTCAGAAACCCCTGGAAGAATGTGAAGATGATGGTACGTTGATCATATTTGACCATGATTTCCTATGAGATTATGGTTGCTTGTAGAATGTAAAATCCCCTACATATATGGTTCACTCCTTCCAAAACCCACTGCATAGCACAGGCTATTAAACAGGACTTCAGGCATTACTTTCATGCCTTTCTTCTATTCTTTCATTCGTACAGTGTAAAACCACAGGTTCCGGGCTCGACATTAAGCTTCAGGAATGTATCCGAGATGTTTTACGTGCCTGAGCCAGACTTGCTTGTAAGAAATGGAAAATGTGGGCCGTTTAAAACAAATTATAAAATCAACAGCTATTTGGAAAATCGCCCAGGTTCACTTATCTGATTGGACAACAGCACATGGCATTCCACTTGCCCGAGCAGAGAGTTTAATTTCCCCTGGGCGAGTGGGCAAGCATTAATGTCGAGCTCAGCCAAGTTTCTCCTGTAGTGTCTCTTTATTATTAGAGGACTGTCGGAAACCTGTTCATGATTACATTAAAGATGACTAGTGTTGGAACCTTTACACACATGTCCACTTAACTAGACGTGTGTATAGATTCTAGCTTCTAATTTTGGGTAGAAAACACCACTTCTTATTTCACAATGTTATTGTGAAAATCTCGGATGCTTATACAAGGGTTGTGGTACCCCCAGCAGCCTCTAGGTGTCAGTGTTGGGTCACGGGAAATGGTGCGGAATCACTGGGTGGCACTGTTCTGCTGCGTTCCTTCCTTCAGCTGTTAGTCAGAGCAAGATGCCCCACAGCTTCCTGGAACTAACTGCATCATCTGCATCATGTAGCTCAAATAAGTGACGCCCTCCCTGACCTGAGCTCTGCTCAGAGATGTTAAACCCAGAACCGTGAATATGTTGCATACAAAACACGGAGAGATACATTTCATGTGACTCTTGTAAGGCGCTGCACACTAGTACAATGTGAGAATAGCTGTCATGTCATTACTAGCTGACATTTCAATTCAACCCCAACTCTGCTGGATCAAACCACACACAGAGATCCAGTCTTCTTTCGTTTGCCTTGTGATTTTTGTTACATGAGGTTGAGGCTCTGGCTTCGATTAACTCTCAGATGTGGATGACTGACTGATTTGCACCTTTCTCCCCCCTCTGCCTCCCCCCTTTCTCTTCCCCTTTTAAACGATCCCGTGCTGCCGTGCTGACCATCCCTCCGAGTAGAAGGGGTACACACAGAGGAGCTGGACAATGACCTAGGTAGGATCCTCTCTCATCTTTGATCCTGCTGGATCACAAAGCCTCGGTTGTTGATCACGTCGGGTTCATTGTTGTGATTCAAAAATGTTCCTGCTGAATCTAGAAGATGAGAGTCACAACAGCGGTTATTAGAGCACATCAACAAAACGACATGCACAAAACCACCACCAGTGGCTCACACGCAGTTATTTGTCAGTCGGTGGGAGATGACAACAACTGTAATCATCTAGAGATGACACGCGACGTCACGCTGACAGAGATTTGACCTTTACCGAGTCTCTTCTCAGTATGTGGCTTTATTTTGTTTTAACAAACACACACTGTGTGGGATCAGAAAGCTACACATACCACCAGCAAGCCAGACACGCTTTCACCGTCATTTCATACATAAGAGATGAGGTTTGATCCAAGGAAGATTGTTATAATGATGATTTCCTAATGGGTGTCTGTCTGAGCCAGACGGCAACAGGCCTTTTATTTATTTTTTTTTGTTGCTGCGCCTCATCAACACGCACTAACTATCAGACACAAAAGCACAACGGCTTGTGCAGGACATACGTGGTGTCTGGAGACTGGGGGGAATGATGATGTCATGGCAATAGTGGCATTATGGAAAAGCACTGGCATTTGGCACCGTTTTTCAATACTGCGTAGGAATGTCATAATTTGGTTGGTGCCCAATAACACCAGCCGGTAGTTCTCCGCAAGCACACACACACACACACACACACACACACACACACACACTGTAATACATGCTTACTCCAGAGAAATCAATCACAGCACAGTATGGAGAGAATGAGATGCAAATAGTTAAACATGTAATTCATCATGCTTGACTCCTCCATGAATTCACAATATGTTCTGGAAGATGGGATGCGGGGGGAGGGATACAGCGTGAGAAGAAAACCTCGCTTAATGAGCGACAGATTTCTTTCTCTTGGCCGTTCTCATTTGTGTTTTTACTCGCTGAAATTGTATACCATATTGTAAAGACGGTTGCGGCGGCAAATGTCTCCTCTGTGCTCTCTCTCTCACACACACATGCACACACACACACACACACGCACTCAGCACACAGGTGCTCCTCCAGGAGCGGAACCAGCGCAGTGTGAAATCAAGTGGGTGATTAAAATTTAGCACGAGGCGATGCGGGACCGCATTCCATTGAACGTCCCTGTTCAGAAATCACCGTGCCCGCTTTGTAGTCTCACCCCGTACATCAACGTGAAAGCTTTAACCTTGCATTCCTTTTTTTAAGCTGAGTGGACCTTATGTGCTAGCTGCATTCAGCAGGTGTCGAATATATGGAATTATAGTAATTTGAGTTGCAGATCTGTCGGTGGTCGCTCTAAATCATGCTAACTACCTGGTCTGACAAACTGTTATAATCTGCAGCTGTATGTGTCACGTATATACAATCGTGAACATTCCCATCTGGATGCTGACTCCACTCCAAATAAGAGCCTCCCTCATTAGTGAAGCAGAGGGAGGCTCTTCAAGTGGGAAGATTGTAATTACCATCTAGTTGCACACAAGGCGATGTTTAATTGGCTGAGGGTAATGATATGTAAAACTGATACATCACAGGAGAGGATTATTGGACAATCTGTGTTTGTGGCCAATTAGAAGCCTGTGACATTATCTACGTGGAGGCCAGCCAATAATCAATGCTGCAGTAATCAGATGGACTCTTTTCAAATCAAGCATTCTGTGTGTTTATGTACAATGGTTTCAAAGCTTTTCCTACTTCCTGTCCCCCACTTCCCCCTTCCATCTTTATTTTTACCTGTCTTTCCTTCCTTCCTTTTTTCTTGCCGTCCTCTCTCTGACCCCGTCACCACTCCCACCTCTTTTCACTTCTCCATCCCTCCACACATCAATCCATCTTCCCAAGGGGGCCTTCTCTGTTCTTATCTGATGTGTGGAAATGTCAGCAGTGTAAAGGGACAAAGATGGAGGGGAGGGGGGGGGGGGGGGCAGCCAGACAGCATGTGAAGCTGTTGAGTCACCCTGGCCCTGGAGACTGACTGACAGGCATAATGTAGAGGCATAAGGTTTCTACCTGCATCAGCTTCACGGCCTTGAGTTCTCCTCGGTTCCTCTGCCTCACTCACATTTCTTTTTTCTTTCTGTAGAACTTCCACCAGGATGGGAGAAGATAGACGATCCAGTGTATGGGGTCTACTATGTTGAGTAAGTGACGTACAGTATGTAAAGGCACCCAACACCACGTGAGAACACTCCTATGCAAATGCAAAAGGCTGATGCTGCACAAACGGGAAGAAGAAGAAACCACCTCATTCATATTAATTAGCATTCCAACAAAAGACACCTGACTTACTGTAAATAGAGCAGCTGTAATGTATGTACAGTTCTGCCCTAATACGTCATGCCCCGATTATGCTGCAGCTATTCTGGTCTTTTGTATACTTGAAAATGTAGGCCATTTTGTTTGTGTCATCATCATTTGGGAAAACGTGTGTGTGTGTGTGTGTGTGTGTGTGTGTGTCTCATGTGAAGCCCCTGGGCCTCAGCATTAATACGAATATGTTTCATGCGTTTTTGATGTTGTTCAAAGCAGCACCTGGGGGCTCAAGACTGTGGCATTCCAATGTTTTCCCCATCTTTGTCTCTGCGATATTGATTTTTTTTTTTCTAATATACTGAACTTTATGCACCATCTCTGTCATTTGGTGTTCAGTGCAGTGCTTTCAGGTGTCATTTCACCTGGCAGGCTAGCAGGAAAACCTCCAAGGGTCGGCGTGCGATATCAAGGATTTGTAGCAGCTATGAATTAGTCGAACTTGGATTTATTTGGTGTGATTTGTGGGCAAGATTGTGTCAAAGAGGGGTTCCTGTGTGCGTATGGATGGATGCTTGTGTATTGCTCCACTGTGTATTAATCAAAGCTTATCGCCATGTGTCCCCCCCCTCCTTTTCTTGACCCTATCCCTCTCTCCTATTACCTCCTCTTCACTCTTTCTGTTTCCCCTCCCTGCTGCGCTCCACTTTCCTGCTGATATTTACTTCTCCTCCTGCATCCCGTTTTTCGACTCTTGTTTTCCGTTCCTATTATTCAATCTTCCCGTCCTTTTGTTTCCTATTCATCAAAACCTCCATCCCTCCTTCCCGCCATCCCAAAGTCATATCAACAGGAAGACCCAGTATGAGAATCCGATGTTGGAGGCTAAGAGGCGCAGGCAGCTGGAGCAGCAGCCTCAGCAGCCTCAGCCCCAAAGCCAGCAGCCACCCGAAGGTGAGCGCTACATCCGAGGTTCGTTCACAAGCCCCCACCAAGGGCGTCATTTCCTTTCTTTCTATCCATGTGTGTGACTGAGGTATCTGTATGTTTGTCCGTCTGTGTGTGTGTGTGTGTGTGTGTGTGTGAGACTGTGTCTTTATAACAACTGCTGCTACAGTATTTCTTGACGTTGCCTGCTACTGACTTATAATTTGCTAAGTGCTCTTCCATAAAGGCATAACTATTATTTGCGGCTGTACCGTGCAGCCTTTTTAAAAAAAAAGTTATTTCTGTTTTCCGTGTTGCTTTTTGGACTCCTGTTTGTCGTTACTTGAAAGCTTATTTTCTTGGCTGAGGAAAGGTAAGTTTGCCTTCAGATGAAACGGATCTGCCTGATAAAGAGAGGCTCTTTGGTAATTAGCACGATGTGCGACCAGTATTAACGCTGATGATTTTGCAAGCACAGCTGCCAAAACACACCTAATTGATGACCTCAGGTGGCCCCTGCTTCCTGTCTTAAACTACCACTCAAACACAGGATGCCCCCCGCAGACGGAGATTAATCGTAAATGCAGGCTGGCCCACATGGGAACCCTCCAATCACGCTTCACCTTCTGCTCAGTCAGCAGAAATCATTCGATTCTACTCGATTACCTGCTGATTCTTTTTTCTCCCCTCCGTGTGAAAGCTCAATCTCTCTTCAGAATAACTCAATAGCCTCAAGTGGGGTTTTCCCCCTATTCCTTTTACCTCTGCATTGATTCTACCTCACTGTTAAGAATATTAATGAAGGTTGTCGTCTGATTGGTGCTGTGACGGCGTAAAAAGGTGATCAATCAGAGGAGCAAGCCATTATGAGGAAATGGGTCCAACTCCATTTAGATTCAACAGTGAAGCAGTGTTGAAAGTTATCTGAAACTGTAAACGTATAAACACCCATTCACTTGTTGCTCTGTGGAAAGGTTTTCTAACTGAATACGTAAAGGTTTCATATCCACTTAGAAATACTCCTTCAAGTTCCTTTCCTGTCATAGAAAGCAAAATGGCTTTTTCCCCAAACACGCAGCACAGTAGGCCAGGTTGCCCTGGAGCCCTGGGCCCCAGTTTCTTCCACAAGTAGGGCAGCTGTGCACCTTGGTAGACCCCATCTAGAGAACATTTGCCTCTTGTTGCAGAATGGATTGAGGACTCCGCGATGGCAGGGGCCCCGCTGGCCAGCTATGCTGCCAACCACCAGGAGACATACAGGGACCCTCAGACCGGACCTCCGATGCCCAACGCCATGGGACAGAAACGTAGGTTCCCACTTCTGTAGAAGCACAGATTAGGACTGCTCATTACTTTTCTGTTTGTAGGCACCCAGAGTGACTTATTATGAGTGAAAGCGAATGCAGCTCCTGCAGCGTAGTTTGTTTTCCTCGCCTCAGGACGCGTTCGAGTTTTCATGAAGGCGGAGGTGTTATGTGTCGACTGCTCTCTGTATACATCATATATTCTTTGTTAATTCCACTCATCTAGTATGTACAGTAGACTAGTCTTTCCAAGAGATGTTTGCTCAGCTTCCGTCCGGTTGTATTTTATGATCATATGTTCACCGCGGCCGCACGCTGCTCCTCATGGAACCCTGATGATGCTGTTCCCTTTGCTGCATCAAATAACGGCCCCGATTTCACCCGCCATTTAGCCAAACAAACACCTACAGACACAGTGTCTAGCCGTTACTGTGTGTTTCCTTCTCCTGGATGCCAGCTCCTTTTATATCCGCCTCCCACGAGCAGCTTGTCTAATTAGCCCAGCCATGGCAGAGAATTAACTGCCTCACCCCGTCTCTCCCTCTTACTCTCTCTCTCTCTCTCTCTCACTGCTCTGTGGGACATTTTTTTTCGCTTTCTCTCATCAATCTCTTTGTTATAGCTCACCCATCCTCCCTCCCTCTCTCTCTCTCTCTCTCTCTCTCTCCCTCCCTCTCTCTCTCTCTCTCTGTGCCTCTGCCTCTGCTTTGGTTAAATTGTTGGTTCAACATTCCTACAGAGGAAGATGCCATTTGAAATCTCTTGGACCAACTCCCCTCTTTCATATGTCCTCTGCTTCCTGGCCCGTTCTCACATGTCTGCATGTCTTATGGATAAAGCCGCCATCTATGTTCACAGTTTTGTTACAGTTCTCCTGCCATGTCCCACCATGTCTTTTGTCAAATATTGCTATTCCAACCAGACGCACACACAGCAAAAAAACACTAACGGACTCCAAGTACTCATTCCCCTGTGATCCATTCACTGTAATGTAAAGGCCTTCATTCTCTCCATCACCTCCGCCAACATCCCCATATTCATTCATATTCCATTTGTGTGAAGTCATTTTGTGGCTTTTGTTGATAAACGGTGACTGTCCCCGCGTTCAGCTGTTATTCCCCCATTCTTCACATGGGCGACAGTGAAACAGGGGATGAATACCTCACTCAGCGTTTGAGCGATTCCATCTCCTATCTGTCTTCATTTTATCCTTAATGACGAATAATGAGGTAGAGAAAGCGAGAAGAACAAGGATGACGGAGTAATTGGTGTTTAGATTATTCTCAATACTGGAGACCACTGTGAAATATGCTTCATGGATATCGCTGCGTTAATTAAAACCTCACAACCAGCGTGAAATGATAAGAAATAGCTTGTTGGCAGGAACTGTTCAACCAGGCAGAGTCTCTCATATCACGTGACCTTCATTCATTAATGATGTCATTTAATTTGCATACTCAAATCCATTTTACTGAAGCCCAGATTCAGTATAAAACAGTTTGAGCAACAGAACCCAAACTATGGCTTTCCTTTGGGTGTATCAGAATGATCTAAATGTAATTGTCTCTGCTCGTGTCTTCAGGAGGGAAGCCTTTCTTTACTCGGAACCGATCTGAGCTGAATGGGACCTTCATCAATACCAAACTGAAAAAGAGTCGTCGGGGGTTTGGTTTCACTGTCGTGGGAGGCGACGAGCCGGACGAGTTCCTGCAGATCAAGAGCCTGGTCCTGGACGGACCAGCTGCCCTCGATGGCAAAATGGAGACAGGTTGGTGTACCCAGCCTGGTGTAGAAGTGAGGAAGCTTAAACGTGGAAACAAATAATGAAATTCTCCCTCTTCTCCACCTCCAAGGTGACGTGATCGTGAGCGTCAACGACACGTGCGTGCTCGGCTACACCCACGCCCAAGTCGTGAAGATCTTCCAATCCATCCCAATTGGCTCCATGGTCAACTTGGAGCTGTGCCGTGGCTACCCGCTACCCTTCGACCCCGACGACCCCAACACTAGCCTGGTCACTTCGGTGGCCATCCTCGACAACAAAGAGCCCATCATCGTCAACGGCCAGGAGGCCACCAACAGCTACGACTCGCCTTCCAGCCACAGCAGCCAGAACAACAACTTCGGCTCCACCAACGGAGGGGCGCCCCTCAACGGCCTCCCCCGACCCCACAGCCCCTCGGCGGAGGTGGCCTCCGACACCTCGTCCCAGCACGGCTACCCCAGCGACGTGGTCACCCTGGCCTCGTCCATCGCTACGCAACCGGAGCTCATCACCGTGCACATGGAGAAAGGAGACAAGGGCTTCGGCTTCACCATCGCCGACAGTCTCGGAGGCGGAGGGCAGAGGGTGAAGCAGATTGTGGACTACCCGCGCTGCCGCGGCCTCAAGGAGGGCGACATCATCGTGGAAGTGAACAAGAGAAACGTGCAGAGCATGTCTCACAACCAGGTGGTCGACCTGCTCAGCAAATGTCCCAAAGGCAGCGAGGTCACCATGCTGGTGCAGAGAGGTGAGTGGAGGCCGATCCCTCCCTATGAACGCTCGTTGTCTCAGTGTTTGTCGTTGGCATTGTAACCGATGAGAGCAGATGGAGATGAGGAAGATTGTGGGGGAACAGGTGTCGCGTTATACGGCGGTCTCAGATTTATTCGCCCATATGTTGAAGTATTGCGAAACAAAACAAAGCTTTCCCGTGAATCTGCTGGATGCCGATGAGAAAAAGAAAATGAAAGAATAGACTCCTGCCTTACAGGCTGTCCCAGCCAGCAGAGAGCTCTTTTATTGACACACATATTTATTTATTCATGCAAATAGAGGTTTGAAAGAAGAGATTGAGAACCAGGCAAAGATAGAGGGATAGCTATGATATGGATGGAGGAATGGAGCCGCAGAGAAAGAAAAAAACATTTGAGGCTGTGGCTAAACGGAAACTAGGAAGAGAGAGAGAGGTGTTCACACTAAATAGCATCGACAGTCAGAGCATCATAGCGGTCTTGAAATGGAAAGAAGGCAGAGAGAAGGAAAAGTTGAAAGCGGAGATGAAGGAACGATGATAAGAAGGGTAAACAAGATGGGGGAGAGAGGTTTAGTTGGTGTGCCCAGTCAGAGCGTATGAATATTCTCCCTCATTTCTGCATGTTCTTATTCTCTCTGCTGTTTCCATCTGCTGCGTTTGTTGGTTGACAAACATGTCAAGTTTATTTAAGGCTTTAAGCATATTCCCCAGGGCTGCCCCCTCTTTGCCAATTACTCAATTAATCGGTCAATTTGGTCTCAGTTTTCTTTTGTTAGTTTCTTTTTTTACATGTTTTTTTCAAGGTATACACAAGATTTAAAGTGATGCTTTTGTGTGATTCTTTGTGTAGAAATTCACACTCCATTAAATCAACTAAACAGTTAGTCGGTTAAGAATGTATTTGATCGAGGACAGCTGCAGCATTCCCACATTAAAGTGAGTTGCTTTAATTATCCGGGCATGCTTTCTGGGTGGGTATGAGCTGAGATCATTCTGCTGTTCATCCAGTATGTTTCCAGTGTTAGTTAGTCAATGGACCTGCATGTGAATGCTTCTTTTCAAGGTGTACCACCCCAGCTTTTGTCGAGGTTTCTGATTGAAAATCACTGTTACACAGAAGCACTAAATGGAAACAAAGGAACTGTGAATGGAGGATAAAACAGAAATGATTGAATTTTGGTGTTTTGCCTCCAATCCCCATCAGACTCTCAGACCTCCAGAGCTCTAAACGCACTGTGTGATACAAGTAATTGGACTATTTTCTCTGTCAGGCTGTCCATTGCTTGCTTCTGGGCTTATTAATTCAAGTAACTAAAAGGGTTTTGTGTGTGCGTATGGGTGTGTTTGTGTGCATGCATGCACAGTTTATCTCCTCTATAGGGTTAAGTGCTCAGACCTGTCGAGGGAAATTGACCAGATGAATGGTGACCAAGTTGCATTGTCGTCACACGTTGAGTCGCCGTCCTTCTGTGACTCCGTCTCAGTCTCTTGCTCCATGTTGTCTCGCTCCTCGACACACACCCAAACGCACCCTGGCCCAAACGTTCCGCTCCCCCTCGCTGGCTTTGGCTTACGAGCTGCATTTCTTCATCATGTGAGATAAGTGTACGCGAGGACATGAAGTGATTCAGCCTCATAAGGGGCAGGGCTTAATGGGCTGCCAATAAAACAGAAGGCAGTTTAGTTTGGCTTGTGTAAACACAGTGACTAGGTAGAATCCATACGGGACTTTTTAATTGAACCACTATCACTAAATGCCTTTTTATGGTTGGTCTTATCCTAGTGGAGGAACTCACAAACACAGGAAGCAAATTTGAAAGCCAATTTAATGTATTTAAAAGTCTGCTCATTTCACATGAGTGCCAAGTGCTAGTCTATGTTTTACAACGATCCAACAGCCCAACACAGCCAGAAAGTAGTGAGCCAAATTACTAATTGGACTTATTTTTGTCATATGTCCCACACCCGGCAACAAAACTGTGTTCGTAGCAGTTTACATCTCGAGTCCTAAACAATTAAATGGACGATTTAATCCTTGGTAAGTTTGATACTCGTTTTATGATCAAACGCTGTAGATATGAATGCTTTTACAGTTTTATATTATTCAGGAAAATCTCTTTCTCAGCTGCATGTCTTTTGTTAAAAGAACAAAGAGCCTTAGAGACAAAATACCACTCTAATTCTTGTATTTAACATTTTGGAATAATACCCCGCTCTGTGTATCATCTGGACACAGATGTGAATCGTGTGCATGTGTGATAATTCAATTTGTTGTAGATATCAGAACCAATATGATATTTGAGCTGCGACTAATCCTTTCTTTTTAATCTATTGATTAATTTCTTTATTACTACAATATAAATCTCTCTATTTTAGTACTATCATTAGGTCTTATGGCTCAATATAGTTCATACAGTATATGCAAGTAACAATTATATAGACAGCCATATTACAAATAATTAAAATTATATTAACTTTAAAGAAAAATAATCAAATTAAAACGAAAAATAATAAAAACATTAAAATAATTTATTTTTATGAATTCCCACACATTTCCTGTTAATCTGATTTCCCCATTTTGAATGATGAAGCTGTTGTCGGTGCACCACCTTAACGCCGTCATTCACGTTTTACACACACACACACACACACACACACACACACTGTTGCACTCATGAGAACATAAAGCAAGGTTCCAGTTACGGTGCTTTAATTACTCTCCCTTTCTGACTCCCCTCAGTGCTCATCACTCCCGCTCGCTCCGCCGGTAGCAACACAGCGCTCTGGCCTCTAATTGGGGTCCTGATGTCAGCTTTGCTTATCATACACATACATCTTTCTCTTGTGCTCTTTTACTCTCACTCTTCTTCCATCTATCGAGAATCTCCTCTTCCCTGAGCAAGCACACACACAAACACACAAGCTCGGTGTTTGTCTCAAACAGTCATGCATCCAATTACAGATTTGAGGGTAGAACGAGCGTGGAATAGTGTTAATTGGTGCAGATCCACCCCTCCTCCAACCCTCCATCCCCATATTCTGTTTCCATTCCCCCACCCTCAGTATGTAGATTTACATCCGCTCTCCCACATGAAGTCAGCAGCCAATCCCCAAGGACCAGTGCACCGAGATACACACTCGTTAAGGCCGCCGAGTTCATCTCACCCACTCTTTCTCACAATGTATGACAATGTCAGCTGTTGTGAAAATGTGAGCATGTGTCTTTATGCGTGATGGTCGATAGGATCAGCAAATCACGGGGGGGGGGGGGGAATGGCAACGTGGATCTCATTTGAGGGTTTTAGCTTTCATCTTTGTCTGTGAAAATTATCTTCTTTTTTCATCCAGTTAATAAAAAGAGAAGAAGAACCGCCCACAGGTCAGAACTTCAGGTTAAAAGATTGTGACAGTATTTCATAGGTTTGCACACAAGACTTCAAGGTTTTACAGACAGTTTGTGCCTCTAAGCACACAAGCATGATTTATTACCTCAATCAGGCCCGTGTTTCGTGATACATTGTTCTTTCATTTGTCTAATTACACCGCTCTAATGTGCTCATTTCCCCCTGTCTTCTCCTGCCCTCACTGATGCGCTGACATAATTTGTTTCATCCGCCGTCGTCTTGCCATGAACACAGACGCTAATTTCCTCTTCCCCGTTCGCTTTAAAGAGGTGTAAATGTTACAGGGTCTATGGGGACCCTGCACATCTGCTGTGAAGCCTTTTCTCAGCAAAAACCCGGGACCGGGTGTCGACGCAGCCTCTCGGTAGCACAGGAGCTCATGTCATCTGTCGGCTGTAGAAAAATGAAGCTCATTCCTTTCGGCGTGGATGCAGAGTCTCGTTCTACGTTTCTCCTTTTTTTTTTTTTTTGTACCTGTTTGTGAGGCCTGGCAGGTGCTGCAATGAATGCAGAGGTAAATTGTGTTTGGTTGCAGCAACTGCTTGTAGCTATGTACAGGAAATGGAAAGAAAGGCAGCTGCAGTGGCTGAAGGGAGAGGAAGAGAATGTTGGATGGATCAGAGAGATGATGAAAGAGTAGCACAGAAAACCCCATGATGCTCTGCTCCCCCCCTCCCACTTCATGACTCATCAATCAACTGTGACACATTAGTCCCTATTGGGCACTCAGACCTCGCGCTCTTCTTCTTTTACGGAGAGAAATGGACCTTTCCTCTCCTCCCACGTAGCCAGTGGACAGAGAAATGGTCAGCACGAGGTGTTAAACTGTTTTACAAACACCTGTGCATTTAATGAACCCCAGCAAACCCAAACAAATGTCACAGACCTCAGATTATCTGCATGGCTACTTGAATTCTCTTAAGAGCATTCATTGTGTTGAAGCACAAGAGGATGCATTTCCTCTCGTTCTTGTTGTTTGCCTGTTCTCTCATTGCCTTTAAGTGCAGTTTGAAAGAGATTTATGATGCCCTTGAACGCGGGGCCGTGGGTTGAAATGTGTGTTTGCCTTTTTTTTGGACGCGCAGCGTAAAGAGAGTAAAGACACACAAAGTGGATCATTGCCACATTAGAAAGCTCTTAGGGGCACGGCGTTGGGCACAGCAGCTTGGAAATGTCAGAAGCATTCCACCGGCGAGACTTTGAGGACTCGCGCTGATGGGCACACGATTACGTGAACTTGCCGAACTCACATAAGCTCACATTTACCGGCAAGCACATCCAGGAAGGCCCGTATAATGTGGACAGTCGTGTACACACCCATTAGAAGGAGATAAACGTTGATGATAGATCCCGGCGCAGCCCAAAGCAGGAAATCAATTCCCTGTATGGGCAGGCAGGAAGCGTCGTATTTTTGCCCACTTCGCATTAAAAATTCTGCTGACTGCACGTTCCAGTGGCACCATAACGAACGGTATCGCAGTCCTCAAAAGCAGCGATGGGGGAGCAGCCTGCCCACTAGGTGCCCACCATTCACCCCTGCTCCTGCTCGGCTGGCCGGGGGGGCTCTGAATCATTGCTTGTTACAGGGACAAGGAGGCGAGCCTCTCTCTCCCTCTCTCTCTCTCTCTCTCTCTCTCTCTCTCTCTCTTCTCTCTTCTCTCTCTCTCTCTCTCTCTTTCTCTCTCTCTCTTTCTCTCTCTCTCTCTCTCTCTCTCTCTCTCTCTCTCTCTCTCTCTCCCTCTCTCTCTATCTATCTCTCTCTCCCAACCCCCACGTCTTCACACTCCATAGCTATTGGGCAAGTTGTAAATCTTCACCAGTGCACCATCCTTTGTAACTATGACAATGCTCTGCAGATAATCTGTGCTGGTGGTCTCCTCTGGATGGAAGTGTGCATTTGTGGGAGGAGGGGATTTCACCTCTGCTTTTTGAAAGCCAGGGAAACAACATTCTAAAGCTCTTGCAGGAGTTTAAAAAAAAAAAAAAAAAAAAAATGTTTTACTGTTTGGATGCATACTCTCACTGGCCATCTTTGCTATCTATTTGGCCACATTGGTATGTTCCTCCGTCACATTTCGTTACACACACAAGCTAAATGAAGCTGTACTCAGGGCTGTCACATCCTGGCTGCTGGTGTACACAGCTGATGTGAGCCTTTCACTCCTTGGAGACCGCCTGTCAGTTCCCCACGGTCACCAGGCACTGTCGCCACGGTGACAGATGGACCTGCCTGTTGGAAGCCATCACAGCTGAGATATACCAACACACAAACAAACTACAGACAACAGAATCTGCTTAATAACGGGTTGCCTTTAGTGACTGCTGTGCTGCCAGGTCTTTGCAACACTTCCTATTTCTTGAAGGGAACTTCACCCTCGAGGGGACAATACATGAACCCAGCTCAATTGAATGCAATTCATCCAAAACAGCTTTTTTTTTTTTTTTTTCTTCTGAAGCAAATCTTTCACTCTGCGTGTCGGTGCTTATTCCTTATTTCCAGTGTTTGCAACAGACTCCACTGTGCATTGTCGTCATGGACACAAACTATTGGAACTCAGCTGTGGGGCTAAATCACAGAGCTGTTCTTCAGGCTGTGAAACATGATGATGGTATTATGTCAAGCTCAATAAAAAAAAAATTTAAAAATCTCTGCAATCCTAAAATATATTGGACTTTTTATAATTTCGGCTTCATTGAAATTCACGATTGGTTGATTTATCACTAATCATAAAATAAAAGAAACCCATATCATGAATTTAGTGCCCCGTAGGTTGAGCGGTGGTTCATTATTCACTGTTAAGAACACATTTTCTGCCACAGATGTTAAGATTTAGTAAGCAGAATAAAATGGGCTGGGCTGGGCTTAGAAGTCCTGGTCCATTATCTTAGAGCTAGAGCCAAGAAAATCTTGGCGCGCTCTCACTCAGGCTCTCAGTGCACAGGTCAGCCGAGATCGCCCACCTGGCTAAAATCGCACTTTCCTCCCTCTTGTATGTAATTAGTGCTGGAGGTTGGCCCTAACAACCACAATACCTTTTGATCTAGAGCTTCAAACACATCGTGGTGTTTCTCACACACACACACACACACAGAACCTGCTGACCTGTGCACAGTATTGCTTCATCTCTGCATTAATAACTCATTTAGTGGTATTGCTTCTACAGTAAATAATATAGATTCACAAGGGAGAAATGTCAAAAAACACATGTACGTTTTGCGTATCAGTGTGCGCATGCTGCGAGGTGTTGATGGACGGCAGCAGCAGCGGATCAGCTGTAGTGGATAGATGAAGGATAATCAGACACGTTGACTGACAGCATGCGTAGCCCAGAGAGAATACCTCGGGATTGTCTGTGCATCTGCGTCCATGTCTGATTTAGGGGAATTTCTGTGTGCCACTGAATGAATTATTCCTATTGATTGAAAAAAAAACGGAGGTGAAAAGGGGAAAGCAGCGAGATGAGGGGAAAGGGGGACGGGGGAGGGAGAGGAGGGAGAAAAAAAGCAGCACAGACGCAACACAGTTGGAGCTGTCAGTTGTGAATGAACCCAGATGTCTGAGAGATGAAGAAGACAAGAGCGTGTGTGTTTGTGTGTAAGATCTTATCCTCCATGTTTCCCTAAAGGATTGACACACAAAAGTGGCCCATTTTCTTACATCAGACACCACCTAGTCTCACCGGGCTGTAAACCAGTTACACGGGGTGGGTAACATTTGTATGTCAGAGGTGTGTGCAGCTGCGCTCATTGTTGAGTTGTGAATGTCATATTGGTAAATACACACCACGGGTTTTTGTCTCACGCATTCCTTTCCCCCCCGTTTTCATTTCCATAACTTCATACAAGTGTTTATTTCGTGCAGAGTCGAGGGGGGGGGGGCAAATTTCTCCTGGCTGGATCACGGCAGCGCTAGCATTTGAGTCATCTGTCAGTCTCTCTCTTTGTGTTCTGTGATAATAATTTTTCTGCGAGGAGGATATTTCTGGTCACTGCTCAGTCGAGCAAAAACCTGTCTGCCGTACCTTAAGTGTGCCTTGAATTGTGTTGGGAGCCGTGTGTGTGTGTGTGTGTGTGTGTGTGTGCAGCTGCGTGGATGTTTACCACCATGTGGGGGTGGGAGGGAGACTAGGATGGAGGAGAGAGAGAGAGAGAGAGAAGGAGGGAGGGAGGGAGGATGGCTGATGATGCTAAAGGGAGAAAGGGGAGGGAGGACAGTGTGCAGTAGGTGAGAGAGAGAGAGAGAAAGGGGGGGAAAAAAGGAAAAGGCAGCAGGAAAGGGAGAGACTGGGAGGACGCTGCGACTGCCTATAGATGCTGGAGCCTTCGACAGCGGAGCGCGGCGCTCAGCGGACACAGGAAGATGGTCTCAGTAAGAGGGGAACTGACGGTTGCCTATAATTTAATGTTCAGTATCTTGGACTCCTTCTCCATGGGTAATGCTACGGCCAGGAACTCCAGAGCACAGCTCGCTCCTCTCCTCTCTTCTCCTCTCTCTCTCTCCCCCTCTCTTCGTTCTCTTTAGTTGCTCTCCAGGATCCTGTCCTTTTCCTCTAACTCTCACTTTTCCTCCCTCAAGCACACACTCACACATGTGCACGGCGTCGTCGGATAGCCCGGCTCCAGCGAGCGCCCGGGTTAGCCCTCGGGGGCCGGCTTCACTCTTCCGCTGCACCAGTCAAGCCAAGCGCTGGCCGCGGCAGTGATGCAGATAGATCTCGCTGCCTGCCTGCCTGCCTGCCTGCCCCCACCTCCCCTCCCCTCCCCTCCCTTCCTTTCTCAAACACCACGGATCGGCGGGCGAAGAAGAGCCGAGCAGGGAAAGAGAGGAGAGGAGAAGGAGACGAGGGCTGAGAGAGCACTATTGTGACATTGTTTTGGAGTCTGCCTTTTTTTTTTTTTTTTTTTCTGAATATGGACAATATACTACAACTACATTGGTAACCTTCTCCCTTTTTTCTTTTTTCCCATTTCTGTCCGGCTTCGTAGGGGTGGCACCTACAAAGAAGAGCCCAAAACTGGTAAGTAGTTGATTTTCTTTTTTCCCTACATTTCTCATCTTCCATCCCATCCGTGTATCTGTCCGAGGGATATCCGGATATCTCCTCCTTACCTCATCTCCTCCTCTCCTCTGTAAGGTGTAACTTGTGCTGATGTTGTGCGTCTGTTTGTAGACATGGGATGCTGTGATTTACTGGGGTGCAACCCCGTTGCTTCACATTGGCGCCCGCCCCTCCTCCTCTGTGTGTGTGGGAGGGGGGGCTTGGATTAGGGGCTTTGATGCACAGCGTGAGCGGGGTTGCTAACACACTGATGATGGCATCGCGCGGGGTGCTACGCTCGCAGCGGGAGAGAGTTGAATGCAGGATCGCAGAGCACCTGTGATATCTGCTGCATTAATGGAGGGAGCCTATTGACTGTGTCTGACCCAACGTGTGTTTGTCAATCTTGTTTTGCAGGATGGTTTTGAGCAAGCTCCTCCATACAGAGATTACGCTCGGAGGGTACGTGCTGTCGTTCAGCTGGGGTGAAAGTTTTGGGGGGAATGGGGTGTGTTGGTGTTGGTGCTGGGTGTGTAAAGCGTTAGATGGTGATGGATGTGGTGATGGTGTAGCATTCTTAAAGCAGAAAGGTGATAATAGTGTAGGATGTTACAACATATTTTTTGCAACAAAACACACTAGTAAACATTGACTAATGCTGTGTTAATCCAGACACTTATGTGTGGCCCACACACAGGGCTGATCTGGGTCTGAGGAAGCAGCAAGGATTTGTTTTGATTGCCCCCCTCCCCTCCCCCTTCCATCTTTCCCATTCTCTGTCTCCTTAATAAGTTATTGGAGCAGCAGAAACCAATGTATTAGACCAGTCCCAGAGCACAGAAGGAGAACACAATGACTGCAGAAGGTCAAATCTAATAGATCCATCAAGAACATTCGTTTTCATTCGTTTTCATTTGACAGGGGAATAGCATTTGGACTTTGTGTACCTCAAACTGAGAGAGAAACACAAGGAAAAACGTTGCCGCTTTGGCTGATGGAGGCTCCATTTTGTTTGATGGAGTGAAAGTGACCCGAAAAAAATAATTTTGTAGCCAGGGGGAAGAATAAGTCCCGAGGTCTGACTTTAGCACCAAACAAGGTCTGCATTTGTGACCAATTATAGGAATACATTGATTTTACTTCACCACACAACCCGCCGAGGTTCCGCTCATAACACAAGTAGAGTAAGCATTCCTGCTGGATTCACGGCTCTGACTTAATATTTGCCAAAGCGTCAAGCTTCTTTTATGTCTAACAAGGGTGATGAATATAAACATGAATTGCAGAGGTGTAGGAGGCTGATTCAGGGAGTAATGAGTCTGAATTTATTGAAGACATGGCTGCACTTTGAAGGCCAAACGCTTTGATATTTGAGAACAGATGAGGCGCTTGCCTCCGCCCCTTCTTGGTGTATTTTTGTCCGCCGCATCAAAAGTACTGAGAGGTCACATGATGTGAAGAGACTGAATTATTACATTATCTCTCATTGTCTTAAAATATCTTTCTCGTCTTTCTCATGCTAATGTCTGTAACCTCAGCTGGCTTCTTTTTTGAAAGTCTGCAGCGTAATGTTAAAGACGGGGGCTGTAAAGACAGATGTTGTGACAAGCGGCACTGAAAAGGATTTTTACTTTATACTCGCGGTGCACTTCTACTTAAGCTCAGAGTTGTATGTGCTTTACCCAGCCCAAGCACCGCTCCCTTCAAGTGTTCGAGCAGGTGCTTAAGTGCCCATGTTATTGAGGGGCCGGTGGCAATTTATGAGGAGTTTCACATTTCTGGCTTCACCAGTTAAACCCTCCCTCCGTCTCAAACCCCACGAGTGCTCTATTCACTGTGAACATCTCTCCATATGCAGCTCCTTGTTATTACATCCCACTGTGTTAAACAAAGGGAATAGGCAATGTACCCTTGTAAGTTGAGCTACATTGGTCTCTCCCACAGCTGAATGACTTAATCATGAGCAACCATTGAGGTCTTTTTTCTCCCGTTTGCATATTAAAATAATTGTCTGACTAAAACAGGTTTTTTGAATAGCAACACAACAGTGAATGGCACTCTTTTACCCCAAGGAGCAGCAATCTTTCATCTCTCTGATCTCTAATCCATGTTTTTTTCTGTTTTCTTATCTTAATCCCACTGATTCTCCTTGAACCAATCACAACCCCATGTCTTCCCCCTTCTGAACATGCCGTTTTTTTGTTTTTGTCCCCGCCTGTTGTCTGTGAGCGCTCGGTTCAGCTTCCATGTTTACAGGTGTTCTGACACAGCTGGCTTTCAATCGTCAAATGTCATTGATCTGCTTCTCCAACAGCAGTTGTCGAGAAAGGACAGTCAGAACAGCTCCCAACACAGCGTTTCCAGCCACCGGAGCACCCACACAGACTCGCCCGTGCACCCATCCCTGGCGCCCCCTCTCAGCGAGAGCATCGCTCCCCCACCCCCCTCTCAGCCCCTGCCAGGCCTGCCGCCCCAGGACTCCCCAGCAGACGGGACCATCCAAAGAAAACCGGACCCCTTTAAGATCTGGGCCCAGTCCAGGAGCATGTATGAAAGTAGGCGTAAGTATATACATTTTTGGTGGCGGTTGGATGAGGGCTGCATGGGGCTGTTGGCTCAGTGGAGACCCTTGGTGTGTTTAAATGGTACTGCACGTTTTGGAGCAAGGTTTGGGATAAGGGTTAAGTCTTGTGCATGTAAGTAACTGGTTTATTTTCACGTACATTCTTCTACATTCACATAGAACTGAGGAGGGAAATGGCATTGTAGAATATACATTGAAGTCAACTACACGTGTATTTTAATTTGTAAAAAGTAGTTCAGCGATAGTGGAAAGAGCTCACTCGAGCCATCCCCTTGTGCTAAGCTAATCGCTCGCTGGTTCTATCTTAAAGGGAAAATTGGCCCCCTTTTAAGTGGATGTCCAATCAGTGTTGATGGTAAATGTAGTCCCATGAAGCAATAAATCCTCAGCGTGTGCTATATTGAGAAAGCTGAGTACTGCTCACGTCCCTGCTGGCCGTATCTTCTTGCACGGCTAATGCAGCTGCAGCCTTTGCTTCTCTCTGCTGCATTTCTCCGGCAGTATTCTCCGGGTGAATATCCACGTCAGCTAAAACACTGTAATTCACTGTAACATTCTCTCTACTCATGTTTTGGCATGCAATTTGGCAATGTTGGAAATGTAACTAGTGTGCGATACAAGCAAAGAGATTTAAGGATCATTTAGTGTCGTCATAACAAAAACACATTTCTTTAATTTGCATCAAGAGGAATGTAAACTCCGGCAGGTCTGGTGATCTGCACTTAACCCAATCTCCACACCTCCGGTTCTGATATTGCTAAGTGTACACTGTTATATGACATTATTGCTTCAGTAAAAAACACGAAAAGACAACAAATTAAGTTGCAAAATTCATGGGGGCTACTGGCGTCAGCATACTTGCATGTTGCTATAGTAACTTTATTCACACAATAGAACTTACAAAGGTTCAGATGCCCAGAGAACACGCGCCCCCTCCTTCCCAGAGGCAGAGACGAGAGCAGCCTTTAGCTCTTCCTTGTATCCAACAAAGTCACTGTTAGGTCAGATAATGCCACTGGATGCAGGAAGAGCAACAGATTTGCAGCTGGCTTCTCGGCCAATAAACATGCTCCGAGGAATTTCTTGCTTTAGTCAACTTAATTTGCTGTAAACGCTGGATATCTACAGAAATGGCGTTGAATTTTCCAACATACAAACATGATAATAGTCAATCACTTAATTTACAGCAGGAAAGTGAATTAATTAATTTCCCAAAAAAGCAGTTTGTCAGAGCAACAAAGTTTGCATTGATTTCCGAGCAGCATTAGAAGCTGGTCCAGTTGTTGACACTACCATTGACACACTTTTACACTAGACTTCCCTGAAGAGACACACAGGCGTATAATTAGCAGCAAAAGTGGAGTGGATGTCGTTGGATTGCATCCCCCCCTTCCTCTTTGTCTAGTCCTGCCAAAGCAAAGGGATAGCTCCAATTAAAAAGAATAACCCTCAAATCCACTGTCAAGTTAAAAAAAAAAAAAAACAGGAGAGGAAGGCGGGAAAAAAACGGAGTCTCTAAGGGCTGAGAACATCTAATCACTTTCTCCGGCACCACTTGTCAAGGATTTTCATTATTTAGATGCCGATGTAGAAGAATGTGGGGGGAAGGGCTGAGTGTGGGTTACTAGAGAAGATGGCTGTTAGCAAGCTACCGGGAAGGGCTGAGAGGACAGTGGCCTTTGATTTAAAAAAAGGATATAAAGAATAGTGATGGAGAGTGAGAGAAGCCAATACTAAGGGGGAGATTATGTCTACATGCCTAAGGTGATGGAGTCTCAACAGGGGTGTTCTTAATGGTCTGAGCCGGTTTTGCTCGGAGTAAATGGGAGGACTGCAAAGAGAGCATAAGGATGAGGGCCAGAAAACCAACGGAAACGTATAGAGAAGGGAAGTGAAAGAGACCGGTGATCAAATGCCTCCGAGGTAAGAAAAGTAGAGAGGAGCACTGAGAGAATGACAGGAAGGACATACGACCTGCACCAGCAGGTGTAAGTCTTCCACTTCCTCGCGCTGCATTGAGCGCTCATCCTAAAATCCTGCTGCGTGCGCCCCACAGGGCTCAGACCTTGGCCATGGGAGAGTCCTCTATGCATTATTCCCTGTAATGAAAAGTTCAGCTGAGATCGAGGTCTTTAAACGCACCATGTGGTGAACGATTTCCATTTGCTGAAAGAATTCGCCCCCCCAAAAACTGCCACAGCGTATATATCTGCTCCAAACAATCTAGGCCAGAGAGCTTAGGAAACTCGCTCATGCTTTATTGGCCTTCCCTTTGATTACTGTCTGGTTTTAACATGTTCCCAGTTTAATTTCCTCACCGTCTGAACCATCCGTGCTCGTTATTTGCAGTCCTCGCATATAACTCTGCACCAGGCCCCGTCCACCTTTTGAGAAATATCGATCGATTCACGCCCAGTTGCCTCGCTGCTTGGATCACTTATGGATCCATTAATGGATGGGAGCAGGGTGTAACCGTGCATTTGACCTTACCGAGTGCTGGGTGCAGATTGCGACAGCTACCCCCCAGCACTCGATTGGAAGAGATGGCTGCGTTCCACGGGGGATTGTAACTGTTGACTGAAGGAGCAGATCGGGAGCAGGCTGTTTTCGCCGTCTGCCACCCTGCCGTCTCTTAGTGGCTTCAGTGGCCTTGGCAGCAGAGGCCTGTGTTGGAGCAAAAGGAAAACCTCCCAGGGAGTTTGCTCTGAGGTGCATGTTTGTCCGCCAGTACGACACAGCTGCGGCCGTATAAATGCATGCACATACATGAATAAACTATACACACGCTTAAAACAAAGAAGCTCCAGTGCACACACCCGCATGAGACCACACACATGTACACTCCATCTCTCCCCCAAGCCCCCCCCCCCATCTCCACTGCTACATGAACCATGAGCTGTCATTCTCTGCAGCGCAATGCCTCTTTTATAGCACAGCACCTTTCTAGTGACTAGCACACACACACACACACACACACACAGCTTCTGTGTGTGGCTGCCAGTGGACTGTGAACTAGCCATACTCCGCTCAATAATATATAGCATATTCCAGCATGTATTAGCACCTCGGTCTGGTGGGAAGAGTAGAAATGGACTTGCATGTCACTCATCACTTCATGAAAGAAACCGTGTAGTCTGTTGGAATAGTAATGTCCCATCTCTGGGGATGTCACTGAAAATTTTGTGGGAAAAAAAAAAAAAAGCTCAAAGAAAATAGAACTATGCTATTTCTGATTCAGAGTGAGATTTCAGCCTGATCATTTCTAATTATGGGACCAATGAATGCCAGTGCTCTGAGTAGTTTTGGCAGCCTGTCTGCCGTGGCTTTTTATTTAAGCTCTATATACCTGTGCTCTTTACCCAAAATAGATCCTTTTGTACGTTTTGAAGGATCAGTTGTTTGTTCTTTTCCCAGAGCTTCCAGACAGATTGTTTGTGCAAAGTGCTGTCTAAGTGACAGAGCTTGAAACAGCTGGGGGGATGAATATTTGCATGTTGGCATAAGCAGGCAGGTGGGTTGATTCCCTGAGAACATGGCTATATCCATAACGGCCACATGGTTGGCTGCAGCCCTCTCCATGACGAAACTCAAGCATGAGATCTGGAGTGAATCGGGTGATGTTGAGGGAGTTGTACTAAATGGCTAACTGCATGCCAGGGCTTCTTCTTGTCCAAAATTGGTGCAGACAAAGGATGATTGTGATGATGCATAAATATTAATGGTGCTCCGTTGATTTTCCAGTTCCAGACTTCCAAGAGCAGGACATTTTCCTGTGGAGGAAGGACACAGGGTTCGGCTTCAGGATCCTTGGAGGCAATGAGGCAGGAGAGCCGGTGAGTCAAACGCTTTCTATCGCTCATAGCTGATTCACTCTGCGTTACTTTTCTATTTTCACTCTATATTTGTGTGAGTTTTACACAATTTACAGGATGAAATGGATGCTACATTCCCTGCTGTAGTCTGAGTAGTATCTATAGAGTTCTGTTTCTGCCTATTTATCTGCCTCTTGTGTTGAGCTTCTTATCGGCTTCATATCAGAGATTTCTACAACACAGCTTCATCTTGCACACACACCACTTCTTCTTCTCCTATTTCTTAAGGGGGCAAAGTTTTTTGTTCTTGTTCACCGGCCTGCACTCCTGCACTGTGTTGTTGGGAAGTTAATATGTAATAGTGGGCTTTAAATTGTAGCAACGTCGGAACACCTTTGACTTCTTCTATATTGTATGTACTTACAAACAGCTTTTCTCTCTTAAGGCATTGTTTGAACTCCTTCCATGTACATATTCTATAAATATATTGCCCTTCTGGCCGTCTATCTAGATCTACATGATCTAGATTTCGTTTCACGAGGCTCACGCATCCACTTTGTGTTTCAGATCTACATCGGCCACATAGTGAAGTACGGCGCGGCCGACGAAGACGGACGCCTGCGGTCTGGCGACGAACTGATATGCGTGGACGGCACGGCGGTGGTGGGCAAGTCGCACCAACTGGTGGTGCAACTGATGCAACAGGCTGCCAAGCAGGGCCACGTCAACCTCACCGTGCGACGCAAAACCAACTACGGTAAGAAGGGGCGGGGGAGTCACTTTGGACAAAAGCGTCTGCTAAATGACCTAAATGTAAATGTAAAATGGGATCAGGGGAGAAGCCTCAATACATATGTAGATATTTACATGCCTGAGGTAGGCAGATAGCATCAAGGGTCTTGCATAAAGGCCCACACTGGATTTGCAACCTCCTAGCCAGGGTTCAAACCTATATATTTCCCGTGAAAGTACTTGAGCGTGTCAGTAATTGTGCTTCATTTTATACCAGCAATGTATTTTAGCATTTAATTAAGCCGTTTTCCCAACAAAAACATATTTCTTCATAAAAAGCAAGCAAAGTACTTTATATCGCCATGGGCCACATTCATTCTTATCTTAATTCTGTCAAGGGCCCTGTTAGCTATGTGCAGCAGTTGCCTCCCTCTATAATCGTCTGGGTTAGACGTGCTCCGTCACTACCAGGAGCCAAACCTCCCCCTCATCAGTGCCGCTCCGCTCGGCTCCACCCTGCTCCTGAGCCGGCCATAAAGAAAGGCCCATAAATATGATGGAGAGGGTGGTCAACCTTCGGCCGACAGTCATTAGTGCATCGCTGCTCGCCGTCTGCCTCAGAGCGGCGAGATTATGAGTCGCCTTCCACGAGCAGCTGTACAGGAAATGAAATGTGGAATGAAATGTCCACACACAATGTCTCAAGTTCATCTTCTGTTCAAAACAGATCAGAGTAGCCATTGCCGTCTTTTAACCTACCAGCATTAACTCGCTGTGCTGGAAATGGATATTTATTTACAATCCTTTTTGTGATAGTACAGGTGATGTAACGCTTTGCTGTGTTGTCACATCACGCCGTAGTCTGCGCCAGCTTCTTTGTTTGTTCTATTGTCTCCTGACAGTCTTATATAAGACTGTCTGGCCGGTTACTTATCCGTGTGTCTTCATTCTCTGCTCCATCTTCTTTTGTCATCTCCTGAATCTGTCCTGTCTCACCACCTGCCCACAATTTGTCGCTCTACATTCCTTCCTGTGAATCTCTCCCCTCTCTTGTCTCCTCCTCCTCTGCCATCTCTAGTTAAAGCAGAGGGAGATGTACCTCCGTCGCCGGCGTCCTCCCACCACAGCAGCAACCAGGCGCCCAGCCTGACGGAGGAGATGGGGAAGCGCACCCCACAGGGCAGCCAGAACTCCCTCAACACTGTGAGCTCCGGCAGTGGCTCCACCTCGGGCATCGGCAGTGGGGGAGGGGGCGGAGGGGCGGCCGGCAACAGCAACACCGTGGTGGCCACGGCCGTCGCCACCACCGCGTCTCAGCCCCCCAACGTCATCTCCAACGCCCCCCCCGCCTTGCAGCCCTACGACGTGGAGATCCGCCGCGGCGAGAACGAAGGGTTCGGTTTCGTCATCGTCTCTTCGGTGTCGCGGCCCGAAGCCGGCACCACCTTCGGTAAGACATGTCACCATTTTTCTGTTTGGGATGCTGCAAAAATATTTTCAGGCACACAGTTGTTGATTGTACATGCAAATATTGCAGAAATGAGTTTCACTGGGGCCTCCTGTCTTCTTATCGCCTTCATGAGCTGCCTTTGTATCATCCTTAAAAGCCGCCGAACACTAAATAGCCTGACAACCAGCACCCATTCTGGCTATTTACAGTCCCACCAGATCAATACCAACTCTCTTCAAAGGAGTGGTTCTTCTTTCTCATTTCTGCCCGAGCCTGTCAAACCGAGACACTGAAACCACTTCTTTGCCTGCAGCTGCTGCTCCACTCACACAAGGCTTTTATAATTGATCACAAGTGAAGTGGGACTTACATAAGGCATTTGTATTATTCAGATGAACTTAAATGGCTTCTGCCGAGCAGGTTGGCCCTAAAAGCCTAATGACAACTTAATGAGAATGAGTGCTGCATGCAGTATACAACGGATATGATCGGTGAGAGGAATATTTATTTATAACCACGCAGAATCTGAACTCTCTCGGGTTATTTTGCATCACTTTTCACTGATAAAGAAATCACTGTATTGTTGAAAAATTCTGATGTTGCTGTATTTACTGTTTGATATCACACATCACGACATATAAAGCTGTTCAAATGGACTCTACTTTGCTTTTTACAAACTAGAAGCCTCTTTTCTATGCAGTGCACTCTACTGCCATGGCTCCGTGCCTACGCCACTATGGCATTCCACTTCTTTCTGTGCTCTTATCTCCGTCAGTGTGGGTGGACTGAAAGGGCCTGGAAATGCTCAACTTTTCAGGTTGGCTTACAGAGTGGCAAAGCTCCTATTTGCAGGCCAGAGTACAGGCCAACAAATGAGCTTTATTTGACTCGACCCGACATTTAAAAATCAAATCGAAACCTATTGGCAGCATGAAATCAGTCCACACACATACTGGAGAAGCACTTTACTTTGTTCAGAAACGCTACAGCACCTTTTTTTTTCTCTGTCTCTCCGTCATCTACTTTCCACTCAGGAGTCAGTTAAAGAGACAGGATGGAGGTCAGGGTTGGACAAGTTTGTAGTGGAATAAAAGAGAGGAAGGCAGTTGAAGGTGGAAATTAATTCTAATAAAAAAAAGAGATGGTGAAAGGAAGGAGTGAATGCCTGCTCCTGTTTCTGCAGTGACTGATGTCAGACTGCAGACAGAAGGTGGGGGAGAGAGAGAGAGAGAGAGAGAGGAAACGGAGACCTCGGGTTAGTTGCTGAGATGTCAGCTCTGATGTATTTTTGCCGTCTCCAACTTTCTGGGGGTGCAGGTGTTTTGGATGCAAACGACACAACGCAGTTCTTTCATTATGAGCCTTTTATTGCCGAGAGACTCGTGCAAATATAATAATGATACCCATTTTAGCAATTCGACCCTGGAGCAACTCCACATATAAGAGGAGGAAGAAACAGCGAGGGTGGAGCAAGGCAAACCCATGGAAACATTTATTTTGCCAATGATTAATTAACAAAAAAACAATGTGCAGGAAGGAGTCTAAGAACTACAGTATGACAGATGCTCTTATTTCTCTGCAGAGCACACATTAGCCCTTCTTTGCAGACGCTTGCATTTCTGTTGTTTTTCTGATCAGCTCCTCTCGGTGACTGTGGCTTGGCTGGCTGTCGCTGAATTAACCCTCAACCTTCTGATCCTGTTTCTCTACTCCTTTCCCATTCCTTTCCCTCCTCTCTCCAAATGCAATCCAACATCACCCCCAACACACACACACACACACACACACACTCACTGAACTATGCATCACTACATGTCAATGGTGACCATAGTTGGCAATGCATGTGTGGCCATGCCCCACAAAATAGGGCGCATCATCGAGGGCAGCCCGGCGGACCGCTGTGGGAAGCTGAAAGTGGGCGACCGCATCCTGGCTGTGAACGCGTGCTCCATCACCAACAAGTCCCACTCGGACATCGTCAACCTCATCAAGGAGGCCGGGAACACCGTCACACTACGCATCATTCCTGGAGACGGTGAGTAGAGAGTAGCAGAGAACGGCTGCAATAAAACACTTCACCAGGTGTTTGTTTGATCGCAACCATGCGAGATGCAGTCTCCTAACTTCCCAGGTGTGTTTTTGAGATCACAATGAAGGTCGAGTTCGAAGATGGGTGTTATCTGAGCAAGGCCCCTGCAAGTAGGGGGGGTTGGAAGTGAACTTACCGTCTCAAGCTTGATTTGGTGTTGTGGCTGGTGTGATCACATCAAATTGTCTGTAATTTGTGGTTTTCTTTGAAAAAACCTAAAGAAAGGCCTATGATGAAGCTTGAATCTTCACAGACAAGTTGTGATTTAATTTGCTTAATCATCTCAATTCTCTTGATAAACTGTTGCCAGAATAGGTATCTCTGGGTTCTCAAAGGTGCCTTCAGGTTCCTTGCAACAGTGTGGGATATTGACACATTCTAATAGTATCAAATTCAGATGGTTGCTCTCAGCTAAATATTCATATTTAGCCAAACTATTTAGCAGATTGCCCAAGTAGGAGTTCAGATTTTTATTGTGATTTTCCTCAATGGCACATTAATGGCAGTCAAACTATTGTATACTATTATTATGTAGTTGAAGTGTATTTGAAGAGCAAGAAAAGTAAATCGTTTTCTTGAGTGGTTGTTATGCGTGCCTGCAGTGTTATATACAGCTTGCAGTTACTATACTTGCTTTCAAAGTGAATACGTGCAGCATTGACAGAACTGCTATTTTTGAAATGATAGATAGGTGTGTGTGTGTGTGTGTGTGTGTGTGGGAGAGACAGAGATATGTAGAAGTTCATGTGGGTGTGCCGTTTTTGTTAAAGTGGTTTTAAGGAAAAGTTTGTGCAGATTGTATGTTGAGCTGTGCAGCTGAGAGCTCTCGCCACTTTGTGCTGACAGTTCACCCTGGCATGCTTCACAAATGCTGTTTAATTAAGTGTGTGTGTGTGTGTGTGTGTATGTGTATGTGTTGTGCGAGCAAGGCGATACTCCCTGTCAACATGCACACTGGTAGAAATTGGAGCTATTTGTCCGCCGCTCGTTGCTTTCCGGCTCACTTCTTGTGGATGTGTTTTTTCTTCTTTCGTCCTGCGGAACGCTTGATGAGAGCAGTGAGCCAAAATTGCTCTGCCAAGAAGACACAGAGAGCAAGGGAGAAGGCGTCGGCGAGAAATAACTGGATAAGCTTTATCGGAAAGTTCTGGTCTGTGTTTATGTGCACGTGTCAAACACGGAGAGGCCGTCTGACAGGGAGAGTGACGGGGAAAGATTGTGGCCTGCGTTTCTAAGTTGCGTGCCTCTTGTTTACACATGACTGAGCGTGTCTATTTTTGTGTGGATCGGTCCCATCTTTCTCACATGAATAAATACCATCGCAAGAGGTTCTTCCAAGGTGAAGTCGGGTTCAGCTCCCCGCCTGTGTCGACACAAAGAGTTACGTATCGGCCGATGCTCGATGCTGCAATGACGAGAACCGGGGAACTCTTCCTGCTGAAACAGTAATGCATGCACAGCAGCTAATGCTTTCATCAAAGGTATGTCTCTGCAGCACAGAGTTAAGGCGCAGACAAAGCACGCCTTATTGCTTCCTATTGTGTTCGAGAAGGGAGACACACATCGAGGTGATACTATGTGGTACAGCCCTCTCCTTTGTCTTTCCCTCTCCTGAATGTCTCGCCATGATTGTACCTGCTCTCCTTCCTAACTCGGTCTGTTCAGGGCGGGAGGGCAAATTGCCACTGCGATCGACAAATGACAGAAGCGGCTCAGTGCTTCTTCTTTGCGCCATGAAGGTGGAGAAGCAAAGGAGAAAAGAGGCAGCGGGTCGCGAACGGAGCGGAAAGACAGGAAGAAACGGAGCTCCCGCCATTAATTTCCAGACAAAAAACTGTTGGAGGAGAGATAAATAGAGAGAGGCAGTAGAAAGGAAGGAGTGGGTTATAAATGCAAATGAGCAGATGGAGGGGCGTGCAGGGTTTCCAGGGACAAATTTGAGGCTATAAAAGTGAAAAACGAGCAACCGAAAATATGTGTTGTTGCGGTTGGTGCCAGAAAGTCTCACGGATGCAGCACAGACTTAAAAATGAAATGAACCCGAGGCAGAAGTGCCAAAAACTGCAGTCCCTCAAATGGCCACTTGAAGCTGGCTACTGAAGCGAGCCAATCTCCATGGTCTGTAGCTAGTTTCCCTGTTCATGACAAATATACAGGAGGTGAGTTTATATGTAACTCACCTGTTTGAATGATGTTAATGCTTAAGTTGCAGCTGGGTCACCCGAGTCCACCTCTGCTCCACCCACAATCCATCTGTTTGCCCATTTTTAGCTGGGAGTTAGGCTGGCCCTCAATAGACACCCACTTTGAGTTTCCCAACAGACTCCAATGGGTGATGTCTGGAAGACAATGTCCCAATTCTATACCGTCTCGAGTCGGAATGACGCCCGCCCGACCACGCTGCAGTTTGACTGGTTGACTTTGTATCTTGTGGGCAATGGTCGATGGAGGAGTTAAGCCAACAGGCTGTAAGGTGACCGGTGGTATGGAGGATATGAATAGATTAGACAGGAACTGACCGTGAGGGGAATAGCAAGTAGGGGACAAAGAAGAGAGTGGAGCGTTGTAATCAAACAAAGCATACCTGTTAATAGCCAGGAAAGATACGCTTGTTAAGGAGAAGATTGGCTTTTTTATGCAGCAAGAGTAATGTAATGACTGTGGATGTTTATCATTCGAGCCCAGCGTGATGCAGTGATAACACAAAATGATTGAACCAGAATAACCAGGAGCTTTTATGTCCCTAGAGGCTGCGAGAGGTGGAGTCTCCTGTTTGACATGCAGACACAGGAGGGGTTTCAGTCCACAAAGGAACACAATGATAGAGGCTGTACAGTGGTGAAGTGGGTAGCACTGTCGCCGCACAGCGAGGGGGTCACAGGTTCGATTCCCTTTTTGGGTTCAGGTTCGAGTTTGCATGTTCTCCCTGTGTAAGTGTGGGTTCTCTCCGGGTTCTCCGGTTTCCTCCAAAGACATGCAGGATGGGGATAGGTTCATTGATGACTCTAAATTGGTAGGTATGAATGTGAGTGTGAATGGTTGTCTGTCTCTACATGTCGGCCCTGTGATGGACTGTCGTCCTGTCCTTCGCCCAACGACAGCTGGGATCGGCTCCAGCCCCCCCCCCCCCCCTTTAATATAGGATAAGCGGTAGACGATGGATGGAACACAATGTTTGAACAGTGTGACAACATATGACTGGTGGCACAAATGGACAGTGTCATGATCCCCATAGGCCGGCTAATGTTTGCATCTGACAGCTGCTGAGTCATCGCACTGAGGAATTAAAATGTTCCACATGTGAAATATGGATTCCTTTCCATCAGTCTTCCAGGACTCTAGAGACACTTCTGCTGCAGTATTTGAAATTGCAATGTGTTGAGACACTTCTGCTGCAGTATTTGAAATTGCAATGTGTTGAAATAGAAGATTTATTGGAAAAGCATGTCAATAAGATGTACTCAGTGTAACAAGATTATTTTTTTTAATTTTGTATGATACAGAACTGTATGTAGATTTATTAGTTGACATGAAAAGCAAAAACTATCCTTCTGCTACTCTTCTCAGAGTCATCAAATGCTTCTTTGTTGACCAATGCAGAGAAGATCGCCACGATAACCACCACCCACACACCTCAGCAACAGGCTGCACCTGAGGCCAGGTAAGGGGCACGCTGGGAAATTGAGGTTTTTGTACAGACAAGTAAAGTCTTGTAAAAAGGAAGTGGAAAATGCAAATTTGACACTGACCGCTGTATCTTCCTGCCTCAGGAACAACACCAAACCAAAACAAGAATCGTTTGAATTCAAAGCACCGCCGGGCCCGCCTCCCCAACCCCCGACACAAGTCTCAGCTCAGGTAAGGAAGGTCACTCCAGCCATCCTTCATCCACACAACCGTCTACTTCATGTCTCCATCAAACACCCCAGCAGCCTGCGCTCCATCCCCCGTCAGCTTCCTACCCACATTCCCATTTGTCTTCTCACACATCGATCCAGCTGTTCTCCAGCAGCCATTCCTCCTCCGTCCCTTCACGCCTCAACCAATATACTGTAGCCACCCACCTTCCCAAGGACGAGCAAAGTGCTCTTTCTATTTATTTATCATTCCTTTTTCGTCCACCTGCTGACGTTATCCCTGCATTAAAGGAAGCCTGTTGGCTTTCAAAGCAACCCCTCAGTCCACTGTGTTCACTGCTGAATTAATCTGGCGCTGTGGAGATGGCTCGCCCAGATACCATTGATCCTGCAGCAGAGGAGATTAGAGGAGCCTGAAGACAGGAGCTGCCGGGGCTGTCTGCCTGTCCTTGTGGTGCCCCCCCCCTCTCTCTCCCTCTCTCTCTCTCTCTCTCTCTCTCTCTCTCTCTCTCTCTCTCTCTCTCTCTCTCCACCCAAGGCATCAAATATTCAGCATCCTTACTCCACCTGAGCATATGCATGCACACAAACATTCAATGACACACCAACTATTAAGTAGGTGTGACTTTCCTGAAGGTGGCATTTGTCCAGTGCTCACTTCAAAGGACACTCACACTCCAGATCTGAATCACAAGCCTTGATGCAAATGTGTCCCCCCCCCCTGTCTCTCTGTGTGTGTGGTCCGTCTCCATCAGGATGCTGAGTTCTACTCAGTGGACCTTGAGCGAGACAACAAAGGCTTCGGCTTCAGCCTGCGGGGAGGCAGAGAATACAACATGGACCTGTACGTGCTGCGGCTAGCTGAGGATGGAGCAGCCGTCCGCAACGGGAAGATGAGGGTACGGACACAGCCTTTGAACGGCAAACGCACACCAAAACATCATCACATCTAGATATGAGGTCTCGTTTAGCCGGGACTTTCCGTTATATGAGAGGAGTTTTGTTGTTAAAGACATTTGGTGTGTTTGTCCTCAGAAGTGATACCAAGCAACTGACAAATGTATGACGTCTGCTTTATTACACTTCAGCTGTGGGTGTCTAACTAAAGGAGTTGAGTTGTACAGCATTTTAATAGAGTCAGGAGATCTGTTGCTTTGTCTTTTTCAATGTGTCTCTCGCAGCTTTGTCTCCCAACTTTGTTGAAGTGTAATACTAATCAGCTGCTTTAGGATTGGATTGAATTCTGAATTTTACATTTTTCTGTTTCCTCTTGTGGCCTTATAAAATGAGAGATTAGTCTCAATGGGACTTCATTAAATGAAGGTTATATGCAACTGTGATAGCAACAGTCATTATGTAACTGGAATACTTCCAAATGATTATTAAGCTGCATTCTTTATATCCAATCAAACGATCTCCTGGGGTTAATTATCTATTTGGAGTGTTTTGGTTTATTATGGCACATAAATGGGCAGCTCAAGTCTTTTAGTTATTTTGTTTCTTGTTTGGTAGCTTCTATATCCTGCCATAGAGCTTTATGGATATAGTTTTATGTATATAGCTTATGTAAATATCTTTATGTATATAGCTTTATGTATGTAGCTTTATGTATATAGCTTTATGTAAATATCTTTATGTATATAGCTTTATGTATGTAACTTTATGTATATAAAATCGAATTGCTATTATTTTGACAGATATTTTGTGTAATTTTGAAGGGATCTATAGCAAACAAAGATATTTCTTAAGTCTGTGGAAAATGATGTGTAAACCAGGACATTTCTGCCCCACGACAATCTGAAATGTAAAATAGTATTTTGACAAACGCACATTTTGATTTTCACAATTGTGCCTCCTGCGATTTTGCAGCACATTGTGAGTCAGATTTATTGAGCAGCCCTATTTATGTGTGATGTCATCGTGTGTGGGGAACATAACAGTTCCTCATCAGAGCAGTGCTTGCTAGTCGACTTACATATGAGTTGAGTGGGAGACATTTGCATGTGAAAAAAAACGGCCTTGTTTCCAGCTTTCACATAATCCAAATTTAAGGGGTTTATTTAACTTAACAAGTTTGAGGATTTTCTCAGTTCATAAACCGGGAACACTTAATCCTACAGTTTGTCTGAAAACCCTTCAAAACTGGAGATATGGGATTTGGACAGTTCTGCACTTCCAGCACAACAACTTCTCCACGATGTTAATTAGATTTATGGTCGTGATTCTGAGATGACAATTCCCTCCTCTCAGGTGCCGTCTAAGCCCATTAACTGTGTTGATTAACAAGCGGGGCTGATGATACTGCCTCAAAGACTTCACAGCCATCAGAATAATATTATCTATCAATATAATTGCTTGTGCATAATGTAACCCCCCAATTACTGCAAGCTATGCTTCACTGAATATAAACACAGACGCCTCCGGGCTTGAGCCTATAACGTGTTCACCGTGTGACGGCGATATCAAAGCCCAATGTGAACGTTGCAGAGTTGTGGAGCCTACCTGTGTACAGACTACGCACATGTTTAATGACTCAACATCTCCCTGCCAGCTCATACAGGGGCTTTAATACATGCTCCAGAAGCTGCCATGAAAGCGTTATATTTAACCTTTAATTAGATGAACTGCCTGAGTCAGTAGCACTTTCCCCTGAGCTGCTTGATTGAATATACAATGTGGCGTTAATTGATTCTCCCCCGATGTGTTTGCATGCGATGTACGACATTCGCAGAGAGCCTGTCGCCGTGTGTGTTAATGCATGTACGCTACGAGGGCGTTTTGATAAATGTAAATCTACTACGTATAGGAAGTGTGTGGGCGGGCGTGTGTACGCACGTCGCATGAATACATACATTTGTGGGTTTTTTTGCACCTTATTAGCCGAGGTATTAATAGCAGCAGCTCTGTGAGGCAGAGAGAGGTGTCAGCTAGAGATCCATACTCTGACAGAGAGGAATTCCCTCGGCGCCGACAGCACTGTCAGATAACTCGAGGCGTGGAGGCGAAGCTCCGGGAGCAAAAAAAAAAGTGTTTCTACTGGCTGCTGTTGCTCTTTCTCTCTCCGTGTCACGGTTAATGCTTTTCAACACAATTTGCCCTCTCTCAAAACTGTTGATTTAGAAAAAACTTTTATTTATTTTTTAACGTGCTTTTGTGCAGTTTACCGTTCGGAGGATTCCATAAGTAACTTTTCCTCAATCTGTCCTCCCTGTTCCTCCCCGTCTGCTGTCACTGTGTCCCTTTGAACTTCCTGCCTGTCATCTCTCCTCTTGTGTACTTTCTCCGCCACTCTCACTTGTTTTCTGCATTCTGACTTTGCTCCGCTGTCTCCTTCCCTTCTTCTGGCTTTTGCCGTCTTTTCCCCCTTCTGATTTTTACACCCCCCTCTCCCCAATCTTCACCCGTCTTTGTGTCACTCTTCCCTGCCTTCCTCCCTCTCTTCACCTCCTTCCCCCGTCTCCTCCCTTTTCCACAGGTCGGCGATGAAATCTTGGAGATCAACGGCGAGAGCACGAAGGGCATGAAGCATGCGCGAGCCATCGAGCTCATCAAGAGTGGAGGCCGGCGCGTCCATCTGGTGCTCAAGAGGGGTGATGGCTCTGTGCCTGAATATGGTGGGTCAATCTACGAAAACATTCCCTTCTCCCCCATCTTCACGCCCTGAGCCAAGGGACACCCAGTGGACAGTGGTGGGGGTCGAAGGGGAAAGAACTTACCCTCCCAGGACCCTTCACCCATCCCTGGGACCAATCCACCAGGGAGGGGGAAGGGGTTGGTTGGCCTTGGGTCTCTTTCTGGTGGAGGGCACTACTGGGCTTTGGGATTTTGGTGGGGGTGGGCAGCAGATGTGGAGGTTGCTCCTCTGGGTGCTGTCGCCCCCTTCCTGCTGTCACCTACTCTCAGTTTCCATGTCATCCCGCTGTCACTTTTCACCTTCTGGCCACTGAGCAAAAGCACTCTGCTGGGACTCTGCAGGAAGGTGGTGGGTCTGATCTCAGTGCTCCATGAAAACAGATACTGTTTACAGGCTTTGAATGACCAGAGTAGTGGAAATCGGTGTTTGGAGTGATTATTGAGGGCTCCAAATCCTCATGAATCACTCATTTAGCATTAAGAGGAAGGAAGAAAGAAAGAAAACTTGATCCATTGCATCTTTGCAGCTTCAGTTAGGACGTGACCCAAACGTATTTATGATATTTATTGAAGGTGAATGTAAGCTACTGAACTCTTAAGGGTTTTATGTGAGAACTGTATTGAGAAGAAAAGGCAGTCTGATGCTTTTTTTTTTTCTTTTTTTTTGCAAATTTCAAAGAGGAAAATCTCACTATACTGTGCTTGACATTACTCACTAATCCATGGATTTTATTTGCACCCACACTGTTAATGTCATTGAAAAGCTGTGACGATAGGAACTCCACCCATCCCCACTCAAAAAGAACGAGTCGCTCCAATTATATAGACATTTTGTACAGTGATGAAGAATAGAGGCATTTTTACAAGTATTTTTGTTCCGTGTACAGAGCCATGATCAAAGCCACATATTAATGGATAAAAGTCTATTGCTGCATGAACTTGTCAAAAGTGTAAATTGGATTTCTTTTTTTTGCTTATACTGTATATTTTCCATAATATTTATGGAACATTGCTTGTTTTTTTAATCGTATTGACCTGTTTTGATTGATAGTCACGAGTCATCATAAATGTTTTTTTTATTTTGTTACTTTTGTTTTTGAGTGGAGAAACATTTGCCTGTCTTGAAAAGTTCGTCAATGTAATTTTATTTGCGCTCCGAATGTTCTGTCTCAACCTGCATCGATATGACATCATGTGAAGAACTTGTATATTTTGGATCATTGTTTGTACTCTTTAGTTGGCACAAACCTTTGCCAGTGACTGCCAGTCTTTCTTTTGATTTCTGTCAGCAATGTAAAGCTGCTTCATACGCTGTTGTCGTGGGTGTGAGCCTCACTGTCTGTTTTTCGTTTTTCTGCTGCTTCTGTGTCCACATGTTTAGGTGTGTGTGGGTTAGCGGGTCAGATGTGTGTGTGTGTGTGTGTGTGTGTGTGTGTGCTTGGTTGGAGGGCTTTTCTCTGTAACTGATGGGTTCCACTGAAGGGTTTGGGCAATTTCCTGGACTGTCTCTTTATTCTGAATGACTCAATGATCAAATAAACACTTTTTTTTTTCATTGGAAAAAAAACCCAACACAATAATTCTCCTTTTTCTTTCCTTCAAGTTGGTTCTAAGCGATCTAAACCCTGTGCTCTTCTCTTCTTCTCTCTCCGTATTGCGCTGGGCTTCTTGTCTTCCTTCAGGGATGGCTGTTCCCCATCTCACTGCATGTATGAGAAATGACAAGATGGGGGAGGCCTCAGTCCTCCAAAATCAGACCACGGTTTGTAACTGTCCTCCCCATGTCGTCTGGCTCGCCCACCCACTTCCTGTCCCTCTCTCTCTCTCTCTCTCTCTCCGTCTCGCTCTTTCGCCATCCTGATCTCTGTGTGGTGTGGCTTCAACTCACCCCTCTCAATGCTCTATTCCATACACACAAGCCTATCCACCCGAAACACATTGCCAGTACCGCCGCTGCCGCCGTTATGGATACTTTATGCATATGTCTGCATTCAACCTCTGGGAAACACGTCCCAGGTGAAGGTGAAATGCAGATTGTTGATTTGTTCTTGTTAATGAGTTTAAATATTCACCCCGCTTTAGACCATCAACGAACATCCTCTTTGTTATTGCTAGTGATCTATAGTTAGATAGATATGACTAAAGATGAATAAGCAAAGATCGTGGTTGCTACACATGATTTAGTGAAACTCACCGGATGACTTTCCTTCAGGTAATGCAGCCAAATTGATGCCGAGTTGTGCAGAACATTTCATTCTTCTTGTCTTGGGAAAATGCCAGTAGTTTATCAGATCTCATTTTAAGCATTTTATTTGCTTGATACATTTACAAAAGTGTCTGAGGCATCATGACAGAGCATGAAAGAGCATGGCTAATCAGTGCAAGGAAGCAGCATCATCGACATGCAGCACACTGACTGTATCCAGCCTCCGGTCCAGCCGCCCCGATCGGCCATGTCCCGCTTCAGACAGGTGACCCGGGTAGACCTGGGAACAGGTTTGTTGTAGGTAACGAGTCTTGTCAAGGCTGCCTCTCTGTCACTGCCTTTATTGTCTCATGTGTAAGCTACACTAATGTTTTACCATTGGCTGTTGCCGCGCCATCTAACAACTAGCCATCTTTGCTGGCATCAACATCAGAATGGCTTCCATTGGAAATGTTTCTCCGCTTGGTGTCCGAGTGGTTCCGCATGGTTAATGTCAAAGCAGATAGGAGCGCTTCCAGTCTAGACGCATGTTTGATCCGCCTGCCCTCGTCTGTATGTCACTGTGTTCCAGACGGCAGCCCCAACGACGGCAGCGCAGCCAACCCAGCCTCAGGGTTACAAGACGCTGCGGAAGTGAGCGTCCTGCCCCCGACCAGCGCGCCATCAGAGTTAAGCCTCCCACCAGAACCCCAACAACCATCCCGGAGCAAAAAGGAGCCGACCCGCCACTCCGCTGGCACCGGCAAGCACCACCATTCCAACCACCGCCACCGCTCCCCCCATAAGAAGACCGGCACGGGAAAACACAAGGGGAGACGAAGGTCCCCGGGGAAGAACCTGACCAAGCTGTTCAAGAAGAAAGACGACAAGGGAAGCGACGGCCACCGCCACCATTCCGGTGGGCGCCACCGCAGCCGCCAACGATCACCTGACAAGGTGCACAGCCGGTCGCGCAGTGCAGAAAACACCCTGGACAGCCACCACAGGGGACGCCGCCACGGCCGCTCCCCTGATAGACGCCACGGCCACTCCCCTGATAGACGCCACGGCCACCACTCCCCTCATCGCCGCCATCGCTCTCCTTACCGCTCTCCTTACCGCTCTCCTTACCGCTCACCTCACCGCTCGCCACGCCGCCATAGGTCCCCCCACCGCTCACGGCACCACTCCCCAACCAGACGCCACGCCCATTCCTTAGATCCCTACCGTCGCGACGCCTCTCCAGAGAGATCGAGGCGCACCAATGAGAAGCCCAACGGGGATGAGGCCGTGTTGAGGGACCCACCCAGGACTCCTGAACACAGCTTCGCTCTCGAGGACAGCATCCTCCGCGAGCCCCCGGCCCTGGACCGCCTGAATAGGGAGGCCACCCTACCGCCGCTGCGCAGGGAGGAGCGCCCGTACGGGGAAGACAGCCTGCTGAAGAGAGCCTCCTCCATGGAGAGGATCTACAGGGACGACAGCCTGCTGAAGAGAGCCTCCTCCATGGAGAGGGCCTACAGGGGGGACAGCCTGCTGAGGGACATAGCGTCCCAGAGAGAGAACTTCAGAGATGCCACCTTGCCAAGAGTGCGCACCCCGGACTCGGATTCAGCCTTCCAGAAGTACAGCTCGCTGCTGAGGGGGCGCTCACCTGACAGGACGGAGAGGGACGGGCGCTACGCCAGCCGAGGAAGTTCTCCCGAGCCGCAGTACCGAGCCCGTAGCCTTGGACGAGACATCTCCCCGATCCGGAGCCCCAGAAGGGATGACTCTGAGGACGAAGAGGACGATGACAATTTCATAGCGGCTAAGGTGAGAGAGTACTACAGCACGCTCAAGACCAGCAGCGATCGCTCGTCCGCCCTCCCTGAGCCCAAGAAGACCTACAAGGACAACCCCAAAGACCTGAGCATCTGAATGGACGTCCGTCAGCCAATCAAAACCACCACCCACAAACACCTCAAGTACTTGTTTGCACCGGTTCTACAGACATGCACCCAATTATGAACACACACACACCAGACATCATAGTACACACATTCATGCACACACACACACACACATGTAACAACGTTGAGTTACTAACAAGACAGTGATTCCAAAATGACTCTTGAAAGCAGTTTTTTTTCCTTCTTCTTTTTTTTAAATTGTATGTTTTTTGCCCTTTTTGTTCTTCTTTTTGTTTAAGCATTCTACATTTACAGTAACTCAGACTTTTCCAGAAAATGTAAAACCATAAAAAACAATGATGTGCCTAACAGTTCCATTAACGAGCAACTTTTCTTTTGGATTTGATATGTGACGGGCATTTGGTGCCGCACTGTCGAACGATGAAATGTCTGTACTTTTCCACGAGGATCCCATGGAAGTACCACGCACCTGGATCACTAACCGGTGCTCACAATGATGCTGTGCATGTCTTTACCGGTTTCAATGTCTCTCTCTCTCTCTCTCTCTCTCTCTCTCACACTATCATTCTCTCTCTGTCTCTCTCTCTCTCTCCCCAGTGCCACTGTTTTTTAGACATTTGACCAGATTATAGCACAAGCCTGCATTTGTTTGTATATTTTTGACAGTTTGCAGTATGTGTACATTCAGAGGTGATCATTTTAAAATGAAGGGAAAATTAAAAGTTAAAATATGATGATGATGATGATGATGATGTTAAAATAAAAATAATATATTCAACGAATAAACAAGTGTGGTTGTTTTTGTTTCGGCCTGCTTGGTTATTGCATCCATTAGAATGGTTTTTATTCAAAGGTCCTCACAGGTTCAACAATCTAAACAGTGTGGTAGAAAGTGTGAAAGTGAGTACTGAGCTCTCATCATTTGGGCAAACAAAAGGGTGGGGAGGCTCACGTTGTTATCTCAGGCCTGCCCGATGTTGTGCGTGCGTGTGTGTGTGTGGGTGTGTGTGTTATTAAATAAATAAATAAAGTCTTTGAAGAAAAGTAAAGCACAGAGCTCCCATCGTTTCATAACATCAAAGCCTGGATAGACCAGTCTAGAAAAATGTTCCTCCTCTCACTGCTTACTTTGATTCGTGCCTTTCCGATGCCCTGTTTCTCCCGTTGTCTCCGACACTCGGCCCTCCTCGTCCTGTATTTGCTCTCTTTTCCTTTTATAGAGAACTGTGGAGAAGCCTGTTTCAGGGCGATGGCAGCGGTAGGTGGATGATGACTCTGGGGAGGGCTATGCTGCGTCCCCCCCTCCCAGAAACAGTGTGGTCACTTGTGGTGACCTGTGAATGCCAGCAGAGATTTACTACTGCAGAAAAATGAGATGTGTCCGGCAGTGCTGAGACGGATGACGCACTGCAACTGCTGAATTCAATGCAAGATACATGAGAAAGGTGCTTTTTGTTCCCCCTTTTGTCTTTATAATATTTACTGACGAAAACTCTTTTGAGATACTATTTAAATATGCAAGATGACATGACTATATATATATATGATAATATCTGTTCAGATCACATTCCCCTTCCTCATATATATGTCTACATGCAGAGAACTGGATACATCATATGGAGTTTCTTCCAGTCGCTACAACACATGCTTAGATACTTATGTTCAAACGCATGCATCCGAGATTACCCCGTGGACACAATCTGCACAGCTCGTAGAGGAAACGGGAGTCAGAGATGAAGCACCGCGATCAAACGGTAACATATCAGAGCTGTTTTTGGCCCAGTTTCTCTGCGATGCAACAGGGCCTCGATGCATTTCGCTCCTTTTGATGCAATGATCTGAAAGTGTTTTTCTTTTTTTTTTTTACACGGCGAAATTTATGCATCTGGATTCCTACCATATCACAGGACACGTGCATTGTAACTCGTTTTCATAAGTGGTTACAAAATGCAAGTTGCACATGAAGTTTTTACTGCAATTAGGTAATTTGCTTCTCTAAAACGGGGTCTTATTCAGGACATGCTGTCATCAACGAAGAGACACAAAGAAGATGTTTGTACCCTGCAACAAAAAACCCTCCCTTTTCTCTCTTCTCTCGCAGTGAAAGGGACGCAGCTCCTAAATAATGGATGTAATCCACTTTCCAGCAGCGGAACTCTCTCCTCCCCTCTCTTTAATTCTCTCGCTCCATCTTTATCAGGACGTACTCCACTCCTTCTCATCATCAAATGCAGGTGCGGCGCATCCACGTTTTATTGCTTGCGTGACCCCAGAAATGATTAACGGCACGTGTCTGCTGACGATCCATCATGTCGGCGGCAGGCAGCAGGAGGAAGAGACCGTAATGAAAAGTCCAATAACAACATGCCTTCAGCCCCCGTTCTCCCATCAGCCTCGGCTCCAGGTGCTCTCGCTTTGACCTTGGAGACCCGCCGTTGGCATGGCAACACAGATACAACGGGGCTCTCTCCTCGCACTGACTGGGAGCAGGCGAGAGTTGTTGATGCGTAAACAGGGCGGAGGGAGGGAAATAAATGAAAGGATAACACGAGTGCAGGGTTATTTTTGGCTGTGTGGTCAGGATTTGCTTTTCGCTCGAGAGAGAGAGGAAGTTTCTGCAGTTTGAAGTTGCTTTTGCCCCTCGTGGAGCGCTGCATCCTGTGTAACAAGCCTGTGGTGGGTTCCCACTGCTGTCATGTCATGTACGTCCACGCCGCTGCTGTGTACGAGCTGTTCTTTGTCCTAATGCTGTATCTGTCTCATGCTCGGCCGTGCGTGGAAATCAGCCCTCTCAGGAAGAGGCGTTCGGTGGATGAATGTTGTTGCGGCTTCGCAAAGGGCATTTCATGCAGTGTGTGTTTTCCTGATCGTGGTTAAGGCCAAAACGCTCGATGGGATGTGGCGCGAGTAGACGCAATGCTTGAGGCTACTGTGGTGGATGGTTTTATTGAGTAGAGAAATGGCTGCAGCCTCTTGCAGTTGTCACACTAATCAATCATCAGCTGATATCCACAGACACCAAGACTCATAAGATTCCTTTTTATTAAACGGTGCCTGTTCTCCCTTCAGTCGGAACAGTCAAGGTTTTTATTGGATCCCAGCGCTAACTTGGCCAACCGAAGACCTGTCTCCTGACCTTTGTGACCTCAAGGTAAGTTTGTCATTTTTGGTTTGGAGTGAAGTATGATAGCCATTGGGTGCTGTAAAATAATGTGTAAATACATATATATCTTTTTTTAATTGAATTACTTTATGATCCTTTTGACTTTTCCTGTTGTGAAAAGTGAAAGTGTAATGTTATAAGCACCTTCCAGATGGATTACTGATGTGACACTTAGGATCATATGACCCTGACCCTGACCCTAACTATGACCCTGCTCATGGTGACAAAATCAGAGGATCACTGTATTGACCAGCTTTTGTTCCCTCTAATAGCGGTTTAGCTTCTTTTAGCTCATCGTTTCTCCGGCTCGCGTTACTCACGTTTGCCGTATCACAGATCCTAAAACTTGTTACCCCTTTCCACAGCCGACATGTTGACTGCTAACAGTCTGAAAGTGTGACATGAGAAGGTCAGTTGTCTCTGCAGCACCGATGACTGGTGAGTAAAATACATTTAACTGTCAAACTGGATAGTTTGTTGGGGGTAGGGGGCGAACATGTCACGACCACGCCCACTTAGAAAGCAGGACGTTTGTACCATTTGTACCATTACTTCTTTAAGATGTCAAGACTCTGAACTCTTGGCCCTCCCAGATGTGTGGTAACTGCCGTTGAAGCGGGTGAATGCCGTGTAACTGATGGGTAATCCAGGCGAACCCCTCACCGGTTTGGTGTCCAGATTCAAGTGTTTCTCTTTTGATCAGGGCTAATAACTAAATCCTGTTTCATTCACACCGTGCGCCTGACCACAAATTACAAATTACAACAAAACCTCATAGTATGAATAATGTCATTTTTACAGTGACTCATCTGATCTTAAAAAAAGAAATGCCGCTCTGAAATTTGCCTCAGACCGAACCGATGAAATAGTTATACTATCATAAGAAATGCATGCGGAAACGTCCGCTTTGCCTGTTGCACTGCTGAATGATTCATATGAAAGTTTGCGTGAGGCCGTTTTGTTCCTGGAGGAAAATACCCTTCTGATCAGTGATTTTATTTTTCAAACAATGTTGGGAAACATCACAATGCATTTGTTCACTCTGTAAAATAACTCACTCTCACTCTTAAAGAGTGAGCTAATGGAGCTACTTGCTGTGAACTCAGGTGCTCTGATTCAGCTTGAATGAGGGGACACTCCTCTTCTGTGCTGGAGGTCACTGTCCCGTCCCATTAGTTCTGCCATCGAGAGCATCATGATTAATTCAATGTTGAAGTCCATGTTAGGACTGTGTAATCCACACGATGAGTCTGTGTCGTCATGAAACCCAGAGAGGGACTCAGTCATGTGTTCAGCACGCTTCAAAGATCCGCCTTCCTTTCTATTTTTAGAGTTTGACAATGTCAGGTTAAATATTGATGCTCTGAAGTTTGTGTGTGTGTGTGTGTGTGTGTGTGTGTGTGTGTGTGTGTGTGAAAAAATGGAAAAAAGAGATCTCATTTCATTTCACTTTACTTCAACAACTGTAACAGTAATTGTAAATTATTATTTTCGTATGCACTGACCAAAACAAGTGTTGGATACATTTTGTTAAGATCCATATCACTGTTAATAAATATGCCTGTTATCAACAGCGCACACTGATTGGCTGGAGTGCACAAATTGAACCTCTCCCTGTACATTTGATATATGTGGGTTTTTTTGTGATAGATTTTATACGGGTAAGAAGTCAGATGCATGTCTAGGAAATCATTAAAAGTAAATATTTTCACTCATGCTGCCTCTTAGAGTGTAGGCCTACCTGTTTGGCTGATTGCTGACGTCTGGTATTCAACTATTCCTTTTCTGCTGACATCTGACGCGTTGGTTGGTTGATTACCTGGCAGGACCACTGTATTCTCCATCGGGTGTCTAAGTGGTGTGAAGAAGCCTTTCGGTAAAAGAGCTCTTACTGATGCTGCTGTAATTGGTACATTCACTGAAAAACCAACTCTGATTGGCCAAAGAAGCAAAGAGAGGAAAAGCTCTCTCGTTTGGCCCGGCTGATGCACAGGACTCAGCTGAAGAGGGTTCATTATCGTCATGCTGAGTGGATGAGTGCTGCTCCTCTTTTTCATCGACGAGAAGCAAGAGAGGAGAGGTTTGATCCTGCGCTCCCAGAATCCTTCAGGCCCACCTCAAAGACACAGTGGACACAGTTGGAATCGGTTAAAAAGAAAACCAAATTGAATAAAAAGTGAGTTAAAGTCTCATTTTGTAAGTTCTGCTGCTAGGTGTCTCTCAATCAAAACGATAACAAAGGATGGACTTTGATGATGTCTTGGAGTCGCCGGGGGTCATGGGAGTTGTTGTCAGTAAAAATCTATCTGACGTGACTAGAAGTTTTTTTTCTAGTTGTGTTTGGTAACCTTTATTCATGTCATTTCAAACCTATCATAAGAAATGTGTGCATGTGTGACAGCTTTGACAGGCGATCAAATCAAACGCACCTTAAATAAACTGACACATTTCTCTGGGTTTGAACAATGTTTGGAACACTTGAGATAATAATATAAACAAACAGCTTATACCAACATGTACAATAGGGCCATGCGTTTTTAGAGATTTTAATGCAGAAATGTTCCCTCTTATACCTTTAACCTAAATGACTGTTTATTCAATTAGCATTAAACCAAGTTATTTTGACAAAATACAATTGGATCCCGATAATAGAACAGAAATGACTGGGAATAAACAAGGTCAATAAATGTATTTCAAAGTAATAGCATTGAAATGACTCATCGGATGAGCGGTCATGTAACACATGAAAGTGTGTAAATCTAAATGTATCTGAATGAGGAGGTATTGATAGGTGACTAATTACCGGTTATAACAAGAAGGCTGTTTATTCTAGTTGACTGAATAAATAAATTAATTCCTAGGCGTCATAAATATTGATATTTTCTTCTTTTAAAAAAAAAGAAACCTGTAATCTCTTACCTGTCATCCAACTGATGGTCTGATATTAAATTGTCAGAGTTTAACACAGAAACGTCTTTTAATAAAAAGGAAAAAAAAAAGCCTTTTGGAACTTTAACAAACAAATATATGATAAATATCCAGAATATTCCGGGATAAACAAGCAATTGTAGAACTGGTTTATGAGATTGGATGCTGTGGTTGTTGCTGGTAAACTGAATGTAAACTGGAAATAAATACAGCCAGAAACCAAAAAAAAAAAAAGTTACACCTTTTCACATTATGAAGGGAATACATAATGTTGAAATGCATTTGTATTTTTTTTTTAAATTAAAATGACTATCCAGCCCCATTTGACTTCATGCAGTAGATATAATGCAACAGATGCCAGTGTTCAAAGCTTCATAGTAAATGCATCTGTTCTTGCGATCCATGTGTTCATGTCCCACAGTGCCATCTTGTGGCCAGTTGAAGCCCTCGCACCCTCCCCTCCCCCAACACCCTATCACTGTCTCGAAGCTGTAAGAACAGACAGTCCACAGAGTCAGCAGACCACTTCCTGTGGCAGAACAAACGGTCACCTCCCGAGCTGTAACTCACAGACTCAAATGTGACCGATGCTCTAAAACGAGAGCAATCTGCCCGCATTCCGCCCCCCCGTCCTCCATTTATGAAGCGGTGACTTTCCTGCCAGCCTGTCACACATTCAACATCTGAGGCCAAGGACTCTGTCAGAGGGAGACAAATCAATATGTCACCGCTGCAAATGTAGACATTTGTGTGTGCTTTTCATAGTCAGGGTCAGCAGGAGACGGCGGTGTGAAGCTTCTTTGTTGGCCGCATTGATCGAGTCTAACGGAGTGAGCTGATGTCACGCCATGGCACGCTGGCTCAGGGTCAGTGATGCTGAGGGGAAAACGCCCTCTGCTTGCTGGGATGGAAACGGTGAAGAGATGTTAACGCATTACGTTGAATTCGAGCTGAAATTGAAATGTCAGATTGACTCTTCGCCCGGTATTTCAAAGAACACGCAACACCTTGAAACACTGATTGAGCGCTAAACATTGGAGTGACTCATCTCGTTTGCACCGCAGATGAGTGGATAACTCTTATCAGTGGAGTTTCCTTTTTTCTCTTCACCTCCAAAACACATTCACTAAAGGTTTCGTAAAGCCTGTGAGACTGGAGGATGATTAATTGAGCGATATAAAAAAAAATGTCTTCCAGCAAGGACACAGAAAATACGGGAGGCCCTGCGTGGGCTGATTCAGTGTTCACTACATGACTCCCCCCCCCCCACACGGCTGTCCGACAAACATGCTCACACACAAACAACACATGGCTCGCTTTCAAGTTGAGTTACTGCCTGACCGCACCATGATGGGTTTCGCATCGCCCCTTTATGCATCACTACATCAAAGTACCACTCCGGCTATATGGTGGAGTTAAAGACAGGCTGCAGGGGCCGGACACGCACTCATCAGCAAAAAACCAGCACGGAAATATGCTGAGTCAGCGCATGTTGGGTGTTTTTTCCTCACGATTCTTTTCCTCTCTCTCAACAGCAGCTTCTCTGTAATAACCAAACCTGTAAGGAGTGCACGAGCTAGAGTTGACAATAAAGAGTGGCGTTCACAAGCGCCAAATTTACTAACTTCATTCAGTCAAATGTGTAGCTTTGGCATGTGTAATTGAGCCGCCACATTGTCTTATACACACAAACGGAATTGCTTTAGCAGGCTAGGACACACACACACACACACACACACACACACACAGTCGATCTCCACCTTCGGGGGAATTGCAAGGAGACCCACACGGCATGCTAATAAGCCTGCAGTCAGCCACAAATAACACCATCAGATATACATCTGTGTTTTGACCTCTCCACTGGCCTGTAGCGGAGAAAACAAAGTAGAAATAATGAAACCTTTCCACAAACAACAGCTTTTTGTGTGGTCTGATTAATGTCGAGGTGCCTCTGCTTCTTTATTCCTGCACGGTACTCGGATCTAGAGTGGCACCAAGCAGTCCCGAGGCTCCCTCCTCGCTCCCTGTTTAAGGGTTTCGTCTTTGTTGCAGTAGAACAAAGGCTGTACGGCGAGCGTGCTTTGGCTTGACTGTGGTGACTGAAAACATCCTGCTGGTTACTGTACTGGATGGAGTGACTGACCAGAGGAACAACTTTGGAGAAGGTCCAGTGAATGGTGACGTGAGTTTGTATGGTGAGATGGAAGCTGTGGCCTCACTCTGGAACGTTAAAGCTTTGCACATCTGTTTCATATTGTTCTTCTGTCTTCTTGCGGCCCCTCTGAGGCAGCGGCCCAAGCTGCGAGAGCACAAGCCTGACATGTTATCACCTCACACGGCTGACGTGGTGAACCTGCTCCGTGTTGCATGCAGCACGCTGAACAACAACACTTTCATATTTCTGCTTTTAGCTCTGGTCTCCACTAACTCCTGAGGGAAATATCTGGCTCTATGCTCAGCGGCTCATTGCTACCTTTGTGTGTAAGCTGTTTGTCGCTGGGCGGGTAGTGCACCGCGTGTTTATTAATAGCTATATCAAGCTAAAACACACCGAAGGGGACCGTCGTCATTCTTTCTGGGTTTGTCACGAAGCAAATTTGACCCATTGCTCATATAAAATATGGATTTGTGGAGCTTAAAATCTTTAAATAGGCAACATTTCTTTAATCATGTTGGAAATGTATGAATGCTAATCATTCTTAAGGAGGTTACCAATGAGCTGGTTGTTGTGTGGTGATATGACTGAACCATCAAACCCACCCAGGGTGGTACATCTTGTTTGTGCTGGATATGGTTTTAAAATGAGGTAAAACAACTCGATGACTCGACTGTGAAAAGCCCACACAAGACACGTTGTTCACCAGCATCATCATCAAAATGAGGGATTGTTTAGTTCATCCCTCCAGGAGAGTTCACAAACATGAATGTTCCTGAACATCACGGATGAGTCAAATGACTCATGTAGCTGCTTTTGCCAACTAAGCTCTGATAAACCTAAAGTTAGCAACATGCTGACGATGAACGTGGAAGCACTACGCAACTCAAAGCTAGTTTTATTTCCCAGAAGTCAGAGGCGACCAAAAAAAGTCAAATTAAATTTAAATCTCGAAGGGGCTAGAAACTCTAGGTGTCCACTGAGTGTGTAAGTAAGCAGCCAGTTGTTTGCTACTTTAATTATTAGGTTATAGTAAGAGTGTGTGTGTGTGTGTGTGTGTGTGTGTGTGTGTGTGTGTGTGTGTGTGTGTGCGCGTGTGTGTGCGTGTGTGTGTGTGATATTCAGTCTGTTGTGGAGTTCTGTCCCCTAGTGGTCCAAAATTATCAATGCAGCTATAAAAGCTGATTCCAAAGCCTTTCACCTACTTGTGATTTTTTTACTATATTAACCAAAATAAATCATTTCAGTTTTAATTTCCAAGAAAGAAGCAGGTTTGAGTCCTCAAGGGGAAATAGATGAATTGAGAAGGTTTGGAGGAAAGACATTCCTCATTTATCCTCCCTTCCTTTTCTGTCCCTGCAGCCTCTAAAACATCTTTGGTCTGTGATTTGTGGGACCGGTGCTCCAAACAACACAATCAGCGAGGTTGTATCTCAGCAACTAGTGTCCTTGAATACATGATGAAGATGAGGATTAGCCAGTTAACTTGGTGTCAGTATATCTCCCATTTGACTAATAAAAATAGGCTGTCAGAGGCCCTGTAAAAAACACAGGAGACCACAGAGGAAGTCCACATATACAGCTGAGTTTATCGTTATTACAGGGAGTTTTATCATCTGAGACTCCAGCAGAAGCCTCTCTCTGGTCTCCCTATGACTAATCTCACCCAGGTAAACCTGGTGCTGTTGCTTTAGAGGCACAGTGATAAAATGTCCAGCAGGGACACAAAAACATTATAGATGGAGATGGGGAAAAATATCATTTCATATTTTAGGCCCCTCTACAGGAATACCAACTTTTTTATAGGGGTGGAAGATAACTGGATAACAAGTTTCACACTCTTTCAGTTGGGAAAATATTAAACATTTCCAAGACACATAGAACAAACAGGAGTGTTTCCTGCCTGTTTGCTCATTTGCATCCTCAGCCAAAAAAGAGTTGATTCATAGGATGTTCTGTTGAGAAATACAACGTCATAAGTAACGCCATCCACCTGCACTGCAGCATGTGCACTGGGTGGGATTCAGTGTGTGTTGAGCCAGGTCGACTGTCTGTCTGTGTGTGTGTGTGTGTGTGTGAGTGAGTATGTGTGTGTGAGTGAGTGTGTGTTCCTTCCACAAATTCTTCTCTGTGCTCTGTATCGCATCCTCTGTGGGTAAGTGTGAGTAAGCACGTGTCCAGGATCTGACGTCCTACGCTGACGGGATGAATGAAGATTGGGAAAAGGGTGTGTGTGTGTGTGTGTGTGTGTGTGTGTGTGTGTGTGAGCTGTTCCACGAGGGAGGTGACTTCTCACCCCACCCCTACACCCCTACACCCCACCCTGCTCTGGACAATGCAGGGGAAGGTGGGCCGGTCGTTAACCATGCAGAACACGGGCTGTCTCATACCTCTAGTAGCCGGATGGGCTGCCTGTGAGTTTGGACGTGGACTTCCCCATGAAGTCTGACTGGGAAATGCATCCTGGAAGGACCCCTGGAGCCTCAAGACCGGGGCGGGAGGGCCTAGATGAAGTACAAGGGCTAATTTATAAGCCCTGACTCCAAAAATAGAGCGATATTCTCATTTGATAAAACGTCTTAAATTCTTTTAGCAGCAGTCTTTGGGTGAATTGAGCCAATCGACTATGTGTATCATGTTATAATAGATCTGAGGGCAGAGCAGACCAACAGCTCCCTGGGCAGCAGTTTATAGTGAGAGAGGGTCACACGGCGGGCCCAAGGAAGTAAACCACGTCAGTTCTGTGGGAAAACGGCACCGAGCATGCTCCGTGACCCCTGTTGACCAGCCTCTCCACAGTCTGGTGGGGATTTCTCCAGGGAGGGACCCCAGAGGACGCTCCTCTGCCTGCCCGCTGTGCAGAAAAAAATAGAAAATCCCTTTTTGCTTTTTTCTCACACAGCGGTGTCATGTGAAAGAAATCAAATCCTTCCTCTAAAATAGTTTGTTTGAATCCGAGATGAACGTTTGTTTTTTGAAGTAAGCGCCTGCTTGAGTGCATGATAACGTAGATGCTTATTGTCTGCTTTTGTAATCACCTTGTTTCGTATGGAACCCTCTGTGTCCACGGTGCACCAACACACAGACTGTTCTGTCTCAAGATGCCAGTAAAGTTGCCGGGACACTTCCCAGACTCCGAGAGAATCCTCTGTTCCTCGGCCGTGCGTCTGCCCTGCTGTTTCCCGCCCGTGCTTCACCCTGCTGACGTAGCGGTTCTGCGAACGCTCTCTGGCTCTCGAGTGCTGTGACGTCTGCTGGATTCAGGAGTTTACAGACGAGCTCTGGTTCCAGAGTCACGGGAACAGCATCAGCGTGACGTAGCCGTGTGTACAGAACTGCTTGTTATCATTGAAGCTACTGTTCAATATGTGGGTCATTTTAACAACGGGGGGGTTTGTCTCAGACCTTCTGTTCGAGGTTTTCTAGACTTTATCAGGGGCTAAATTATATCATTATTACATTTTTTGTTGAAATTGAGCTAAAGGGGAAATCTGCCACCTTTTGTGTGGATGTCAGTGCTGGTGGTAAATGTAGTGAACTGAAGAACTCCCCAGAGTTAGCTGTATTCAGTGAGAAAGCTGATGTCTCCTGCTGTGGAGCTGTGCTGTCTGTGCCTACATGTACCATCTGTACTCCTGCTGAAATCCACTTTCTTTTTTACAGTCTTAGCTGGTTTGTTAACACTTCTTTTACATTTGAAATATGATGCATGAGGGTTTTATAGGATCATAGATATTTCATAAACATCTGCTCTCAAGAAAGATAAATGAAGGAAGCAGCTGAAAAAACTCTTATATTTATGAAACCTCACAAACCTGAAACACACACACACACACACACACACACACACACTCACACACACACACACACACACACACACACACACACACACACACACACACACACACACACACACACACACACACACACACACAGGCACATCTAGCCTTTGTATATTCGGGGAAGTTGCCCCCGTGCCCCCCCTCCCGGCTGACCCTCTAACTGACCTCTGTCTGGCAGTGATGATGTCAGACACAGAGGTCACCGGGGGTTATCACAACCGGCTATCAGAGCAGTTGGGCCCTTGAGTGTTTGAACGCTCCCACCAGACTGACAGTGGTCAAATAAGCCACTCCATGCTAACTCAGCATCCCCCTTCACTCACACACACACACACACACACACACACATGCACACACACACACACACACACACACACACATGGTACAAAGTTGCACTTGAGCACTAACAGAGATCCAGGCTCTGGACTTAACACCACATGTTTGTGTGTCTGTATGTGTGTGTGTGTGTGTGTGTGTGTGTGTGTGTGGTCTGTAGGCAACTTTACCTCTACGAGGCTTTTTTATTTGACCTTTGACCTTGATGGTCTGTCAGTGAGTTGTCCGTAGAGTTGATGATGTTTGCCAGGAGCAGATGTTAAGGGAAACTTGTAGAAAGCTTGTGGGATGCGTGGGGTGTGGTTAGGGAGGGTCCAAGCTTCTCAGGGTCATCACGATTGGTTGAGCTGGGTCTTTGAAGTTTAGGGCGAATCATTGACTTTGCAGTCCGGTCCTCTTTAACGTTCTTCTTCTTCCTGCTTTTAGCGTTGTTTCAGTTGGCATGATGTGGAGCAAGTTCTCATTTGAAGCCAGAGAGAGTAGCAGCAGGCTGCATTTCTAAGAACAACACAGTAAAAGACAGAAGAATCTGCTGCTCAACAGCTGCACACAGAAGCAGCGTAACTCCTGATGGTTTCATTCACGTCGTGCTTGAATTGGTAACACGAACAAAAACAATCAACCATGATTGATTCGTCTTTGCTGCATTATGACTCATTTGGATGGGATTCAGCACAGTTATCAACTCTTCAGTGTTGAAAAGAATTAAACCTACAAAGAGAGAGAGAATGAATATGAATGGATTAATTTTATGTTCTGAAATAGTACAAAACAGTAAAAATTAAAGTAATAATTAATAATTAAATAGACATATGACTATTAAGTTAACAACAGTTTTTTGTTGTCATGATTTGTTGTCTTTCTTTGGTCAAATCATTTGACATCCCAAGATATCGTCCTCATTCATTGTACAGTTGTTTATAGTGGCTCATCTGAGCATGGAAGCTCATTGGTGAACTTGTGAACAGTTGGTGAACAGTGAACAGTTTGATTTGGTTCGGTTTCCATGGAACCTGAGCAACTTTGGTCATGTGACGACAGAGAAGGTGGACTGAAAGCTCTGGAAAAGCTAGTTTTGTCAAAACAAAAGGATCAAGAGAGTCCTGACACTACAATTTCCTACAATTTAAACTCAACATTTCAAAATGTATTCCTTCAATCACAAAATAGGAGCGGTCAGTGCAGACACACCTTTTCTTAATGACGACATAATCCCCCCACATTTCCAATGACATGTTCAGAGATTTACTGGAGGCGAAACGTCCAGTGATGCAAGACAATATGTCCACTTTCACTGCGTTACAGCTCTGGCTCCATCTCATGATGTCTGATCCCTCAGCACATCAACACATTTCTGTTTCCTTTTTTCCCCGTATTTTTTCATCTTCCACAAACCTGGCAAGAAAGGTAGGGCAGAAAAGAGGAAAACGAGGGTGAAACACAGACCATCCCATCCTTTCCCTTTTATCCGGCTGTCAAGCCGTTAATTAGATTGGAGAGTGTTTTGATGAAGGAACATTCCCTGGATGTTCCAGCTATCAGTCTGGTACAATGGGGCCAGGAGCACAAGTCGCTGGGGGTGAGTGGGAGTCGGTGTGTGTGTGTGTGTGTGTGTGTGTGTGTGTGTACATGAAGGGGGATCTGAAGCCTTGTGAGATTGAAGACAGAAACCTAGGGGGGAGGAGACGGGAGCCGCTGAGACGTGATCAGAGTGAGAACTCAGTTTGCAGTGAAGACGTTATTATTTTCCTCTTTTATAATTTTACACTTTGCTTCTCTCCTCTGCATCTGTGTGGCTTCATATTTCTATGTTATGTATAGCATCAAAAGTGCTACCTGGCTACTTTCCCCTTCTCTAGTTGCCTTATATACTCATCTCTTCTGTCTTTCATAAGGGGACAGCTGTACATTTGTCCTTTGCCCTCATTTTATGGTGAGAAATACATTTAAACGCTGCTTGTGATCCTTCTGTCTTTATAACTAACTTATCTAGACATCCCCTTCCTCTTATTCTGTCTCCCATCATCTCTCTCTAGGTGGCCTTGTCTTGTCACTGATGCCAACCACAGCTCGGAGCAGACCCAGTAAATCCCCATTACAAGCCCTTTTCCTTGTTTCTCATCATCCAGTCTGCCTGGCTTCCTTATCTGCCTACAGAGCTTTTCATCTGCATCCCTGGTCCTCCGCCACGCCACTCGTTTAGCCTCCCACCCCGAGAGCGAGGCAGTTTGGAGGGATTACCTTTCATCTTTGTGGGTGGACATTAAATCTGGGAGGAAACAATGTCCGATAGTTAGGTTAAATGTTCTGTAATGAGTAGTTTACATATCGGGGTGTCTGAAAGACACACTTCTCAATCCAGTCTGAAACCCTGCTTTCTCCATTCGTTAGTTTATAGGATTAGCAGATTTGGAATAACCCAACAAAACTTTCCACATCTTTGTTGTTCCGATTCAGTGTGTTTGTGCAAAGTGTTGAGGTTAGCTTTTTTTCGTCTTCTCCCACTCCACACTGGGTTTCAGAAGGAAGTGTTTAGTGGTGAGATCCGGATTTTATACAAGACTAAAGGAAGGAATCGAAACCATGTTTTTTGAGAAGAGAACGTGAAAAAAATGTCAGCCCAGACTGCACAGAGGATTCTTGGGACTTACAAGCTCACTTTAGTGCTTGGTGACTGGGCCCTGCTGGTGGAGACAAAGGCCCGGCTTTGGCCCTCATCTGCCCCCAGCTGAGGGGCTCCGCGGGCACTAATTCTCCTCTGTCAACCCCTGTCAACCCCTGCTCATTACACCACTCACTGGGGGAAAATCCTCTGGTGTATCTCAGCACAAAAATGGGACAATACCTCGAATGCCAAAAAACAAAATGCACTGTGGGAATATCACACAGGAGGCCGAGAAAAGGAGGAGGACTGCTCATTCGAAATAATAGCTTTGCCCGTGTTGAAAACCTGTGAGGTTGAGATTTTGTAGGAAAAAGCAGTGCTGATCGGACGCTTTTTGACAAAGATTGTTACTACGAAGCCTTCGTATGTGCACAAAGTGTATGTGTTCCTTCATGTTCCTGTTCCTGATAAGCCGTCCTGAATCCATTGACTTGTAGTCTGAGGCTTTACACTCTCACCGCACTTCTGTTCTTTCACAATCAGCGCCGTCTGATCTGTAAGTCCTCGGTGAAAAACAGCTCAGTTGGACCTGAGCTGCCAGGTGACGCCTGTCATCCAGTAACTCTCACGCCGATCAGGAAACTTTACGTCACGACCCACGACTTAATATCACGAATGACGTTCCTCGTCTCCTCCACTTTCCTCACATCCTGACCCAGACTGCTCATTTCACAGACAGATCAGTTCCAGTTTGTCCCGTTGCTTCTGCGTGTTTTCGCCCTCCCTCGCTGCAGATGCATGCAGGATAGACGTTGTGCGTCTCTGGTTGAGACCGTATTGTGGCTTTACCTCCCCGCTGCGTTTGCAGGACTTTGAAGCCAAGTCTGGGGAATGAGAGATGATCTCTGATCCGACTCCTCTCTGTTTCCCCTCCTTCCTCCTTTTTTCCCCTCCTTTTTCCAAAGTTCCCCCCACAAGATGCAGCTGGTCCGTGAGCTCATCCCTCCTCCAGCGGAGCTGTAAATAAACCTAGACTCTCTACTCTCCCTCACACTTCCACAGCTATATCTCTCTCCTGTCCCTCTTATCTTCCTCAAGGAACATGTCTTTCTCCCCTCGTTGCTGATTTGTCTGACAAGTTGCCAGCAGACCTGGAGAACGAGAGTTCCACACACTTTAGAAGCGGGTATTACTGGGACGAGCCGAGGTAATGATGTGAGCTGGGCTTCAGATCGTTGACGCGGCGCGCTACATATTTAGGGCGTGTGTGACAGGTAGTTGTGAAAGGCTGGAAACAGAACTCTGGGAATGTAACTGTCAGAATTTCATAATTCCTCACCGCTCTGGATGGGGGAAGTTGAATGAAACTTGTTTCTGCAAACAAAGTGAACACTGAAGCAGTCATGAAAATCCAGTGATGAACCTCTTCCTGAGTCATGTTTCAGTAAACTTCAGATCTGGATTTTCCCTCACATCACTTCACATGGATATATTTTTAAACTTATTTTTATATCCTTTCATCAAACACAACAGTATATCACAACACGTCATGTTGATGGTACAGTAAGGTGTAAGTCTTTAGGAAGGTTAGTCCATGGATTTCTTTCATCCTAACCATAATTCATGTCAGGAAAAATCTTTATCTCAGCAATACCTCATACCAACATATTTCATTTTATATCTGGAAATGGTGACAACGTAATTCATTAAGTAACTTTTACATTGCAGATGGCCATTGACTTAAAAAAGAAAGAAAGAAAGAAAAAGGATGGCAAAGAAGAACAAGGGAAAAGGAAATTCTGCTTATTATTCATATCAAATGAAAATGTAAGGCAATGGGTGACCATTTATTTAGGAAAACATCTGCTTTCACTTGTAATAATACAGTTTTAAGGTCAATGTTGTAAATTCTTACCCTCCATTGTGTAATTGTTGGAGAGCATGGCTTCAGCCAGGAGGCTGTAATTACCTTATTTGCTATTAAAAGTTGGACTCTCTTCAATGTCAGCTGGCAACAAAAAATGTGGTGGTTCAAGAAGTATATCTATACCCAGATATTTTTTATTTATTTTTGTACATTTTGCTAGTATTCTGATACCTTTGGAAAGTCCAAATATATATGTGTGTGGACTCCCACCGAGTTGAAGTAATATGGAGTCCCAAAGTATCTAATTTCGATTTTCCATCCAAATTCTTTCCAGTTTCGACTACTTCACGACTTATCAATATTAATGATGTTTTGGAAGCACAATCTGTGTTGTAGTAGGTTTATTTGACTTTCCGGTACACAACTGTTATTAATTGGTATAATGATGGGTTGTGTTATGGTCACCATGGTCGGGGATGTCAAAACATTATCTTCTTTCTTTGCAGCCTGGTGAAGGAAACAGTCAATCTCTGTATATCAACAAGCTCACACACTGAGTCCGGCTGCCTCATTGTGTTGTCATCTCAGGAGGATTACCTGCAGTTTGTATAGAGGTCAAACACGGTGAAAAATGTTGTATTTCTCCTTACAATGGCCAACGTATAGACTCTCAAACGTCTCCACGCCTGACCTTGAACTTCATCTCAGGCACGTGTAACACACCTCCACCTTCGGTAGTAAAAGCCAGATTCCGCTGATGTAAAGTGCTCGAACACAATGCAGCGGCTCCAGCGAGGCCAGGAAGGAAGAATTAGTAACACATCCTTTTATTCTTTTACGCCCGGTTAACTTATCACCGGGGCTTCGTGTGATTTTCCACACTCCGCCTCACTAATGTTCAGGCATGTTTGTTCACATGGCCCACCAACAATGATGAAGTCAGCAAACTTGAGTCCTGGAAGAAGAAAAAGAAATGCTCTGCTATTATTATTATTATTATTAACACGTGATTGAAAAGATTGAAGATTGTTCGGCATGACCTTTTGACCTCGCTGTGTGTTGCAGACAGATCAAATGCATAGGTGGTTTGCGGTTGGAGGACCGCAGCTCTTCTGGCAGAGTTTAAATCCCCGCGTCCCCTCTGCACTCATGAAAGGATAAGCCTAATTCAAACACCTTGATTACAAAACAAGATGCAGCCGTTCTGAACTGGGGAGAACACGCTGGAGCTCAGCACAAACTATTTCACACATCCCCCCGGAGGACAGCTGTTAGCGCCAATAATCCTCAACATTAAAGACCGTTGAATTTCTGTGCTTGGGAAAGTTTCCTGGTTCTATTTCTTCGCAATTCAGTCAACATTTAAACATCAAATTTTTTATTTAAATGTTTGTGGTCATGGTTTTTTGGTAATATTTGCAAACACATGCACACAGGCTGAACGGACTCTTAATCACATATGTGTTGATGTGTTTGTGAAGGAAGTTGGGCTTTCTGTTTAAAATAAAATGTCTGGAATTCAACGATCGGCAGATGAGTTTGACAATGACAGAATAGTCGCCCATACTCGTTCTGAGGTCGTAAACACATGAAGCCCTGCACATCACAAACACACCAACTTGGGTTTTGCAAAAAAAAAAAAGCCTCAGAGCTCAGCGTTGAGGCTGAATGGTGGACAGTTTGATTGGTACCAGGCGATAACAAACATGAGTCCTCCATGCCCCCTCCACACCCGCCTTTCATCTTCCTGTCAGTGTGATGAGTGGAGCTTCAAGCCAGCTTGTTGTTTTGGCATTTCTGGTTTTCTTGTCCTATGCTATACTCAAATATGAGTCTTGTAATGTTGCGCTGCAAACGTGTGTAAGATCCATTAAAGATTGTGTGTGTGTGTGTGTGTGTGTGGGTGGGAGGGGGTTATAAGTTTATAAATGAGGGCAAATGCAGAGTTAATATTGGGGCGTGTTCTGATCACCCACCTGGCAATGAGGCCGTTGAGCAGACATATCAAATGGAAGGGAACAGAAAAAGGACAACGAGTGTATATCAAACAGAACGAGGCTATTTAGTCTATTCCATAACTTCCCAAGGACGTATTGATAACACAGAGCAGCAGAAACCACAGCATTATTGGCGACAGGGCTGAAGGTTGAAGTCGTGCAGTGTGTGTTTGTGTGTGTTTATGTACCGAGCATGCAAGCTTTTTTTCATGTATCCTTTCAGAGAAATTCTTGTCTTGGCTCTGCTGTTATGATAATAAGAGTCAACTATTGGGTAGCAGCTCAGCTCAAAGTGAGTTTTCTGTCCAATCAGAGAGCCAACTCCTACGAGACCAGGACCAAAATCCTGTGAGAGCCAAAGCAGAATCTTGTTATTCAGCATTATCTGTAGTGTCTGTACCGTCTCTTTTAGCCCGTTTTATTAGATGATCGTGAGAAGAAACTGATTGTTCACAGAATGGCTTAAAGCATCAGTTACATATTAAGATTTATTCTTAACCACTGGTTAAGTCTGGCTCTGTGCAAAGGTTGCAAAATCACTCTCAAAAACACTACTAATTAACTAATTAAACCCATTATGTTTTGTTTTGTGTAATCCGTCAATTAAAAAAAAAAAAAAAAGCTTGAAAATGGCATCCTGTGAGGTTGCCTGGCAACCATATGAAACGTCAGAAAGTCACTATGCCTATTTCTTCAGACAGAGAGCAGGACAGATCCAGAGCTGAATTTACATTCCTTCTGTTACATTCGCTTCACAAGTTCTTATAATAAACAACAGAATAAGTTGTAATTTCCTTCCAAAATGATCCATAACTGATAAAGATAAACATAAGTGATTTGTCACCTCTATGTGATTTGGGCTGAGTTTAGGCAACTAAAACGTTTAAAGAGAGTTCAGTTATGATGGTAAACAATAACAAACTCTTTCTGTGCCCAACCAGCCACCTTGACCTCCGTTAGAACAGCATCACAATACTGCCATGTTCTGCTTTACAACATGATATCAGTCTGATAAAGACCAGACAGGCAAGAGGCATCAGAATCACAATTAAGCTCTTTATTTAGTGAAGACTGTAAGATGGTACAACAGGTCCTCCAAATTAAACAACACTTATCTTATATAATATTTATCATTGCCATATCTACGGAATAAAACATGGGACATTTCTGATCTGATCACACAATCAGCAGGCAGACATCATTTATCAGTGCCTTTCCCAAACAGTTAGAAATAACCTTTGCAAGAATAAAACCTTTTTTTTTATAGAAACAAGTTTTGTTTTTGTAATATTTATTAAGGCTACTGAATTGGGTCACACACATGCTGCTATTGATGCAAGATGTAGTATTTTATAACCTGATCTTTTTTTTCTTATTTCTAATCTGTCTGCTTGTATTTAATGATGAAAAAGTAGCCATGTGCAGGATTATAGAAAACTGAGGATGACATTCATTAAGATGCAATAGAGTTGTTGTCTGTAATTGGCGCTGTCAGGTGACTCTAATGAATCTGAATCTGTTGACTCACAGTGGGGAAAACAACACGTTGCAGTTTTGTATAGTGTTCAACCTCCATCAGTAACAACCGGGAAGTCGACTCACATCGCTGTGGTACAAGTGTTTCCGTAACCTCAAGCTGTTTTATGTATTTGGATGGCAAACTGTCCTGTGCTTTCTGTTCTCTTGTGGGTGTTAAGTGGTGACACGACACATAATCTGCTTTCTCTGAGACAACACCATTTTTCTCAGACTTGCAGCGGCTTGATGTAAAGCCACAGACTACTTCATAAAAAACATGTTCTTGTTGACAGGAATACTCTGTGAGGGTTAACAGGGTGGTAATGATGATACTATGAGGCTTCATATCTGCAGCTTTTACAATGAATAGTGGGTATTGTAGGAATGGCTATATGGACAGTGATTTTTTAATGGGGAAAATGGCAACCAATACTATAAGTATTTGCTTTTATTAATATTATTATCATTCACACCTGATATAAAACTAAGCAACTAGAATGTGTATTGTGGAAGGGCCAAGCTGCCTTTCAATTCACATTATGCTCACACTCCTGTACTTGGCAACTAACTTGATAGAGATTATAAATGTCTTGATGCAGCAATCATCACCATCGATCATTTTCTTATATTCTAATATTTCTCTTTATATCTCCCTTGTCTCCCTCCTATGCTAATTCCCTCCTTCCTTCTTTTCCTTGCCAACTGATCTTATTTATAATACTTACGTATGAACAGTAGCCAAACCATATGGCACATTAACTACATTTGAGATCAAAAACAGTGGAAAACAAGAAGGCAGTTTCAGATGAATAAGCAATGCCGTTATCAAACTTCATTCTCCAAATCTAAAAATCCCCTCTGAATAATAAAAGTTCAGTGCATTTGGACGGTAAATGTATTGCACAAGTTCTCTGCATGTCAGAGGAGTCAAAGCAGACAAGATTTTAACAGAGATGATGAGTATTTAATTCCTGTAACAATGAGGCTTTGAACTAAGGGGGAAACAATCATAGACAAATCTGATGACCAACTCACCAGACATTTGCAAACCATAAAGACATATTTTTCTATATCCATGTACAGTCTGTATGTATGCACCTCTGTAGACGTCCACATCTCTCTGCAGTGCCACAGCCAGTTCTGGTCCCTGGGGTGCTCTCCATAATTTCTTGTTTTAGTGTGACCCACCATATGGCTTCACTCCTTTACACTTGATGAGCTCATCTACCGTCCATTCGCAGCTTTCCTAGAAACATTGCCGTAGGAACATTTAATTGCACTGTCTCTCACACAAGACACACTATCTGCACCATAGAAAACACAGAAAATCACATCGTTAGCTGACTCTTTGGGGATTCAAACTCAAGTCAAACTTATTGTCTGTCTTTTTATCTGTTTATTTTGTTTGTACTGACAAAATATCTTTTTCCTTCTTATGGACTTACCCATGAAAACAGTGTATTATTTTTAAGGAGATTAACACACAGTTTATTAAGGGCCCGGCTGGTAAACTCATGATAACATTCAGTGACATGAATTTTACCCTGCACTTGTGATAAATGTCTCAGAAGCCCAAGCATAGAGTTAAGTTGGTGTTCAGAAGAAGAAATTGAAAGTTTTCAACATTTTTTCTCCCCTTAAAGAGAAAATATCTTGAACCTCCATGATTCTCCTTAGAAAGTCCTGATGCTCATAAACAAGAGTTTGTGCAGCACATCTGGACTTCCCTCAGATTAAACATCCCGAATGTGACCTGAGCTGGAAACGATTTGTTCACCGGCAGTGTCGTCACTCCTGCCGAGAGGCAAGAGGGCGGGATGGTGCTGTGTGTGATGATTCCTGTGAAAGGATATGACGACCAAGCAGAGTTCCTCTGCTCTTAAGGTCCAGTCGTGTAGTAGTATGATACATGATTGTGTTTGAAGATGCAATCTCCCATTTGATTTCCATTCAGCGGGCAGGATGGGAGGGTGCCGGGTCCCTGCTCCCCTGGGCTAACACATCCAACCCATATCAGGGTTCAGGCAGACTCTCTTATAAACACTGATTTAAACTCTGGAAATGGCTGTCCTGGCAGACCAGCCGGATACAGTGACACTAAGGAAGACGAGCACAAAGTCAAATCACAGTCTGTCATGTCCATGCGTCTGAATTTTAACTGAGAGTCTATTTGCAGGTATATTTGATCTGAAAAATAACGATATTCCCCTCCTCTGTCATCTGATTTTGGTCTTAAATCTGCAGCAAAGAATGACGCGTCGCACATCGTTAACATCATCAAAGCATGTGGCGTATGACTTGTGCTTATCTCAGCATCTAAAACAGATGCCACGAGTTCAGAGGGCACCGCCGAGTAGATTTCAGCAGTTTTATAACAACCAGATAAAAGGAAACTGATGTCAGTATCTGCAGCCTGCATGGAACATTCTCACTGATCACATTACAGCACACAATAGCATCAGAATGAGATGTGCGGTTTCATCTGGTAGCATTCATTTTCGCCTATTTTTATGTTTAAACATAATTATTGACTTTCGCATTTGCAATGTTAGATCTCTGGTAAAAGAAGAAATAAGTGCAATCATTGCACTGTTGCAAGATGGTGTATTATATGTCAGATGATCAGAGAGAAAAAACATGTAAAGGCATTAATGACATGTTTTAATAAATTGGGCATTGTTTCGCTTTGATAACCACAGTGAAATCAGGGGCAGACATGAAACATGTGGCCGTTGGGTGTATCCAAGGTTTCATTTAAAACACGCAAAGAGCTTTTCTCTGGAAAAGCCCTTCAATGAACATTTGAAAACTGTAATTAGAGCATCGTCTGTGGCAACCCCAGTGTCATGACACGCAAGCGTCATTCTGTCTTCGCAGAATTTCTGAATGAAGGACAACAAAACACGACAACATGAGAATGAATCTGTTAAAGCTGATTCAATTGGCTCTTTTTCATGTCTGGGTCATCTAAGTGGGGATGTTGGGCTGGCTCGGCACTGCCCTTTACCCTGCAGGGCACTTAGTTGCCGCCTTATCAGATAAAATCAAAAACTGAGGGGGATCATCAGGTTAAAAGCTTTAAACAAACGAGGTGGAAATGATGTTAATCAGATTCATCTGTTGCTCATTTGATGGCTCGGTCCTCGTGAAGCCGCTTAGACTCTGTGAGGTGAAGCCTTGCAAACACTGGTGAGCTTTTGATTTAAAACGGCAGTAATATTCTTTGCTGCAGCATTCAATGGGAGCTCATGTTTGTTGTCAATATGGATTGATAAACCTGCACTTATGAGGTCTTTAATCACATTATCCTTTCTTTTTGAGATTATTTTGACACTAATGCACAACAGTGGCACAAGCCTATTTCAGACCCTCACTGGGCAAGCAAATAATAATAATAAACACATTTAAATAAAATATAGCAAATTATATTGTTTTTTTAAATGTAAAGCCAACACCAACATAAGGGATGTTTATGCTTGTGTAATTTTGATATGAAACATTTATATGCTGCCTCTTATGTAAATGCTGCTTGATTCCAACAACGCTGAAGGATAGCATCATGTAGTTATGCTGCATGCAGTCATTTTGTGAGCTTTAATTTTTTGTTCTTGTTGTGGACCAGGAATTATTTTCAATTTTGAGTATGACAAAATAACAGGATTTGTAATTTTGGTCTCTAAGTACTGTTTTTATTTTCAATGAAGAAAAGGTTGAGGCTGTTGGATTCAACAAGCAACTGAAATGCTTGTTATGAAAGAAAGAACAATCTGATTTCGTCTGTCAGTTCTTATTATTCACCAGCCTCTCTTGAACGTTGGTTAAAAGCTCATTCATGCCAGAGTAGATACTTTTCCATGAATGAAGATTTTGTTGCATACACTTAAATGTATAATGCCCTTTAACCTCCACATTAATGGGTTCTTTAGAAAGCAGCAGTTGGTCTGAGGGAACATTGTGTACCATTCTGTGTCGGGCTCTTCTTTGGTACATCAAATCCATCCTCTCAGATGAACATACAGTACTTTAACCCTCTCTTTTTTTTCTCCCCCATGATTTATGTCAAGCAAAAATGGTTTCAACGTTATGGTAATGCATTAAAAATAATGGCATAAGAGGAATGGGAAACCATATCCATAAATTGACTGGTAAATATGCTGTTGCCTCCGCCTGAGGCTTCTACCCGAGCCAGTCGCACAGCTGGATGAAACTAATGCAATGTTATGCACAGCTTGTATTATTGTTTGCAGAGGTTAACCTTTGTATTTAGTGCAGCCATTATCTGCTCTCCACCATCCAGTCAGTAAATGTCAGATTTCCATGTGTGTTCTCATGGAAATCCTCACCTCACGTCCACAATTTTTCTGTTGTTTTCCCATTTTCTTTCTCCTCTTCTCCCCCACTTTCATGCTTTCCTCACCTCCTTTAATCTACAAACTGAAACTTCCCAGAGCCACTCAGTATCTGAAGTAAAGATTAGGAACACCCTTGTTGGCTATTGTCCTGCAGCCCATCAGGATCCCAGCACTGAGCTACTGAAACATTTGATATATCGTACCTAAAGACTTGGGACTGTTGTGGACGGGGCCTGGAGGTGAAACAATCCCCCTACTCCCCCCAAAGACCACCACCCACCGTCCTGATCAACTACCACAACTCTCAGTAAGCCCATAGATACTGAGGATGGACCATTAGGTTAAATAGATGGAAAGCTGGAAAGAAATGAACAGAAATAAATAGCAAAGAAGAAAGTTGACTTTGAACATCTATATGTTAGCGTTCTCACAAAAATAGACCTTTATATTGAGAGAAAGGACTTCCTCAAACATCAAAAAGAGATGCTAATTGCCATGAGTGCAACCCATAAAGAGGTTTTATGGGTCGAAGTAATTCTGTCCACAGCAGGACGACAAAATGAATGAATTCTTTGTTGAGGTCCATACGGTATATACGGAATCCACTTTATTTGTGCTTGTCCTCTTTCCTCAGGCCATGTAGAGAGCAGAGCAGTTGCAGATGGCTTGTTTCAGGAAACCGCAGGCCCAAAAGGGATCCCTTTCTGCTGTGCATTTAGTATACAAACTACAAAGGCAGGCTGCGGTCAGCACACCCTTGTGAAAGGGGCTAAAATAGTGTCAGCAGGATGTCCAACAGACTGCAGGCAAGCAGAGGAGAGCAGAACACACACGGACATGTGAAGGAGAGGGAAACACGCTTCACCGTCTTCTGTGACGAAAGAGAATTACAGAAAAACGTATTCATATTTGATCTTATTGATAACCATCATAGCTTAACTGTCATCGGTGGGTGTATTCAAAGCCATTTCTGATGCAATCATCATCAATGAATTGCAATTTTTGGAATCTACTGTTGGAAATAAGTGCTCTCTAAACAGCGATTTCCCCATTTTAACAACCATAACTAAGAGTCTGGCAATCTTTTCATAACCATTTAAAAACACAAAAGCTATGTAGCCATTAAATTTATAGGCCTTCCCTTCTTGAAATGAGTCTCAGTGGGTCGCCCTTTCACCAGCCTCCATCCCCGACTCCAACTGTCCAAGTGTTCTTGAATGAGATACTGAATCCCAAGTGGCTCGCCGGGCTTTACAGCAGCCCACTGCTCCTTATAGTGGGTTCGGTGCAGCGATCAAATGTCATGTTTGTAGCTGTATGTGTATGGCCAATGTAATAAAGTCTTTAAACTTTTTCAAGTTTTAAAAGTGAGCTGCAGCCAGAGCTTCTGAGTTTTCAAACAGCAAGCATTTACAAACATTTAGTTGTCATTTCAGATGACAAAACAAACCGTCATGTAGTGAGATCCGACATATACGGGTACTTTGCATAGTCAAGGCCAAGCCAGTCTTTGGGGGATTTAAAAGTGAAGATCCTATAAGTATATATTAATTTATCTCTTGTGAAACATTTGTCCTATAAACATTTTGCGTCCTTGCCTGGACCTGAATATTTACGATACTAACTAACATTAACTATCCATCAGTAGTTACATTCTGTCACCAGCATTATTTAACAATTCACCGCACAGACAGTGAATATTCCTGCATTGTGTTTGCCTCAAATCTCAATAACCTGCTGCACAACAGATTTTCGGACTTTTCCTGTTTGACTTCTAACTTCTAGGGAGCGCAGCCTGCTGAGGCAATGCTGGTCTGGTCTAAAGCTTGGAGTGATAAAGCCTCTATTAAGCCCTCTATTATATATTTTTTAGGACATGAAAACAAATAGAAGATTTGTTTTAGGATTTATAGTTGGTGCAACCAACTACTTTTTGGTTTGTTTAACGTAGTTTGTTTAACATAGAAGTTTGGAAACATGTTTCGACTTCCTGTATTTATGTGTGACAGCTGATTGGCTTACCCTGATATTCTTAACCTGATCCTAACCAATCCCATCATGCCTAAACCTTATTTCATTTTACGTGTGAATGGCTTATGGATTTATGAAAGTCTTGTAGTCCAAAATGCCTCCAATCCCTGAGAGTTTCACATTAAATTGTGTATGAGTTTGTTCGTGCCAGACAGGTTCCTGATGAAATCTGTATTACTCTGTGAAGCTCTCGTGTGCTGCCAACAAGCCCGTCCAGTTGTTTCTGTCTCTGACCTCGACATTGTGACAGTCCAGCTGTGCACAAATGGATCTTACCATTCCACACTGATTAGCAGCCAGCCCATATTTGGCCATCATTAGTTGATTGTGGTATGAGTCTTTTGGAGAGGTCGAAACTGTGATTATCATCCTGTAGTGATATTTTTAGATGAGGCATGTACGTTACTTGTGAAAACGGTTTCACTGACTAACGTCAAAAACAGAGCCCTGCTCCTCCTACACAGGGAACAATGCAGTTTTCTGCCTCTCCTTACTTAGTAGAATCACATGCTGTTTTTAACTTTAAGCATTGTTTTTGTGTCAAAGTTGGCATTCCTGTAATATTAAAACATTCTTTTCCCGCTATTTTCCAGCCCACGACCTCAAAGGATGTGATTAACAGTGAGGTGCCACAAGAAACTAATTCATTCCTCCACCATTTTGGCTCATGTGGCACTTGACTCCTCCATGCCTCCACAACACCAGGTGCATTGTTCTGCTTGTTTATGAGGCATTACTGCACATAATAGAAGTGTCTTACTTTGGCACACACACACACACACACACACACACACACACACACTCACACACACACACACACACTAGGATGCTTTATTTCTTGCTGAAAAGCAGATGTCAGCTGGTATTAAGCACAGGTATCATGTGTGGATAAAGTATATGAGAGTTAAAGGGCAAGTCACACCAAAATGTCTGGATTGAATTTTACTGGAGCGGATCGTTGACCCCTCTTACTCAACTACAAAAACAAGAGGTATTAACAGTGCTGGGACTTGAATTACCATCAAAACATTTGATCAGAGGTGTGGCAGCGAATTAACGTCCCGTGGGATACTCAAATGAGGTGAGAACAAACTCCAAGCTAGAGCGTGGCGATGTGACGTCAGTCGTGGGACGCCAGCGCTGGAACTAGAATGAAAGTGGACCTCGGGATGAACCGGGTGGGAGTAAATGTGAAAAACAGGACAGCAAGAGCAAAGGAGATTATGTGTGAGGAACGATGTTGGTTTGCTTGCCTTCCCCCGTGAGTGTGCAGGCTCGTGTAGGAAGGAGGATGAAACTCAGGTGATATTGTTAGCAGAGAATTGACTTTTTTTCTTTAAATCACATGGGCAGCTGAGCTACGCAGGCCATGGTGGAATATTTACAATGACCCAAAGGCAGAGTCACGTTTGTAAAGGTCTTTGGACTTCTCTTATGGCTGTGTGTTTCAATAATGTATATTTCCCAACAGAACAATCTTGTCTATGGTAACCCAATTTCCTTTATAGACCAGTGCCCTCAATTTAGTATCTGACTGAGGAATGACTGTTTCCCGGGACGTAATCTGAAGGAATCCTAGCCATCTGACATGAGATATTTCCTGTACCTCTGAAGCCATCCCTAAACAGAAACGTACACAGGCACAGAATGACTAAATGCCTACACCTTCATCAAGAAAACACTATAAAGAGGATACAAACAAGATTAACATTGATATAGTCAAGTGCCAAATTTCATGCTACAGCATCCGTAAGGGTTATGTAAGGGTGCCTCTTTACGGTTTAATACAGACTCATGCACATATTGTATGCTGTCAGTCAAAGCCGTCACAGTCTTTACTTGGTGCCTTTCACCCTGCTGTGTTAAAACCATAATACGATTATTGATTCATTCAGTCAGATTTGGTGAAAAAATAATTTCTTTGTTAAGTGATAATCCTAGGTGGCTTACAAAAGATTAGTTTGGGACAGACAAGGAACTCTAACCAGTGAAACAGACCCTCTGTTTGGCTACAGCAATGAAATTATTCCAGGTGACACTTTTGAAGTATTTTTTTTTTAATCGTTCAAATTAGACAGCAGGGTAATCACAGCATTAGTATGAAAGTCATTTTTTCATTTGTTTTTCATACATCCCAATTATATCACAGCGCACCTAATGATGTCTGCCTGCAGCTAAAGACATAGTCTGATTCTTACTCCTTCCTCGTGGTAAAGATCTCCCCCCCTTACATCCAGCTGGGGTCCTGGTGCAAACTGCTGTGCGCCTGTCAACTATAGTGAGCTCGCTGGCTACTCTTGGTCCCAGACGACCCATTTACACAGCGGCCCTGCCAGCAGGACCTGGGCCAGCCTATTCTACAAGCCCTGACAGCCATTAAATAGAGTCCTTGACCCAGAACACAAAACTATATCTAATATGACAAAGGGGTAGATGGAGCAGAGGAGACACAGTGATGCGTGGGTTGAGGATGTAAAGATCCCGGCTCTGTAACTAAAACTGCTGGACAGTGCGTATAGATGTCGGATCGGGTGTCAATTAAAAGGCCACAAAGGGTCATAAGGGAAACTCTTTACGCCCAGAAAAGATCTTTGGTTCTGTCAGCAAGAGACAATGTCATTTTCATTTGCATGGGAAATGTCCACGCATGAAAAAACATCACACGGGGGGAAAAAAGCACATGTGCTTTGGATTAACATGCAGGTCCTCATATGTGAGTAAGCCTATATTACCCTTATCCCTATTAAACATTTCTCTTTAGTGCTGTTAAACAGCTGGGGAGAAAGATCTCGAGGATCTGGCCTGTCGTATTCGACGAGGAATCTTAAATAAATGTGGGTTTTCCACAGAGGGATAATCTTACTCCTCCCCATACATCCACTCTTTTGTTCTACACTGAAGTTTGTCACTCCAGCTGTGCTCTATCCATACACAGAGTCAGGTGGTAAAGGGGTGTCACGACAGCTTTTGCCCCCCCACACACACACTTTCTCTTGCAGCTGAGAGTGATTAGGTCATCATGCTGTTTGTTGAGGAAGGGTTGCCAAGTGAGCTGACGAGGGATCTTGCTTGGACCAGGGTAAGACTGCAAAGTGATGACATCGGGACCCTGAGAAACAAGATCACTACTATGCATTAGCATTACCACCATGAGTCAGTCTGGGAGAGGTGGATTGTACATCTTACACCACAACAAGCTATGCCCCCCTCTGACCCCCTCCATCGCAGCCCCTGCCCTCTACGAGAGACATAATCATGTTATTCAAGAACACATGCCTTTCTACAAAGTGTTAGTGTAGGGAGAATGACTCACTTGGTCTCATCTTCTGTAAACAAAGGAGTTCTTAGAATCCCTGAGATCTTTCTGGAACTTGCCATTGACTTTGGGTCCCCTTAGTGTGTGTGTGGCATACATTATGTCTCACTGGTATCCAGGCTACTACACCTCACATGACTTCTTCCACCTCCTCTATTCAATCGGGGGTCTGATTAATTTGGTCTCTGGCATGAAGTCTATTGTTGCTATTCCACAGAGAGCCAGAGAATCTGGGAAGCATTCAGATTTTCGGAGGGACCCGCTGACAGCTGCTGTACTACTTGGGCGAAGTCCAGACCCCTATCTTGTGGTCTGTGAAAGCTCCCCCAATGCCTTAATTGCACTTCAGATGTTGAGCGTTGTTTTCACTCAGCTCTCACTCAACATGAACTTGCCCAGGACTGTCCTAAAAGTCCATTTACCGAGCCGCCTCCACTCCCTTGTGAAGCTCTCATCACCTGCTGTCTCCTGTCGAAAATTAGAAAGAGTGTGGGCATGTGACATGGATTGATGTTTGAAAATGTTTGCCCGACTGTGTGTGTTGGGAGTGAGAACGTTTTGTTTTCTTAATGGTTGTGCAGTGTCTCTGTGTTTCTGGATGTTTACCCAATTTCTGCCGGACCCAAGTGGTCCAATGCTGAAAGACATACTGGTAATAAATCTGCAGCTACAAAAAAATCATACTTTGCTGCAGAAACCCCCCCCCCCCCCCCCCCAAAAAAAAAGTCTTACATTTGGGTTGCTTTTCACAAAACTTTGAAACTGACATTATTAATGACTGGCAAAACACACATGGCATAATAGAGTTACATTATTCACAATATGTCCATTTCTGTCTTGATTTAAAAAAATCTATGTCAGTGCATTGGATCTATGGATGGCACTGTCTGACTGTCTGTCCGCCATGAAATTCTGCACACATCCATCGTCCCAACAGAATTCATTGCAATCACTTTTATGATCCCATATCCGCAGGTCAACTTGTTTATGACCAAATAGCCAAGCCTCCTCAGTTATTCTTTGCATTTAGGGTTAACTACCAAAACTTTAGCATGCTAACATGTTAATGGCAATGCTAACATCAGCATATTAGCATTTCCATTATGAGCACGTTAGCATGCAGACGTTAGCATTTAGCTCAAAGCACTACTGTGCTTTAGTGCAGCCTCACAGCACTGCTAGCATAGCTGTAGACCAGTGTTTAGAAAAAAATGCCTTTAGTCATCATTTGTCTGTGATTACAATGCAACTTCTTGTTTCAGTTATATATTTCTTGTGTTTTCCACTTCGATAGATTTAATTTTTCCTGTCATAGCATCCATTGTGTGCACTTCATTGTGCGTTGTACAACAACACATCTGGCTTGGTATAAACTTCTTGCGTGTGTCCAGGGTTATGATTTAATCTCTGTGGGGGTCTCACAAAAAAAAAAAAAAAAAAAAAAAAAAAAAAAAAAAATATATATATATATATATATATATATATATATATATATGCGCAAGTAAATATAGGCTATAATTAAATAGGTGTGCCTTTAGTGATGGCTACGTTAGACTACGTGTGACACAGACACTCACAGACACAGTCCTTACTCTATGGAGCTCAGTTCCCTCTGCTAACTAACTCCAACACTGCACGCCTCCCAATGTACCACACATAGACATTTCTGCCTTGTAATGAAGACAACTCACTGGGATAAGGGAGGTTTGCCGCAGTGGGGGCGAGGGAGACGCAGAGTAAAATGAGATTTTGAAAGCGCCACAATTAAAGTGTATCTCTTTGAAATCCCAGGCCAGGCTTTGCTACTTCATTCAAGCTTTCTTCTCCCTAACGGCCTATTATCTGATCTGGAGGGGAAGTGAAGTTTACACTGCTGATAGCTGCTCTGAATGATGCTGCCTGCGCACAACTCAGGAAGGGTGACTCTGATGACCTCAATGACCATCCATTGAGAACACACACACACACACACACACACACACACACACACACACAAACTCTCACAGCATTAGTGACTGCTCCATTGAGAAACATGGAAGATGGTGGCCACATGCTAGCGGAGTGGAGGAGTCCCTTTTTAAAGCATTCAGTCAGTACTGGCTTCGTGGAATCAGATGGCCATTCATTGAGAAACTTAAAATAGCAATTCTTAGTTTGAAATGAAGGGTGTCGGCAACAACTGTGCACTGACTATGACAACATATTTGGGAGTTAATGGTCCACATAAAGTCCTAGTTGCTGCACATCAAAACGCTGCAGACAGGCAATTTCTCCCAACTGTTTTTACTTACCTGCAACTACTATGTTGTAAAAAGAGTTTATGGAGAGTTCTGGGAAATGGGACTAATTGTGAATGAAAGGTTGTGTTTAAGGGGGTTTGTGACCTACAGCTACCCGTGTTGGTTTTAGTTGTACCCTGAACAAGAATTTCCAAATAACAAGAAAAACATAGGAAGCAAACCAGCTCCTGTGCAAAGGTTAGCTGATTTGGGAGCTTTAAAGTAAGCGTGAGTGTATAGTTCATACTGCTCTAAATGCTTGCTTCTCAATAACCTTAAGATCATAACCAATTAGTTCTGTCATACTGGAAAATAAGTGCTAACTGGTGCAAATTGCAGGGTGGCCTATGGATGCTTGTTGTGAAATTGATTTAAATGATGTTCTCTCTGAAAAATAACGACTCTTTCAACTCCGCAGGCCTACGAATATGACAATAATGACTGAGTGGAGCTTTTGGGCCTGCTTTTGCTAAGGATCTTGATGGCAAACATCATCCTCCTTTTATACTTTACTTTTATTTTAGGTGAAAATCCAAATCAACTTCCTAACAGGCTGTGCATTTTGATTTTGTACAACATATGAGCTGTAAATCTTTTTTGTTGTTGTTTTATGATTCATCTTCTAACGCCACACTCTAGTGGTGGAAACATCCACAGACGTCTAAGTGACTTGGGTCTGAGTGAAGTGATGAAATGCATGCCAACTGAGTTCAACTCAAATGATGTCCATTCACTGCAAAAAGTATTTTTAGTTCTGGTCATTTCAGGATTATCTCTTCAATCAATTGTCAAAATAATATGCTATGATTTTTAAAAGCTTATTTTACTTGAGAATGCTGCTATAATTGAGAACTAGGCTTGATAAGGAGTGTTTTCTCAATGTATCAGACTGTAAGTTAGGCAACAGGTCCAATCTTATCTTCAAGATACTGCTCATACTGTGTGTTTTAAAATTGCGTTATCTAATCGTGTTAACATTTAATGAATGTGTTTGTATTCTCAGACTCACTAGCAGGCCAGCAAGTACTGATTGGGACAACAGATATGAACCGTGTTATTGTGTACGTGTATCTTCAGTGCTAGAGAAACTGTGAAATGAGTTACAGCAGTCTACATCACTGTTGTTCTGACAGGAGCGTAGACCGTTGCAATGTAGCTTCCAGCCACTAGTGGCAGCACTGAGCGCAGTACCGTTGGACAGCATTTCTGTCGGTGAAAAATCCCGCGCCATCTTTGATTTTCCGTTTCGTCCCTATCGGAGACTGAGCTGTCACTGTCAAACGTGTATTTGATTTGTTTACACCTGTATAACGTTGATTTTAAGTCACTCGGAAGACTGCTGACCTTCTGGTGAGTTGATATTTTCTTTATTCCGTAACAACTGAGATAATGAAATGTTTGTATTCTGTGTCCCAGTAACTTTGAATTTTCCAGCTAGCTAAATTAATGTCGATGGTCTAATAACGTGCGACTTTCTAATTGCTTCTAATCTAAGTGTACCTGTCTAAAGAGAAGTCGGTCCTACAGTTCACTAAGCTCATCGTCTACATGCAGTGGTAGAAATGGACATAGGCTATTTTTAAGTAAGAAGTGCTGTCATGATAGAAGGTGGATAGTCCAAAAGATGCTAACAGTCCAATAATATCAGAGGACTTGACTTTAAACATTCCAGTCTATATTGTTTTGTTATTGTTTAATAAATAAATAAATGTATATGTATATTTACCAAGCAGATTACTTTGCAGTTGAAAAGTCTGAAACCTCTTTCTAGTGGACAAACTCTGTAATGGACACCTTTTCTAAACTAGCCAAAATATATTTCTGCTCGCATTTACGACATATACTTATCAAGTTAGCGTATTGTGTATTCTACCATATAGCTGTATATGTATGGGGGAGTTGCATGAATGGGGCAGGAGGCAGACTGGATACCCCACTCTTTGATCCTCAATATAACAAAGGCACCTACAAAGGCTTCCATACAGCCTGTACCATTGTTCTGCTGAGGAGACTATAGCTCATAAACCATTACCATTATCCCTACACAATACCCTTTCCAGCACCTACTTAAGACCTCGAATCACTACTGTATATGACTACGCTGCTTGCCAGTTTGCATTTTGTCACTCTGTGATCCCATGAACTTCTAAGTATACAGCCATGCCCAGATTATCTCGCTTGTGGCCCCAGGGCAGGCATTTCCTATACGGGCCCCACCTCACTGTCATGGTCACCGATCTGCTCTGCACACTGTCCATCCCTCTAAAACCTGATTAACACCAAAGCTATTGGAAATGCCTGATTGATAATATGTTGATGGCAAATTTACCACTGTATCACCCCATGGATGTACTTCGTTAAATCACGTTTATGCTCACTGGGGGGCCTGAGTATAGATCCTGGTGTTAACATAGAATTGTATTCGACAGCCCCCCAAAAAAAGACTCGTTAAGCCACGTCACCGATCATATCACATCATCTAAAGTGGACATATGCGACCACTTTTGTCCCTACAGTATATAACGGGAGTGGCTTCACTCGAGCACTAGCGTACCTTGACTGGCTGATCCCGCCCCTAGCTGGGGAGAAAGCTGGTGCACAGGCTTGCAGCGGAGCCAAACGCAGTTGACTGTTTGAGCAGCCCACCCCTCTGCAGTATGCATGTTCGCCAGGGAATCCGCGAAGCGCTCACGTCCCAGCAGTGTACTTCACCCACCAGAGACCATCTACTCAAGAGTCGAGGATAATAAAATTGGATGTGGCAGGCGGACCGGAGGCGGAAAGCCCGGAGTGACCGGAGGAATACAGTATTACTACAGGAATACAGGCTGCCGCTCTCCTCTGAACGTGGACAATCATGCATGTGCTCTTCTGGGGCTTGGGGTTCCTACTATTCCCTGATTTCTTGAATGTAGTCGCATCTACGGGGACATTGCTTTTGAATTCGAGCACAGGTAAAGTATGCCGCTGTGACAACCACCGCGTTTTCCCCTCATGGAGTACTTTTCTAACTGAGGGCAGAGAATGAATGAGTTTTGAATTCAGCCAAGCACATGACTTGCAGCGTTTTCTAGATACCTAAAGTTCACTGGATGATTATCATTTCCTTGCAATGCTGTAAAACCAACAGTTTTTAACATGTAAGTTGTTTATATGTAGCCTAAATCATAGTGAAGCGGTTAACACGCCGGTGCTCTTTGATTTCTCCTGATTCTATTGGATCGCTGCTTAATCCTTAATTGCATTGTTATTCTGCTGCTTTTATTCCCCAGTAAAAGAGGAGATCGGCGCTTATGAGATTGTGACACCGGTGCGAGTGAATGAAGCCGGTGACAAGTTTCCAACCAGTGTGCACTTTAAGAGGAAAAGACGAAGTTTGGACGAGAGCATCGGCAACACTACGGACCACTGGGCCTCGCCAAATATCCACTACAGGATATCTGCTTTCGGACAGCATTACCACCTCAACCTCACGCTGGATTCGGGATTTATCGCACCTCTTTACACTGTGACAGTACTTGGAGTGCCCCGAGGAGATAACGTAACGGATTTTGCAGCAGATGGGGAGGTGGAGGAGGAGGAGGAGGAGGATACGGAGTTAAGGCACTGCTTCTATAAAGGACTTGTAAATGCACAAGCGGAACACGCCGCGGTCATCAGTTTGTGCTCCGGACTGGTGAGTTTTTACGCACGGTTAGACTCGTCGTGCATGTGATGACTTTACGACCGGCTGTTTTACTTTTCCACCATGGGAATTTACGGGGCAAAATATTGCTAATACAACACTTGTACATCCGCCTCGCTGTTGTCTACAAAATGTAAACATATTGTCAGTGCAAACAGTGTGCGCAACTTCCTTTCCGTATTGATTGTGCAAAGTCATGTGTTACGGCGAGTTTAAACACGTTTGAATTAGTAAAAGGCTAAACGTTGTAAACGTGTATTTGTCACAATGTAGTGAAGCTGAAGCGGATTTAGAATATATATATATATATATGGTAATATATATATTCTATAGTAATATATATAGTATTTGTAGTAGTAGTTTGATTGTGGGGCACTTCCAGCGACCAAGTAACTCTTAAAATAGCGAACAACTGTGCTTACTTCTTGTCCGAGGAACACTGCCCATAGTCAGGTTTAATGGACACTCAAAATCTTACTTCCATGCCTCTCCCGGTCGTTGGTGACGTTTGTACGCACGCTAGTACAACGGGAGTACGGGTGGTACCGACGTCATCATAAATTGGTCCTACTCCCAGGCATGCCTTTTGGAGTGGATCAAAAGTGCACTCTTGAGTTTGTAGTTAAAAGCCACGCTGAGGTAATATACATGATATAAATGACAACACAAATGAAAATGCTTGAAATGCTCTGCTCTGCAGAGAGTTTAGGGAGTTGAGCTGACATTTATAGAGCATATTTTGATATTTATTCAAAACCCCTGAGGGCACATTTGTTCTAAAACAAGCAATCCTGTTGATGGCCATAATGTCTGTAGATTCTAAAATTATGTGATACTTCTTTTCTTGCAGGCTAAACGTGTAGGGGGATTGTCTTTGGCCTTGCCAACTCCCCAGGTCAATCAAAGTGCAGGTTCATGTGTGGCATGTGGGTTGTGTCTTGCTCAAGGGAATGTAAGGAATAAAGTGAGTTTCTCCTTGTGTCCCCTTGCTAAAGAACAATCCGTCTTGCAACACATGTTTCCATATACAGGAAAATTTAATATTGTTCTAATGCTAATACGTTATTAGGGATTACAGATATGATTTATGTCAAACTTTTAAAAGCCCCAATGCTGATTCACTGCAGTCAATGAGAAACATGCAAAATGTGCTTGGGTTGGCATGCGCCCTATCTTGAACATCATAGACCTCCTAGGTAGCCAGTTACACTAAACGTGCCATGTAAAATACATAAAACAAGTCTTTCAGCAAGCCTGCCAAGAACATACAGTCACTATTTTCGTGATAGGCATCACAGTTATCAAAATAAAGCTTTCCCCTCTGTTTTGGGACCATTCTTATATGCAAGCAAATTCACTTATTTCACCTTTTGTAAGTAAGCCCTTGAGGCTCTATGTTGCTTATGTTCTCTAATGAATAGTAAATGAGCCACATTCCAATGTTGCTTGCACTTTATATTTTGTAAACATACATTTAATTAAAATTGTATGGGATCTCATTGGTTTACAAAATATATTTGAAGCATATATTCCCCGTGGTCCTGTCAATGAAGATATAGCAAGTTTTACCCATGTTTGTATAGTTCCTGTAAAGGAATAAGCATTTTTAGAAAATGGATGTTTGGATGGAGACTAACTGAGATTTCTTTTTTCCTGCTGTCCAGCTTGGCACTTTCAGGTCTCCAGATGGGGAGTATTTTGTGGAGCCCCTACACAGCTATCAAGGAGAACACTATGAAGAGGAACACACAAAACCTCATATCGTATACAGGAAGAATGCACCCAAGAAACCGACATTGGGGGAGAACTCAGCTTGTGACACTTCAGGTATGCATGCATGCACTTAAAACAGACACGGTCATTGCAAATGTATATATTCTAGATAACACAAACAATACAACCTTAATGCCTAATATGCTTACAAATTCAAACACACACACACAATGCACGGCTATTGTACATGCAACCAGTTCTAATTCCGACCTCACCACTGAGGTGGCCAATCAGGAGACTTAAATTACTTATCCAGTCGACTGTAAGTGTCCCCTTACTAGTTAACCAGCACACTGCATTTTCTGAGCATGGACCTCCAAAGTGCCTGTATGTGTCAAAAATCCAAACCAAACAGTGAGTATGTGCCTTCAAGTGCTTTCTCGGGATACTTGTGGATTGTAATTAGAATTTGCCATTTCATTTGACCTTTATGTGCATGCATAACATGGCCTTTAAATTGGTAAGCAGATATAATCATTTCATTGCCCCCAGAAGTCTCTGCTATCAGTTGTAACAGGACCAGATTATGTAATACTAATTTAGCTTACTGGGCTATTACAGTTGTAGCGTGGTACTTTTTAACCATTGGGAGCTTATCTGCTAAAATCAGTATGGTTATTGTGGTAGATTTTGAAAGGCAGAGATTGAAATTAAATGATACTTGACTTGATTTATTAATCTTGGGAAAAATGGGAAATAAAAAATAACGAGGACAGAGAAACTGAAATGATCTTGGCTGACACATCGTGTCATAGCCTGCACAGTACAGTGCCTACAGTTGCAGAATAGTAGTGAGGAAGCTTTCCAACTCTCACACAGGAAAAACCTTTTGGAACTTCACCCTTGTATCACTCCATCTGAGTTTACTGGCGGAACTTCCTGTTGACTCTTGTACTTCCTTTTCTTCTTTGATAAGAAAGTCGAGTAGACCCACTGCCTTGAAAAAGCAGTGTAAATTGTATAGTAGAAAAGTCATGCCACCTGAAACTGTTAAATGATTAAAAAAAAAGAAAATATATCTGGCAATATTTTCTCTTTGTGTTGGACATCTTTCGGCAGATATTTGAATCCTGTGTATTTAAATGCTTGCGTGTGTGTGAGTTTGCATGCTCTGGATTTTGTGTGTTTTTCTTTTAGTAATTTCTGCAATATGTGTATGTGTGATACAATAGCCTGGAAGAACGTACATTTGGCTAAGAGTCGTTTTGGCTTCAGGGTCATTCATCCTTATACAAAGTTCCATTGTTACCTTGTCTGTTTTGAAGTAGAGCAAATTGTTATTTTTTATCCCAGATCATACGCACTAAAAGCAGATCCACTAACATGATGTAGTCCAGATCACTGTTATTTAGGTTTGGATGCATTGCTGTTGGTCCAGAAAGAGTGCTCTGCATGTGATGAGAAAATAAAAAAAAGACTAACATTCAGCAGTTATGTTTTCATGCCATGACTAAATCAGAATTAATTCCCCTCTGCGTTAAGAGGTTTTGCTGCCCAGTTGTTGAACTGCCTTCTTTTGGTGTGTGCACTGCAGTATGTGCTCCATTTTTTTTATGGCTGGGTGCCAGGTTTACCTAGTCTGAACTCTTTGCCCTCCTCTCCACTCTTCTGAAAGAGGAGGGAGAGAGAAAAAAAAGGCATTCCAGGCAATGTTCATTTGTCAACCCACTCTTTGAGCAACAATAAACAAAAGAAAGTATGAGGCAGCAACATATTTTACAATACCCACTTCCAGACAACTTATCTCATTGATCTCCAGCTTGAAAAACATAAAGCACTACTTAACCTTAATTGTAAACACATTGATTCATACCTCGTCTGTTTTTCTGACTGAATGTGTGACCCTTATCCCGTCGTTTTTGTATATTTTACCCATGCCCTCTTCCTTCTAACTTCTCTCTCTAGGACACAAACACAGACATAAGAGACACAAGCTTAAGAGAAAGCAAGTGGCTGGAGTGACCACTGTGTCCAATGCAGCCCCGGTGGTCAGTGCTGGTATATTCAATGACGTGGAGTCACTGAGTGCCAGCCTGTCCAGCGATGCTTTTCTCAGATCGGAGAGCAGCAGTGCCAGCTCTAGACCATCAAATGATAGCAGCGGTGACTCAGGACCTCACAGGAGATCAAAGCGCTTCCTCTCCTACCCGCGCTTTGTTGAAGTCATGCTGGTGGCTGACAGCAAAATGGTGGAGCATCACAGCAGCAACCTGCAGCACTACATACTCACATTAATGTCCATAGTAAGTTCTTCTGTATCTTCATGGCTGTGAGTGGAGAGTGTTTGTTTTATGGGGGTGGTTGACTGGAAGACAAGTGTGTTTATGGTTCTGTGTAGCTACTTTGCACAAATATGGCCGCAAAGTACCTATATGTGTGCATGTGAGCACTAAATGTATGTACCTGTTCTGCCTTGCTGCAAGTCCCCCTTTGGAGGAGGGCCATGGGAGGGAAAAGGGCAGCCTAGGGCAGGAGTAAACACCACTTTCAAACGGCCAGGGGGAAGAGAGGGCAGCTTGAGGTAGAGCCTGCCTGACAGCTGTGATGAATGTTAAAAATAAGCTCAGGTATGTCACATAGACCGCATACTCTCGGCCACTTCAAATACCAGCTTCCGCAGGCGTCTGGGGCCGGCCGTCCACAGGGGGAAGCCCTGAGAGATGACCTATATTCTGTTCTTGGCAAAGCTTGCCTTCTCCACAGGGGCTCAGGCCATTATCAACTTGATCTTCCAATCAACCAAATTCCCCTGTACTTGCTTGAAACTGCAGGAAGGCAGACCATGGTAGCGAGACCAGTACATATACTGTGTCACATTTCACCTGTGTTAAGTTAATGACAATATTGTAAAAGCATTAAATAGTCATGTTTTGTTTCTTTTATTCAGGTATCTTCCATCTACAAGGACCCCAGTATTGGCAACCTCATTAACATCGTGATTGTGAAGTTAGTCATAATAAACAACGAGCTGGTAAGACTGCTTCGTTTTAATCTCCATATTTACATGCTTAAAACAAGTATGTGGTGTACTACTCATCAATGAGATTAAACCTTTAATTATTTCCCTTTCTTTGTTATCAGGACGGTCCCGTCATTTCGTTTAATGCACAGACCACTTTAAAAAACTTCTGCATTTGGCAGCAGAGCCAGAACATCCTGGATGATAACCACCATTCCCATCACGACACTGCCATCCTCATCACCAGGTGCAAGAAAAATATCAAGTCATCAATTGCTTTGGTGCATACAGAACATACTTTGAACAGGTTTTTAGTTGTTTCAAAGAACCAAATAACATCGTAATAAGTATACATTCTTGGAGAATAGTTTAAATGGGGACCAGATTCCTGATGAATGGAATTGCTGTTTAAAATTAACCTAAACAAGGAGGATCCCCTAAAGATTAGGGAATTGTTCTTTTGTACAGTGCAATTGACCATGACCTACTATCTGTGTCTTCACCACAGGCAGGACATCTGCAGAGCAAGGGATAAGTGTGACACCTTAGGTAAGTGGATTTTTTGTTGTTGATAGATTTACAACCATAAACCAATGCATACTGTACTTCATGCTGTTGATGGTGTATGATCATGATGGCTGGGGGAAAAATCTTGTTTTTAAGGACTTGCAGAGTTGGGAACGGTGTGTGATCCATACAGGAGTTGCAGCATCAGTGAGGACAATGGACTCAGCACTGCATTCACCATCGCCCATGAACTCGGCCATGTGTAAGCATGTTTTGACTGATTGTTTACCTCCAGTACTGTCATCACTCCGAGTGAGAGGAAAAGTTTACTTTAGTTAGACATCTTTGAGCTTCAGAATTCTTTCTAGGTATCCACATTTCAAGCAGATGGGGATCAAGGAACCTTGCATATATGGACAACACAACAGCTGCACATTCCTGATGTGTGTTTCTGATCATAGCTCCTAATTTTTGCCATTTTGAGAGGAAAGAGTCTGTATATTGGAATCTCAGAATTAAAGTCAAACCTGCCCTTCAGCAAACTTCATTGTCCAAAGTCGTGAGACAGCCAGAGCTAGGCGGTGGGGGTGTTAGCCTTCTACAGCGGAGACTGTTACAGACTTTAACAGCCCTCCTCACTTCTAACAAACGCTCCTTCTAGCCACTAAACAAAAGGTGGGTTTGTTCAATTCATCGTTTATCCGCATCAAGCGGTGACAACATGCTTGACGAGTGCTTAGCCCCAGAGCTCAGTGTTATATGGTACCTGTCAGGTGGGGAGCTGAGTAGCTCAGAGGGAGGGCTGTGCGGTGCTGTACTTGTCCACTACTGACCGGGATCTAATTTGCTCACACTGCAGGAGCCTAATTGCTTCTCTTATGCTTGCTGGGCCCTGGTTTTTCACCACATCTAAATCTTTCTGCTACAGCTGTTGCCCAGTGTTCATATAATTCAATATTGTGCTGGTTTCATTCCAAACTTCCCACTAGCAGGAAATATAAACACTGCTGCAGCCGTGGATGGGTTTCCCAAAGCCAGTGTCACAGGGACAGTGGAAATATAGAATCAATGTTTTGATTTAAAACATATACATGAACAAATGAAATGCACTGAAGCACAGAAAAGCTACCATTTTTAGTAAGATTTGGCAAGAAGGTATTAAAAAATAACATATTAAAACTTTAAAGCCCTAGCCAAAATCAATATAGAGGCATTCATCACCATAATACTGGCTTTTGTTACATTAATCTCAGGCAAACAATGGCTTTACAGAGCTGTGCATTCGCATTATATAATCTACAACTTCATTTTTTATTGTAATGTATTTTATGGTACGTGAACACATGTTTTTTTTGTCTCTCTGCTAGGTTTAATATGCCTCATGATGACAGTAACAAGTGTAAGGAGGATGGCGTTAAGATTCAGCAACATGTGATGGCTCCCACTCTGAACTACAACACAAACCCTTGGATGTGGTCCAAATGTAGCAGGAAGTACATCACAGAGTTCCTTGAGTATGTCTTACTTTTTTCTTATGGATCTTTCCAAACATGCATGGGATTATATGTTGTAGATTACATTTTTTTCTATAGTTTCTGAACAACTCAGACAGCCTGAAATTAGAGAAAGTCAAGTAGAAATGGCTGTACATTTTAAATGCCTTTTTTTTTTGGAAATCTCTGACCAACTATTTTATTTTATCTTTTAAAGATGTATTTATAAAACTATCACAGAGATTTTACAACTAGGTTCCTTAACTTACAACTTAACTTCCTAAAACACATACACAGAGTGCATGCTGTATGTTTTTTCTCCACTTTTTGTAGCAGCAGTCACATTTTTAGGCTTAAATGCAAATAAACTGTCATAATATCACAGGGCTATTGCAGCTTCTGTTTTCATCGTTTCCAAAGGCTTCTCAATTTGCTGAGAAAGACCAGGGAACTCCTACCGTAGGAAATAATAAATAGGGTAGTGTCTGCCAACTATTCAAAATTCCTTTCCATACCCTTAACTATCCAAAGTTCTCTCTGCATCCCCATTCTTGAAATCCCCGCCACTAACTACATAAAGCTGACTGAATATAAACAAACCTATCAAGATACTGAGCAAGCTTTGTATACAGTAGGGTTTCTATGTATATTCAGAAAAATGACCGGCTGTACTCAGTGTGTTTTCTGTCTGTTTGTGTCTCTTGTTTTCCCCCTTTTTTCTTTTAAGTCATTTTATTTTTATTTCTTAATAGCACAGGATATGGTGAGTGCTTGCTCGACGAGCCCGTTACCAGGCCATACAGTCTGTCGCAGCAGCTGCCTGGACGGATATACAATGTCAATAAACAGTGTGAATTGATATTTGGGCAGGGAACGCAGGTGTGTCCTTATATGGTAAGTGGAGTCTGCGCGCAAACCTAAACTGTCATGTGGGTCTCTGGGGGAAGCCTCTTATGTTATGATCATACGCTGCAGAGGTTCTCTGCTGAATTTGAAGCATTTAAAGTTGTATTTAACTGTTACAGCATATGGATAATTCTTTATGAGATACAAGCAAACCAAATTTTATTCTAATATATAAGGCGTAAGAAGTCACCACCTAGAAATTCAGTTAATAACTCCTTGAAACACGAATATGAGGAAAGGTGGAATCAGATTTTAATCATCACATCAAACCATCCAGATATTGTATATTTTTCTAGTAGAATTTTAAATGAATCCTGCAGAAATGTCTCCAAACTAAATTTTTCAAGGCTCATCTTTTCTGTCAGTCAGTAACATCTTGTAAGCCATTGGCTGAGAAACACCTGGCAAATGAGATGGCTGATACAGCAAACCTATTGCATCGAGTCACCTACTGGCATAATGCTTAATAATGTGTGATAAATTGGATGTCTGCCAACTGGAGTTCATGCATTAACACAGTTTCTGACAGTGAGGTTATTAACATCAGATTGATGTGCATTGACTTTTTCCAGATCCTTTTTTAGTGGAATGTCAGGGTTAACGCTGTGTGTGTTTGTGCGTGTGTTTATCAGACCCAGTGTCGGAGGCTGTGGTGCACCAGTCCAGAGGGCGCCCAGCGGGGCTGCAGAACCCAGCACATGCCGTGGGCAGATGGCACTGACTGCTCTCCGGGGAAGGTAAGTGTAATAAAAAAAAAAAAACATTGCTTTATTAAAGCAAATGTTTTGGGTGACAGTGTAAACAGAAAAACATGTGAAGTCTTTCAGCACGTTTTTAATTGCCATGTTTTTAAACATTTCATTTTCACGTTTTAATACACATATGGTTCTGTATCATGATGCGACACTCCCCGCCACATTTCCTTGTTTTGATCTTAAAACGTTTTCAGACACACATGAGCATAAAATTGTTCACAGGTGTTTTTAATTTGCCTGCAAAATGACAAAAGCAAACAAGTTACCAAACACAAAAAAATTGACTCGCCATTGACAAATGTGAACTCTACTAATTGAACATGGCCGACATGTAAGTAGGTGGCATGAAGTTGTAGATGATGGAGGACTGGAGCTTTTAATTAGGACTTTCACACCGACCCCTTGCTTCCTGCCATTAAGAACAAGAAAGCCCCATGAAGTCCAAAGACTCACAGATACATACACACACATGTTGAAACCTTTTAATGTTTACACCAACCCTCATCCCATGCCATGCAGTGCACCAGACTGAACACTTAAGCTGGAGTTTGTTTAATGAACAGTGTAATATTATCCTCCTGTTATGAGCTGATATATATTTATTGACTGTGCGTGACATTTTCTTGTCTTCTGTCCAGCCAGACTTTTTCAGTTCCTATTTTTTCCACTTGCTTCACTGTGTAATTTCTCCCAGATTATCATCAAAGCACGGGAGAGCAGATAGATGTGTTGCCAGTTCCATGGATGAGATTTCATTGTGTCTCTGGCTGTTCCGCTCCTTTTTTTTGAGTTTTTCTCTGTCTATTCTTGCTCTTTTCATTCATCTTCTTCTGTGTTATTCTTTCTTTTCTGTTTTTCTCTCATTGTAGCACTGCAAACATGGCCTGTGTATAGCCAAAGAGCATGACGCCACACCTGTGGAGGGGGCATGGGGAGTTTGGAGCCCTTTTGGTACCTGTTCACGGACATGCGGTGGGGGCATCAAGATCGCTGTGCGCGAATGCAACCGACCCGTGTGAGCAGTCCCTCTCTTTGTAGTCATGCATGCCTAGTGGACCTTGTCTCTATCTTAGCTGCCAAAGTCAATGTTCCATAGATCAAGCCTCCTTAAGGGAATTCTTCTCATAGCTAGTGTTCATCTAGAAAGGCCCTCTGATGGCAGATCTTACAGGGTTGTTTCCTGGTAAACAGCGATCACTCCTTGAATGTTGCCTTTCATCCTAGTTCAATGGAAAGTTAGAAAAGAATCAGGTTCATGATGAGAATGAGTTTGAACCTGTTTGAGTCCGTCAGGTAAAGATGCTTACTAAAGCATCCACTTAAAACATTTACTAAATCACACAAAAGATTGGTCCATTCACTTTCATCGATCTTGTTTTGAAGGCCCAGGAATGGAGGAATGTATTGTGTGGGTCGCCGAATGAAGTTTCGTTCCTGTAATTCTGAGCCGTGCTCCAAACAGAAGAAGGACTTCAGGGAGGAGCAGTGTGCGGCTTTTGATGGCAGGCACTTCAACATCAACGGTCTACCTCCTAATGTTCGCTGGGTTCCCAAGTACAGCGGAAGTGAGAATACTTTTTTGTCAACCCTGTTTCACTTGTGCAGTAGACATAATGTGTAACATTGGCATATATTGGTATAAAGTGCTCTTTTTTGTTTCCTTTGCCAGTCCTGATGAAGGACAGGTGTAAGTTGTTCTGCCGGGTGGCAGGCAGCACAGCTTACTATCAACTCAGGGACAGGGTCATTGATGGCACGCCGTGCGGACCCGATACCAACGACATCTGCGTACAGGGCCTGTGCAGGGTGAGATCCAAACCCTTATTCACTTTATAGAACACTCAGCTACATGGTTCAAATGCTTATGAACAGATAATGCTGTTATTTGCATTACTAACAGTGGCCATTCTTGCACAGTTAACATGTGGAGTGGATATAAGCCTTTCTAGATCACAGCAAGTATTTGCCAGAAGTGTTGGAGAGCGTGTTACTAACATACCACACACATTAATATGCTTTGTGATTGAAGCTGTGGGTTGTTCTGTTAACATTGTAAACAACACATTGTGTTATGGTTGAATTGTGGTTCAGTGGGTTGCCTTGCTGGAAGCTGGATGGGGATCAATGCTTTGACACTAAAGCCAAGCTCTTTATTCTTTACAGAAAATCCCAATTTTTTCTTGTTACAAACAATGCCATTTTTTGTCTGTTTTATTTTATTTATTTTTTTTAAAGAAAACTAATTTCATATGGCTGTCAGCAATGGCTATAACTCAAGAAGTTCTCATGTAAATATTTTAAGAGTTACTGGGTTTGATTTAAAAAAAAATCTTTCATGATTAGTAATTCATCAGGGAATAAATACAGAATAGCCAAGCAGAAGGACATTTATCTGACATGTTAATATTTATTAGTCATTTAATGTTCTCTGTACATCCTTCTCCCCTTTATCCCCCATCTGACCTTTTCACCCTCTTTTCAAACTTCTCTTCCACTTCCCTGTTTTTGTCCCTTTCCTACTACTACCATTTATGTAACTCTTGGCATTTTGCCATTTCATAATTTATATATTCCTCCCCTCTATCCCTTCACTGATCAGCAAGCGGGCTGTGACCATGTATTGAACTCTAAAGCCAGGAGGGATAAGTGTGGCGTGTGTGGAGGTGACAACTCTTCCTGCAAAACTGTGGCAGGCACCTTCAACATCGTCCACTATGGTGAGCTATAGTCTCTTTTATTACACTATCATTTATCTTCAGCAAGTGTAAGAGACAGCAGCTCTTATTATAGTGCTTAAACATATTTCACATGTGCTAAGTCAGAAGAAATAGAGAGAGTGGGGCGCAATTGTCAGCATAGGCACAGACCTAGAATTAACTAATGAACTAAAGATACTACTTACACTCTTTACAGGCTATAATGAAGTTGTGCGAATACCAAGTGGTGCTACAAATATAGATGTGCGTCAACACAGCTACTCAGGGAAACCGGAGGATGACAACTACCTCGGTAAGACTTCCAACATTTTCTTTATAACAAATGACTGTTAATATATTCTCCCAAATTTCCATAAATATTGTTTCCAGCCATTTCTAAAGCAAAGCGTCGTTGAAAGTGAGCTTATTTTCTCTTTGCTTTGCTGTCTACCTGAACGTTCAGCTTTTATATAAAGTCATGTACTGCAAACCCAAGGAATTATAGTGTGCATGCTAACACGTTAATGAGCCAGAACTAGGCCTGTGGGTACCATTCCATCAAGGTCAGTCGGTTTATAAGCGTTTTGTCTGCGTGTGCGTGTGTACAGTGGTGTGTTTTCTTTGGTTCTGTAAATATATCTCTTTCTGTACCATATGCCTGTCTGTCAGGACATGGCTGCTTTTTCAGCTATTAGTGTGCATGTCTTGTTGGCACGAGCGTGCTAATACTTGAGCTCAGATAGCCCTCTGGCTACCATTCCATCAAAGTAATTTAAGGTGTGCTTGTGTATATGTCAGTGCATAATTGCTGTTTTTATTTAATCTCTGTGTATGTGTGTGTGTATGACTGTGTACTGATATGTATTTGTGTATGGGCACAGTCGTTAGGGCCCCAAAGTAGAGACCATGTTGCCGGAATGAGGGCTGCTCTCCTTGGTCATATTAGTGTAATGTGTGAAATGGCGAGGAAATTAAAGGCAGGAAATTAGCTCCATAATCGCATTAGAGTGAATGAGTGCAGTAGACTGGCTGTTGAAGAGAACAGGATGCCCCTGGATGGGACTTCTCCAGCAACGGAGGATTATTTTACCCCAGAAGGACTTAACTGCTGCTTACTACACGTGCCTTACTGTAAATGAAAACGTAGCTACAGTGTTGCTAAGCTGCCCTGTAACATGCAAAAACAAGCTATTATTGGGTTCATTTTGGCTAAGTGTCATAAGAGCGATCAGCAATACTTTCCAGAAAACATTTCACATTTACATTTTTTGTGCCAATAAAGCAAAGATGAATGGTTTCTCTCTCTGCAGCCATATCCAATAGCCGTGGAGAGTTCCTGCTTAATGGAGAATTTGTGGTCAGCATGTTCAAAAGGGAAATCAAAGTAGGAAATGCCGTCATCGAGTACAGTGGCTCTGACCATGTCATTGAGAGGATCAACTGCACTGAACGCATCGAGGAAGAGATAATTGTCCAGGTAAATTGTCCTTATCCTGATTACTTAGAAGCCATGCAGAATATGCAGAGGGATGTTTGATCAGTGATGCATACCGTATTGACACTTTGAATATAATTTGGATGCAGGAACTTAAAATACTGAATACTGGACCTTCTGTGATGTTAAAACTCCTAATCCTAATCTTACTATATTCTGATGCATATCTCATTGCCTGCATTTTCCCAGGTACTGTCTGTGGGGAACCTTTACAACCCAGATGTCAGGTACTCCTTTAACATCCCCATAGAAGATAAACCACAGCAGTTCTTCTGGGATGCTTATGGGCCCTGGCAGGAGTGCAACCGTCTGTGCCAAGGTGAGGGGGAGGCACAAGGGGTTGGCACAGTGAGATGATGGGAGTGGTTAATGATGAATGGTGTGGTGAGAGTGATGATGAGATGCAACAGAGAGGAGACGTGGGAACCACTGAGCCAGAGGCATAGCAGAGAGAGGATTGTCTGGCTGAACTTGACAGCTTCATGCTAGACATATAGGTTTGGAACAAGTGATTAAAGTTTGACCTCATAGTATGCTGTGTCAGATTACCTTCTTTGACATGACCCTGGTTGTGTCGGAGTATGTAGGCGTGCAGAGGAGGATCGCAGGTAAACTCGAAAACCTGTTATGTGTTATGACTCAAACATTTTATCTGAGAATGTATTCCTCCAGTTTTTGACACTGCCTTGCTTGGACAACCAGCGGTGAATTCCTAAGAGAAACCAATGAGTTCACACAGCAGGATAAACGGTTAACATGTAATGGCCTCAGCACCTTTTTGATTTTCCAATTTATCGCTTTTCTGGCACTCTGCAGCACACTGAGCTCTCATAACACTGAGCTGCAACATTTTGAAACACAAGGTACTGATAGAGAATATATTTCCTGCAGCCACATGAGGTTTAAATCTCTCTTCCTTGCACAAGAACCAAGGTAAAGCAAGTTGTTGCTGGTTGTCACTGCGTTCCAGGATAGTTGACATCGTACTTCAGCAAGCTGTTGTCATGAATCAGAATACTACTTGCAGGATCATACAGGCAGTGGAAGATGGTCCAGTTTTCTTTTCACAGATGAAGTTATGAATTCCTAGATTGCAACTCGGGTCATGAATTTTGCATATTCCTTTGTGCGTGTCATCAAAGAACAACATACAAAGGGAACAACCTTTTTTTTTTAAACAAGCCTATATAAACAACACACTTCCTTTCACACAAACCACTATTATAGGTGCAGCAATTCAATCCATTATTCAGTGCCTGCTGTATTTTACAGAGAAGCATCTGCTCTGCTGGCTGTGCTGTGTTGGCACTGCCTACATAGACCAGGATGAATTGGGCACAAGCTACTGACATCCAGCCAAAACACAGTGTAGCTGATGCAACAACAGCATCCAACAAAATCTGCCCATCACTTAATGTCAGTCAAACTATTGTAAAATATATCCTCATCCATAGCCTCCTCTGCACTCATATTTTGGGATGCCATTTTCATTGTTGAAAATTAAATTAAGAAAAGAGAGAGTGAAGTTCTGTGTTTTTTTTGTCTTTATTTACACAATGTAACTTAGAACAGGTTTAAGAACTTCTGTTTTTGTTCAAAATTCTGGCTACGCAGAGAGTTAAAAACTGAAGTAGTTTACAGTTCTTCCTTGCCTCCAACTTCATCACTGGTGCAGGAAGTACAACAGACTTTTGCAACAGGAGAATGTGCGTTCTCTGTCAATATAGCATTCACTGAGGAATGTATTGCTTCAACTGACTACATTTACCAGCAACACTGTTTGGACCGCCACATGAAAAGTGGCAAGTTTCTCTTTCAAGTATAATAACAGAAACTTTTGAATTTAAATGTACCTTCCGTTCATTATGCATCATTTTGTCTCCATAGGAGAGCGCAAGCGGAAGATTCTCTGTAGCAGAGAGTCAGACAGGGTGGTGGTGTCGGACCAGAGGTGTCATGGCACAGCTAGACCTGCTGTCATCACTGAGCCCTGTAACCTCGAATGCGAACTCAGGTTTGTATTACCAACCAGATAATAAATAGTTATATCTTCACTTGGTCATCTAAAAATACTATCTACCCTATCACCCTTGATGCAGGTGGCATGTGGCTCGTAAGAGTGAGTGCACGGCTCAGTGTGGCCTGGGATATCGTACCCTGGAAATATACTGTGCCAAAATCAGCCGTGCTGATGGTAAAACCCAGAAAGTTGACGACCGCTACTGTAGCGGTCAGCGCAAACCTGATGACAAGGAAGGTTGCCATGGAGACTGTAACCCAGGTGGCTGGGAGTACTCTCCTTGGTCGGAGGTAATAATTATTGTAGGAAGTCTGGGGTTTGTGTGTGAACATAATCCAGATGTTTGTCAACGTTTATCATGGGTTGTGTATATGTGTTTACACTGGCTAATGTTGAAGTATTTGTGCTGCAGTGCTCCAAGAGCTGTGGTGGGGGGACTCGCCGTCGAGGGGCAGTGTGTCGAAAGGCAGCCGAGGCTGGTGGCGATGAGAGCAAATGCAGTCAAAGGGACAAGATGACTGTCCAACCCTGCAATGAATTCCTCTGTCCACAATGGAAGACTGGCGAGTGGTCTGAGGTCGGTTCAGCTCTTTATTATATTCACTTTGCACTTGAAGATCCGTCCAATGTTTATAAGTTACACTTCCTGGTGGTTCTGGGTTTAGTCAATGTAAATAAATACAGTGTAAATACCGTGGTTTCAAGCCAGCGGGGATCTGGGCCAAATGTAAAGTGCCTGTGTTGATTGTGCATCTCTCTTTGGGAGAGTAACTCCCCTCCTTTCACTATAGTGAATGTTGGGAAATCACTGATTGCAGGTTAAGATTGTACTTAACTGCTGTACAGTTTACACATTGTAGAGCGAGGGGCTTGCAAAGCTTTGGACTGCATTCCAGGAATATTTCAGATCTCCCATGTGGTGCTAATAAATACAAACACCTACACTGCACTGTATACATATACATATACACTGTACTACTCCCATAAATAGACACCCTGGCCCACTTGTTGTCCAAGGCGATTTGTTTTGTAATTTGCATATTCTGCTTTCCATTACACCAACTGATCTAACACGGTCATGAACTGGAATTCATGGTATACATGTTCTATCACTGAAAGCTCAAATTCTTTCTTTCAGTGCCTCGTGACATGCGGCAAAGGCTACAAGCACCGTCAGACGTGGTGTCAGTTTGGCGAGGACCGCTTAGACGACCGCTTTTGTGGCTCATCTAAACCTGAGTCCGTGCAGACGTGCCAACAGCAGGAGTGTGCCTCTTGGCAGGTTGGACACTGGGGACAGGTAAGACTATAGTTTGTTCAAGGTTGAATATAATATATATTGAATATTTAAACGCCATGCTCCCTTCTGAAAATGTCCAGCTGGGAGTGCTCAGAGCATTTTGGAGATGTTTTTTAGACTGGGATGCTTTGGTTTAAGTTCACAGTAAAATAATGAAAATTATTGCACGACATACAAGGTGAAGTAAGATGACAACAGTAGCATAAATATCTTATATACGCAGCACCGATCATTGCAAATAATTTTAAAAATACACTGGTCTGCTTTGGTGGACAGTCTTATAGAGATATCAGGTGTTCTTCTGTAAGATTTGCCCATTGACTGCATGAAAATAAATAGGCTGAATCATTCATATTTAATCAATCTATCTATTAACCTATCAGACCATATCTAAATGGAACAATACTATACACATACAATACATTAACAGCAGAGAGGCTGATGCCTACAGTGACTGTTGCTTCTCTGGTGAGTTCTCCCCAGATCTAAACCAAGGGGAGGACACGGATAAGCTAAGCTCATCATTTAGCACTGTCTCCTTTTCTCTCTCCTGTTTAGACGCAGAGCACCTCCTGCCAAAATAAATATACAAAAAGGAGAATACATTTGAAGATATGAGAAAGCCATATATTCTACAAAATCAATATATAGGGTTATGCATACACTACATAGTGTCTGTGCAGGCTCAGTCTCATTTGTGTGTGTGTGCACAGAGAACTGAACACACAAATATTTGAGATATTTTTGTGTCCCCCATCAGAGGATGTGCGCATGTTAAGGTATATTTGAAGTTGTTTAATGAAGCGTTGTCAAATGGTAGTTGAAGGTGCCGCCACACAAGTTTGACCCTGTTTCATTGGAGGCAGTGAGGCAGAAGAGAGTGTGGGGTAGTACCCTCTCTCACTTGGCTACAGTGGAAAAAAGACAAGTGCAACGTATATGAGCAAACGTTCCTTTGTGTATTTGATCTTTGAGATGCTTATCTGCTTGAAACTCGGATCTAAGGATATTTTGTGTAAAAGAAGTTTTTTTTATTTGCTCTGCCTGGCTTACAATTTATTTTTTGTGTGCAGGAGTTTTTGCCTCAGTTGAACTGCCTGTTCTTTGCTTGCCTTCCTAGACTCTTTCTCCATTTTCTCTTTGGCTCCCTTTTTCTAATGTTCCCCCACCACTCCTTTTGTTCCCTCTTTGAACCCAGTGCACTACCTCGTGTGGGCCAGGCTACCAGATGCGAGTGGTGAAGTGTGTAGTTGGCTCTTATGGTGCTGTCATGGATGACACTGAATGTAATGCTGCCACCCGCCCCACTGACACCCAGGTAAGGAGGCCATTATCTTCCATCTTTTCTCCCTCGCTTCTTTAAACATCTGTCTTTTAATTCTCTCAACTGCTCACGATCTCTTCATATCGTCCACGCTGTGGAGCAACAGTTGTTTCTCAGTTGAGTGTCAAACTGATTCATACTGCGAGGAGAGAAGGAAGCATCGACGTGGATGCACACTGACACTCAAAACACACACAGACAAACACACACATTTATTTTCCACCTGGTCTCAATAAAGAGCTGTGTTGTCTGATCTGGTTTAGAGGGAAAGATAGAGGGGGAGGTTATAATGGCCTCACTTTACCCAAATAGAGACACACAACTCTCTGACAGAATCCTCAAAAGACAGGCCAAATGTTTTAGGATAAACTTACGTTGGTATTCCTCACTCTTATCATCATTATAAGACATTAAAGTATTGAATTGGCCATTTAGTCTTTGTTATGCATTTGTATAATTAGTAAGGTTGAATCTTGCCCATCCCCTCACTTCAAAATATCTCTTAGTTGTTACTTGGACACTTAAGTACAGACCTTAATAAATCATAATTCACAGAAATATCACAAGTTACATTCAATGAGTCTTCTTTGTCTTCATTGTTTCAATATTTAAAGCAGGCTGGTTGAAAAGTGATGCCACACACTGGTAACGCAGGCTGAGCATGTGTGCAGGTTAGCATGTGGAATTGTTTTTTTATTTTCTAAATCTACTTGTCTTGTCTGTTTAAGTGCACCACATGCACAAAAGGACAAAGAAGCACCAAATAAACCTATTTTGAATTAGAGTTTTGTTGGTTTAGCATGGGGCGTAAACCTATTTCAGAGGGCTGAGCATGCAGACTCAGTATGAGGCCCCCCTCTAGTCGCAGCAGCTCTTAATTCCGGTGCCTGGGCCGACAGAGCCAGTGACCCTGAAGCAGTCACCCCACCTCGTTGTGATTCTAGCCAGCCAGCCATGAAGTGGGCCACCAGCAGCCAGTCCCACCAGTCACCAAGCAGGGCTTAGAAAAAGAACAGATAGGTGGATGGATCAGAGAGGTGAAGGCAAGAGATTCTTTACTTGATGCGTCCACACGTAGATTGGATAAACGCTGATATATAATGGTGTATCATTTATTAAACCCCTAAACCTGTAACATACACACATATGTATAAATTCACATCATCTCCACAAAATCTGAATGTAAAATTTCACAGGAAGTGTGCGTCGCGCTACTTTAAGCACTGCCATGAGGACTATTTGCTTCCGTCAGGAGGCGCAGTGTGGAATGTGGAGCCTGCTCAGAGCCTATGCAGCCTGATTAAGGCCCTCATTCTTAGAGACTGGGGGTCAGAGGGCACCAGAGGGCATGGGGGGGTGGGGGGGAGGAAAGGGCGGAAGGTGAGGGACAAGGGGGTGGATTAGGGGTGGGGTTTACAACCACGCCAGCGTGGGCATTGGAGCCCTGAATACCACTCCACTATGACCTGTTATGACAGGGATCAGGGCTTTATGCTGAGTGGCTTACTGCCACAATCCATAGTTTTAACTGACGGGGCGGACCTGTTAATGTTGTTTTGGTAAGGTGGGGGGGAAGGGTTGATGGGAAACACAACTACACTCAAACGTAGAGCTGAAGGAATCTAGTTTAAGTTGTAAATGACTGTCCCATCCCATGTCAGAGGAACTATCTCTGATATTCATGGTATTTTGCGGTCAGGGACAGATGTTGTTACAGTATATTCATTTTGTTAATCATTGCATGAATGAGTATATGTGTCCTCCCTTCCACAGGACTGTGAACTGGCCCAGTGTCCCAGCAGCCACCCTGTTCCCCCAGGGACTAAAGTCCCCTCCCAGCAGGGCCACAAAACCCAGTGGCGGTTTGGTTCTTGGACACAGGTTGGTAGTTCTGTCACCTTTTTAAGTTTGTCTGGGTTTTTGTCGCTTTCCTGCTCCTTAACTTTTCTCCTCTGTACAAACAGTGTAGTGCCAGTTGTGGCAAAGGGACACGTATGCGCTACGTGAGTTGCCGTGACAACCAGGGTGGTGTGGCAGAGGAGTCGGCATGCGCCCACCTACCAAAACCCCCTGCCAGAGAAGTGTGCTCAGTAGTTGCCTGCGGACAGTGGAAAGTGCTGGAATGGACAGCGGTAAGAAACCCAAATTACAATTTAAAGTTGCTGCTCCTAAATGTATATTTGCTCATCCAATGTTGTAGATGAAAGTGTCAAATAAGTGGACCTTTGGAAAAGTGTTTTCCTCAAATAGCATTTTCCCTCAGATCTCAATCTTATTATACTGACAGACAACACTGCTGATTAGGCTTGTTGTGTGCCATCAATATTGCCATACAGATGTCATTCTTGCAAAATACGCTACATGATTTTTTACCTACACTGACAATTAGTGTCTGCACACACTATGAGAGAGAAAGAATCGGAGTGAGGTAAAAGTTTCTGAAGCTGGGAGATTCAAGGGGCTGCAGTGAGGGGCTCCACTCTTGTTTACAGATGTTTCTCATCAGAGTCCTGGTGATACAGTAGAGCCAGACTGTAGGTCTGGTCACCATACACACACACACACACACACACACACACACACACACACACACACACACACACACACACCACGTACCCAAGCCAAAGACACTCATTGAGCCCCCAAAAGGAAATGGTTCATCCCACAGCCAAAAAAAGATTTCATATTTCAACACACAAACATACACTAGATGTACAAACCCAAAGGAAAATTGCCTTCTTTCTCCTGCAGTGACAGAACACTCCAATATGACAGAGCTTTGTTATTGTTCTCAGGGCCTGTTCAGAACTACACTATGTTATCCAACAGCTCCGATTAGCATTGCATCAAGTACTTCGACTTACTGTATGTAAAACCTTCTTGCAGTATCTAAAATCATGTGAAATCCATAACATTGTGACAGGACAGTATAAACCTCTGGACAGTGTAATCCCCAGTGAGGTTTTAGAGCAGACAGCCATGTATAATAGATCACTTTATGCAAGACAGAATGTGGACTCTGCATGGGAGGAGCTGAGTGAGACACCATTAATGCTTGGCAGATGCTTGTCTTGTGGTATTTTCCTAAAAAAAACAATATTTCTGTACTTGGGTCCTTTAAGGAGAGACAGCGTTGTCAGCCAGTGCTAGAGCTCTGGCCATTTGCTACATGCCATGTTGAACTGGAATGAGAGCTGTGTCAGCATCCTCAACACCAAGTTAAGCTTGCTTTCAGTTGGTGTTGCACCCTGGCAAGAATAAGCCTTTTTTAAGGCCTAGCTGACGTGTGAAGGGTTTCCATTTAGGTGGCATCAAGATTCTATCTGTATGTAGTTGACATAGTTCTGCTAGTTACTTCTGATCTCAATGTACAGTCTGGGTCTGTGAGATCTTTATTGTTCAGTGCCCCAGTCAGCCTCTGGTTCCACGGTCCTCTACCCCTGATGCTTTCTGGGAACCATTTCCCACGTCCTTTCCACTCCCTGTGTAATAATGACTATTTCTTCCAGTGTGTCTGTTGGTTTGCATCCAGATGTATTTGCCTTGAAACTCATGACTGATCTCTTTTTCCACTGTATGTATGTTTTTTTCAGTGCTCTGTAACCTGTGGCCAGGGGAAGACTACACGGCAGGTATTGTGCGTCAACTTCAGTGACCAAGAAGTGAATGCAAGTGAGTGTGACTCAGACGATCGTCCTACCACAGAGCAGGACTGTGCTATGTCTCAATGCCCGTCCCGCTCCAGTGAGTCCCGACCTTTCCCGTCCTCTCCGAATGCCAGCGCCAGGAACAACCTACCCCGCAGTCAATCCCAACAATGGCGCACTGGACCCTGGGGCGCGGTAAGGCATCTTACACACAGCAGCATTGTAATCAATATGGTCAACAAACCCTTCCTCTTGGGCTTGACGTCTAAATGGTTGTGCATAATCTTGTTCCATAAAACCCTCGCAAAAATATCTTGAGCTTTATTGTTTTTCCAAGTGGGAAAATTTGTTTTGGTAACACATTGAACAAATATGAGATAACACTAACAATTATGTGTATTAGGGATGCACCAAAATGAAAATTCTTGGCGGAAACCGAAAATGAGGAAACCAAGGCCGAAAACCAAAACACAGAAAGAAAAATAATATTCCAATTATTAGTACCATTGCATTTATGGCTATGACTGTGTACTAACCTCACTTAAATCAAGGCATTGCAATTACAATAAATCAATTACAAAAGTATGAAAATATTTATTTAGCACTGACATTACAACAAAGCACAGTATTTAATAAAAATCTAAGTAAAATGTTTGATGTCTCATCGAACATATCAGACAAGTTTTTCCTGCGCTCTGCTCTCCTCCTCCTGCGCTGTGAGCTTCCCCGTCTCCAAGCGAGGACTCTGCATCCATCACACCTGGATCATTTCTCGTGCACGCTGCTTTAATCCCACATCCAAGTAATGGTCTTTATAACGCGGATCAAGCAAAGTCCCGAGGAAGTGGAGAGGATCTGAAAAGATCTCAGTGAAACGTCCACACCACAGACATGTCGGCGCTTATCCAGAAGCGTGCGCTGGCCACGGTTTTTGTTTGTGTCATCACAACTTTCTGTTTCGGCCATGTTGTTTCGGTGATAAAAGTATTTTTGGCCGAAAATGCGCTTTAGAGGCCCTTGAAGAGTGATCTGTAACCTTTCAAACTTAGAAAGGCTAGCTATTTCACCCAGTTTCCAGTCTTTGTGCTAAGCTTACCAGCTTCTGGCTGTAGCTTTATATATATATATATATATATATATATATATATATATATATATATATATATATCTAAAATCATACTAATCTTTCCTCATTATACCAAGTATTATCTATGTTTCTTGTATTGCATGAACCTGGGGTGGTCTAAACACTAATGTACAGGTTGTGAACTTATTAATATACTTTCTACCATGAACTGTGTAACCTGATGCAGACTTTGACAAAAGCTCATGGAGCGAGGTCAGTTCTTCAGGCCCTGCTCCCTTTTTAAGACGACGCCTTAGCCATTGTGATGTAACACCACAGGATAGTGTGATCCGAAAGCCTAAGGCCAGCCCCCCCTCATGGATCTCTTACTTTGTATTGTTCAGCTATTTAAAAATGATTGTGTGATAATTTGTCCAAAAATAACTGACCTTTAAATAATTGTGGGAAGTTATAAAAGCTATTTCTGCTGATTCTTCCTGCCTGTGTCCTGAGGATATAGCAGCAGACATGTTCAGTCATTTGACATGACATGTCTCTTGTTGTCTGAATGAGTGGGTGCTTTGTGTAGTAGTAGTGCATATTGATTTGTGTATACGTGTACTGTTGGCATTAAGCCAACTAGTGAGGTTGTATGTAGTTTTTAATTTAGTGTGTTTGCACATCATGGTGTCTTAAGGAAATGTAAATAATATACAGTACATTCCCTATGGGACATATTGACTCTCATCACCTGTTTGTGAGAAGCATCTATGTGAACGTGTGCATTCTTCCCTCCACAACAGTGTTCCAGCACATGTGCAGGAGGCTTCCAGCGGCGTGTTGTAGTGTGCCAGGATGAGAACGGCTACCCTGCCAGCAGTTGTGAGGATCGCAGCCGGCCCAATGAGCAACGATCCTGTGAGTCAGGACCATGTCCACAGTGGATCTATGGCAACTGGGGAGAGGTAAGGCTAACACCACTTTACTGAGGCTTACATCACGCTGTAGTTTATCACGAGTCTCTTTGACAGATCCTGCTCTAGTTTAGAGAGTAAACGTGGGATGCTCATTTGTGTTTGAATAAGACAGATCTATTTTCACATGAAAAAATAGCCCCTAGTTTTTTTTCCTGACTCTCAAAACCCTTTTCCCGTATACATAATATGTAAAACACAACCTCTCCTCCTGCTGTCTTCAGTGCACCAAGCCATGTGGAGGTGGGATAAAGACGAGGCTGGTGGTGTGTCAGCGTCCAAATGGCGAGCGTTTCAATGATCTGAGCTGCGAGATCCATGACAAGCCACCAGATCGTGAGCAGTGCAATACTCAGCCGTGCCCGTCTAGCCCTCACTGGAGCACAGACCCATGGAGCTCGGTACGCTCATAAAAAATACTCTATACTTTGTTTTTCAACCTCACTTTTTTCAAATACCTGTAGTCTTACGCTTTCCAAAACAGTCTTAAAGGGGCTTCGACTTTGACTTTCGCACTGGAGAAATTACACTCCCGCTTCTGTATTTGTACTTTTACCACTTCCTGCTCCCTCTCTGGTGTCTGCAACAGGTCAACTCTTCCTCAAGACTTACATTCTGTTGCGCTTAAATGGCAAAGATACACTCACTTGCAATATGCCAAAAAAAGTAATGTCAAAAATACTTCATTGACAGCTGTGACCACAAGAACATTTTTGTCAGGCCTTGTATCAGTATTTGAAAAATTCAGGATCACTTTGTATCACAATCAAAGTTAGTTTTGTAAAATATTGTTTTTAAAGATAATTTATTAAGATATTTGTTTTCCTTTTTATCTTTTGTATATAGCATTAACTTTTAAAAGTGATTTATTTTGTGTCTTAGTTTGTATTCGCACATTTAGCCAATCTTTGTTCATATGCAAATACTGATGAATGTTTTTGTATATCAGGAATATACAGTACGATGCCTTGTTCTTTTATTATCCAAAGAATGGCCCATAATCTCCAAATATGTGGTGCTACACAATGTAGTCTATGTTCTGTTATGAACTTTAAAAGCACCAACATACATAGGACTGTATTTGGGCTGTCTACTATATATACATCTTTGTACTATATACATCTTTGAAATGGCTATTGTATCAAGAATTCAATTTGTCGCAAGGCACATGTGTTTGTTTTTTTTTAGAGAAGTTACTAATCTTATTAGACAATTTATTTTACAGTTAATGTATTTACCCTCTGCTATGAAACAAACAGTGGTAATGCCCCCAAATTACATTTGCTCGTGAATATGGTGACTTAAAAGTTCCTAAAACGTCCAGTATCAGTAGTTAATACCAGCGAACAGCAGCTGGACTAGCACTGTAAAATAAAATGTCTCACTGAGTTTGTGGTAATTAGTACTAATAGCCATTGTATACGTGTTTGGCAGAGGATTTTGACCCAGATTTCCTTCGTGTGGCTAAAACAATATGTTTTAAGCGCTTTGCTCCAAAGGTGCTTGATATTAGTGTATTTATATTGTGTTAGTTAATGTTTTCTTTGTACAGTAAGTACTCGGAGTTGCAAAATATGCTATGTTCAACAATACCTCATTTGGAACAGAACACAAGTCAACTAGCCATTAAACGATGATAATCTACACTACAGTGGTGCTTTGGCCAAACAAGGGAGATATAAGATATATAATATCAAAAATGAACCATCACATTTTTGATCTGTTAGGTGTTTATTGTGGCAGAATGTTTTTTTTGACGCTGCCTTTTTCTGTACTTTTTATTTCTTTCCATGAGCAGTTAGTGGATTGATCAGATTGATCAGCTAAATGCAAAGTGTATCACAGATTTGATGAAATAATGTTGAATTGTTTTCGAATGTCCATCAAACAACAACTTGCTCAACCGTTTAAGAGAATGGGCTGTTAAAATGTCGTATTCTGAACATGTGATACCTGTGACCACAGGGGAAGTTTATAGTGTTTTGTATCCAGAGCTCTCACTCTGAGCCAACCTAATGTGTCTACCTCAGTCTCTGTTATGATTGCCCCCCTGCCGTATCTTTCTCTCCCTTGCACTGGAGGGATTTTTGGCTGACTAAGATTAAGCTTGAGTTGTTGCGACTACCGAGTGCAGTTGATGGTCCTAAACACAGATCCAGGGTGTGTGCGTGTTTTATCTTCCACCTTGCAATACTTAACCATCCTGTTCAGTACAGTGAAAACTGATCCAGAATCTATCTGTGGTTAGGGGCAACTTTTGCCTGCAGCCCACCCAGTTGACTCCTCCTGGTCATAAATGTCTGTACTGACATCACACCTTATTTTAAGGGCCTGTTAACACAGCAGTGAGTAAATGTTTTTTTGGGGATTTTTACCACACATCATTTCCTTATGAGAACTATGGCTTGTAATGACTCCCACATGTGTGATTGTAAGGCAGTTAAAAAATCTAATGGAGGTTTAATCAGTGAAAGTAGAACACAGTATTAACAGCACATCCTCTTATTTTTCTTCAGTTTAATTCTTCAGTCTTCAGGCAGTTCGACTCCTTGTGGTCAACCTCTTGGTACAAATAGCAGTACAGATCAAACACCATATCAACAGGCTCTTGAAATAAGCATTATTGCATGTCTCTTATTCACAAATGGCAGTATTAGTTTGTGTTTCAAGAAGATTTCTGTATATTTATGTAATTACTTGTATTTATTGTTACTTCATTATAATGTTATGTCAATATTTAATTTTTTTTATGGATTTGTTGGATTTCTGTTTATTTCCAGAAAAGGTTACGATTAAAGTGAAGTAGAGGTACGATCAAAGACTTTTTTCATTCTTATTTGAAAAATAACATTTTTGTAATGCTTCCGATTACGGGTCGCAACACGCAGCAAATTTCAACCCAGTTTACAGTGCTGTTTTTTTACTGTAATGTGTACCATTAAAACATTAACCGATATAGGCATGCAAGTGCAACAAAAGAGGATGTGAAATAAGAGAGCAAGGGGGTAACAATCTGGGTACTTAATATTATCTCTACTCCAGGCTAAAACTAAATATGACCTACTGGGCAACAAACCAGGACATTGGGGGATGATGGGATATGATTGGATATACCACATCTACCAACATCAGAAGACAGTCTTAGCTGCTACTCACTTGATCAGCAAACTTAACTTTATCTTGTTCACATGTATGTCATTAACGGTGTGTACTGTACTGCTAAGCACTAGACTTGCACTGTAAATTTGGAAGAATTACACTGTATGTTGCAACATGTAATCTAAAGCATTACCAACATTTGTGTCACATGCAGTAAGCAGGTCACTGCAAACAAATAAAAAGGAAAAAAACAACTTTCAACTCATTGGCAACGTATACAGACTGGTTGTCCAAAACAGATAACCAGCCTCGAACAACGATCACTACGCCAAAAAACTCACTGCTTGCAACATTGACCAGCCCTATAATGAAGTGTTTAACTCACGATTACCAACACCTGCTTTATGGTAGTTACAGAGTGTCCCATATTATTTAGTCTTTTACCTTTTGATTTCAACTTAAACATTTAAACAGAGAGGCCTGGCAAATAGCTTATAAAGCAGTCGTCTACGGCAGTCTGTTCAACAGGGTGTTTTTCCTGAATGAAAACGCACAAATCACTGAGCAATATCCTTGTTATTTTAAGTGGTGAGGGCCTCTGCTGACCTCTTTGAGCGACCATGCTTTTACTGTCTGTGCTGGGAGTTCAAAGCTCTTTCCATCAAGGTGAACCCCCCCTCTCCCCCCAATGTGTGACAGTGCCTCAGTTTACCTCCCATTTCATTTACTGTGTTCACTCACTCTTAATGCCTTTAAACATTAAGTATATGAACACTTTCTGGGATGTGTGCTCCATTAGGAAGTTGCCAGCACCCTTAGCCCCTCTCTGTCAGGCCCCTCTAGTCTGGCCTAATGCAAGTTGATGACAGTGTACCAATATGGGGGGCCAGTGACAGTGACTTGAATGAGGGGGGACGTCAGCAAGACAAAGCAGTGTATTGGTGGGTCATGGGTCATGTTTGATCTGGAAAGGGGCCCCTTCCTGGTTCATCCCATCAGCACAGACAGACTTCTGGGAAACCACTGTGATCCCAGAGGGGGGGTTAATTCCAAAACACTATGCTGACGTTGAACATTGGCTTATTCAGGAGACGTTTCGGTTCATGTTGTGCTTGCCTGTCTGGATTTTTATACCTACAATGATCTGAAATATGCATCTTGTATATGGATTGAAATAATCAGCCTCTAAACTGCGTTAAGAAGGCTGGTGATTGACACTGTATAAATTCCACGTAGCATTATGATGAATGCACTTACAATAGTGCTTTTCTACCTTAACGAATGCGCTTGGTTCAGTTGAATCATCACCTTGGCATGTGGACAGGAGGAAGGCATCAAACTACCAACCCTGCAAATAAAACTGATGCAAATAAAATGTGTTTATATAGTGTATTTATTGCATGATTGAGCAGGACGTGTTATGTTCGAATAAGCGTGAGCATATTAGTGAACTGCTCCGGATAGAAAACCCAGAGCGGTCGCAGACAAAGTTAATGGATCCTGTCTGGGGGCGATCGTGTACCGATACACATGGTGTTTTAATTTGACCCATTTGTACTGATTCTCAAGGTTTTCTGAGGGCATTTCAGCACGTTGCAACAGCAGGAAAGCCCTTGTAAAAAAAAATATATATATATATATATATATTCCTTTTTTGAGGAATGACCTAATGTTTAAACAGAAAAGTCTGTTTTAGATTACAAATACTTTCCTTTTAATCACTTGAACATTTCCTGGAAAGCCCACTTTCCCCTGAGATTACCCAATCGCTCCACCATAGTTCATCCAGTGCAAATGTGTTGCTGTTGTGTTTGTGACGTGCAATAACATCAATAAATATTGTTTCAGTCAGTGGTGGTATTTGATATTAGGAGGAGTGCCAGTGACTACACTAACATGAAGTCTACGTATGTGCTATGATTCTTGGAAGTGCTATCCCAAAGTGATACAATGACATTTTTTATTAATAATACATCAAAACAATATCCACATAAAATCCAAACAATTGATTTGACACACTTTCTTTATTTCTTGGCCAAAAAAAACCCAAAAACAAACCGGATCACCAATTCTTTCATCTTTATTGACTGATGTGGGACATGAGGGTTGCCCTCATTTAAATGGGGGGGCGGGGACAGGCATTTTATTAGCCACTCCTTTCACGGGCCTTCCTATCAATGAATGAGGTGAGAGGTCACAGCGTGTTCCTTTCTCCTACCGTCCCTCGCTGGTCAGGACAGCGCCACACGCTGGGCCGCATACTCGTTCAACTCTGAGCCTGTCACTTCCCATCCATCCCCACATGCAACGCCCCCTGTGATTATCTGAGCATGGTCCAGCCCTTCTCCACTCCCTCCTGTATCGCTGCTGTGTGTGTGTGTGTCTGCCTGTCACACCACATTAGACTCCCGATAACTCGGTGAACCCGGAGGTGAAACAAACTGCTGCCGGTGTGATCGGGCACGTGTTGCCATTGGACCAGCTGCCCACGTGGAACTGTGTTTCATTTTGAATTAAAAAAAAAAATCCACAAAGTGATCGACATTTTACCTGTTTCAATGGATACTTGCTTGATTTTCATTGTAGCTGCGTGGTCATCTACTCAGATTCAATTAAGACATTCAACAAAATGCGTGAATAAGCAATCCCTTCTCCCTCCCCCCAAAAAAACAATAATTTAAATTTCATTGCTTTGGAGTGTGTACTTTTTTTTTGTTTACAGTTGCACTTTTAACACAAAACACACCTTTTTGATTTCACTTTTATTTCCTTTGACATCTTGCAGTGCTCCGCCTCCTGTGGAAGAGGGTTCAAGTCCCGCAAGGTGGGCTGCGTGACCGGGTCAGGCCGCCCCGTCCCAGAGGAGAACTGCCAGCATCTGTCCCCCAAACCCAGCAAGCAGAAGCGTTGCCGAGTTAGCCGCTGTCCCAAGTGGAGGACTGGCGACTGGGGAGAGGTAAGACCCTGACCCTGCTATAACACACTCGTTCTCACGCTGCCAGACATGAACACACTCTCTCTATACACTTTAATGCTTACCAGCTTGCTGCCAAGTATGTGCATGTGTGAGAACATCTGCAGAGAAACATGTGCACCATGCCAGGCCACTAACTAAGGCAGGGTGCTTTTACACATTATGCTGGTTTGCAGCACAGGCCTTAGGGCGGCTGCTAACGGGGGGTTTTGAGGTAGCGTTTGCTGGTGCTGCAACTTTACAGTACCCTCACACGTCCCTCTCCCTCTATCCCACCTTAATGGATGTGAACTCCAGCCGATGGTAATCTACTTCTCTATATTTTCACTTCTCTAACTGTTTTATCCTCCCTCTTGCTGTTGCTCTTTCCCCTGCTGAGCTTTTTCCTTTCAAGCCCTCTTTCTCTTTTTCCCTCTCTATCTTCTGTCTCCCCAATGGGAACAACATGTTGGCCGAACATGCCAGACACACTCGCGATGTGCACCTGGGCTGGTCCGGTGCCTGTCCACTTTCTTTCCCCCCCCATTAATCCATCTCTTTTACTGAATTCACCCTACTGGCCAAGAGTCCGAGCACAGAGCCACATCTGGGCTCCGTACGTCAGAGAGGATGTGCGTTTGCTCTTAACAGCTGTGGAGCAGGAAAAACGCCAGGAGAGAATAACACTCCACACGAGGCTCCGAGTGCACCGTGTTTACCCATCATGCAGCAGGCTGCCGAGTGTTGTAACTGCTGATATGGCAAGATATTAAATACACTGAAATATTGAATCAACATGTTAATATATATCTGCATTTGCACACTTGCACCTTCTCCCTTAACGTGCACAAATATGAGTAGTTATGATGCTGCTCTCAGTCTAACTCGCATGCACACAGAGACCCAAACATATTGCACATATATACATAGGACACCATTCATTAGCATTACATTACCATCAATGCAGTGCAGCTTGTTCATAATCATCAATACCGTCTGAAAAAATACAAGATGGTTGAATATCGACTCCAAACTCTGAACTAAAAATGAAAATGTATGCATTGCTTTTACTGTGTTTGCTTCAGTCATATGGCTCAAAGGACAGACTTATCTTTCATCTCACATTCTTTGTGATTTCTAAATGTGTTTCGTATCACAGCAGAAAAGACACACTTTGATTAAAAACACAGTTTCGTGAAAGCATCCACTCTGCAGGCTCCAACTTGAATTTCATCACATTTCTGTCAAGAAAAAAACATCAGTTAATATATAGGCTACCATATAACTAAATTATGGACATGGAGGCATTGTTGCAGTTATTTATTCATGACAGATTTCCCTAATAGTACTCATTTGTACGCCGAGCCCTCTGTGTAAGACATTTATCGTTAAAATAACAGTTGGAATGCCAGAGTCTCGCACTTTGGTTGGCAAAGAAAATAAAAGACAAATAGGCGTTACATCTTTAAACATATACTTCAGTATTGGCTAAACAGAATGTGCATACTTATCAAATCAAATGTGAAGGAAGTCACAGTGGCATAAGGAAGACAAATCAACAGCCACAATAGAATACATTAAAATAAAACAGATAATATGTTTTAAAGTCTTTTTAATTCCCTCAAATAAATACAATCATAATCAAATTATTAACATTAAAAAAAATACGACACATGAGAAACCGTTATGTAACTTCAATGAACGTAAACTCACGAGGCTCAATGTAATGTGATGTAAGTTTGATTGCAGAAAAACAATTAGGTCACGCGGAGTGATTCAATGTGATTAAACGTTTTTAAAGTACTTATCTGCGTTGCTTCCAGTGTTCGGCGTCGTGCGGCGACGGCGTCCAGCGACGGGAGGTGATCTGCCGGGCCGGACAACGACGGACCCCGCTGCTGGAGACCGCCTGCTCCCGGCGCTCCCGACCGGCGTCCAGCCAGAGCTGCCGGGTCGCCGACTGCCTCTCCCGGTACCGGTGGAGAGAGGGAGACTGGCAGACGGTAAGCTGCCCGTGCGGAAGAGCATGGCAACCTGTGTTAAAAAAAAACAAAAAAATATATAGTTCTACCACGCCGCCTCCGCCGAGCGGGGATGAATCTGCTCAGTCATGTTTGAAGTAGGAGTCTCTGCTTCGGTCGGAGGCACCGCTGCTGCCAGGAGGCCGGAGGAGGGAGGAGTGGGGAGGAGGGGGGGAGGTCACCGGGCTCCTACTTTTTCAACACAGCCGAAGCCTCGTTGTAAAATGGGTGATTCCGTTCTGCGCGTTGATTGGCTGTTTTAGCTGAAAAGTCAAATAAATGTAAGTAGCCACATGTCAAGTAAATGAACACCAGTGTACCACTCAGTCTGCTTCTGATTATGGGTGTAGACCTACACAAAGTAACAACAGTTCTAGTTTCACACGGTTTTGAGGTCTCAGTTGGAAATAAGGGATGTGGAATAATATGAACCACTCTTTATGTATTTATTTATTCAGCAATATTTTTCATAAGTTTTGTGTAAGTTTCCTTCCCTCCTTTCCTTCCTCCTTAAAGTCTTGTTGCCTTAGTTTGTAGTCGTCCCTAGGAGTTATTTAATGCACATTCCTGCTGATCACTATTCAGCAATGTTCTATAGGCTGGAGGCTACAGATCCTTGTTGAGAGTCGTGGGTTATAAGAACAGGCAGCTGCAAGTCTCCTCTTCACTGTTGTACAAGTGATGTTGAATCTGGGTCAGTGAGCAGCTTGAAATGCCTTCTCTGAAAGGAGAGTCTAATTCATCTGGAGAAGTGTTTGTGGGCTTTCTAACTGGGTGTCCCAATTAACAGCTGGAGGTAATTACAACAGTTCACCTGGCACGGGTTAATGTGCCAGTGTGTTTTATTCACCGTGGAGTCTATCTCAACAAATCAGAGATGAAGTCTTGCACTAACATCTCTATAGGCCTGACTTTGCTTAAAGCTTAGTCAACATAACAAAAGCTGAAATGCAGGTACCCTGCATGTGAGGTTAGTTTCTTTAGCAAACGATACAGCAGCACTGCTTGCGATAGCAGTTCCAGGTATTTCAATTGTTTGACAGTGTTATGAACTTATTAAGAGTGATGAAGAGCAGCTGGGGTTGGCTGTGTCGGAGTGTTTGCTGACGTAAGTGGAAGCCACACTGAGCCCTTGCTTAAATCTTTAATGCTCAACTTATGTCTCTTGCAGATCGAATGTCAGAATAGTTGAGTTACTATATGGACCTGGATGCAGTAAGACATCCAGGTCTTTTTTTTAACTTGCAGGCAAGTACAGTTCAACTAATGACACCACTTTCATAGCAACACCATGAGAAGAAAACATGCTTCTCCACCTTCTTGCCGAGGTTTGAATGAGAAGATTTAATGGGGCGGAGGTAGAGCTTGAATCCTGATGTGCAGCCGGCTCCTCTGCCATCAGTGAATCATGAATATGTGTGAATGCAGTTTAAAGCGCCTTGAGTAACTATTTAGCTAAAGGCACTATAAATTGAAGGGATATGAAGCTTCAGCTTCAGACTGTTAGCTTAGCATAGCAAAAACACTCTAAGAAGGGGCAAATAGCTAGCCTTGCCCTGTCCAAGGATTAAAAATCAGTCTTTATGCTGAGCCGAGCTAATAATGTCCTTGTTCTTGTTGGACAAGAAACGAAATAAATATAATGTACATATGATGTTCATTAGCAACTACCAGAGAAACTTGGGTTTCCAAGTCAGGAAGATATCCGCAGTGCTGTGTTTGGTTTCCTGTTGCTCCTCTTTGTCCCGGCTCCGTTTGCATGCACCATGTGCGAGCCCCTATATTCTACAATGTTACGCTGATGACACGCAGCTTTATCTCCCCTGAAACCAAGCGACCGGTCAAATCTAATCAACGTCATGAATTGCCTTGAGGACGTACAGTTTTGGATGGAACAAATCTTCCTGCTGAGGAATGAAAGCAAGTGTGAAGTTGTCCTGTTTGCCCCTCTGACTTAATCAAAGTGATTACTAAAGGTCTTGGCAACCCGTCCACCCTCGTTAGACCTCGTGTCAAAAACCTTGGTGTGATATTTGATTCCGCCCTTAAGTTTGAAGAAAAAGCACAAATTCATGTCTTTGCATATGTATGAAATCTCTCGCATTAACACACTTCCTTCAGGACCCTTCAGGTGGCTGACTTGGGGTTGCAGAGCTACCTGCCCCACATTGATTGGATGTGTCTGATTTGGGTCGATGTCGGTATGAAACTGCAACTTGAATTGTAACAAACCATTCTCAAAATTACCGTTGGATGATTATAACCTGACATTTTGACTGCTTCCAACCCTGTCAGCCATGTGTCTTAGTCACATATGTATTAGGCTAGGGCCTTTAGAACATATACAGTATTATATGTTTGTCTAATTTGGGCTGTGATATGAGAGACTGATGTGAATGGGTCAAAGACGTTTCATCTATAAACCACAGAGATGGTGGGTGTCTGCCACTTAGATGACAAGTGCATTCATTTGTTAAAAGCACGACATGACTAGATTGTGATAGTCTTTGCTTTTTGGGGACAGTCTGTGCTGGGGAATTATGTCTCCGACCTTTCATCAGACACATTGTTGGCAGGGACTGTAAACTGTTTCAGGAGTCGTGTAATCTCTTCTGGGACTTGGCCATGTCGTCAGCTCAGGTCTGCTCAACAACACGGTGCTTTCCTCCCAGTTCTTATCTACTGTTTTGACTTCTCCATGTGGTGATATCCATCACCAATTACTTAAATATAGCAATGTCTTAGTGCTTCTCCCAATACCACTCATACATGGTTTGCCATCTTCGTAAAAGGCCGGTGTCTTCTGTTCTCCACTCCAGTGCAGTAAGTCATGTGGAGCGGGCCACCGTCGACGAGCCTTGCAGTGCGTGGATCACAACCAGCAGGAGGTCCATGAGATCTACTGCGTGAACCAGATCAGACCTCCAGCCATAGAGAGCTGTAACACCCACGCCTGTGAACTGATCTGGATCACAGGGGAATGGACTGAGGTGAGAACCAAAGAAGCCGCGCGTCATTTACATGATGAATTCCCACTCATAGGTGTAGAGATCTATAATGGAAAAAGCAAGTTTACTCTGAATAGAAATTACTTAACTTCCTAAAGACTATTCATGTGAATCAGCATTTTTAAATCTAGTGATGTGGAAACTACAGAAATCACCAATGTTTCCTGTGTGGAATACTGTTATTATTTCATGCCAGTGATTTATTCTCTCCTCCAGTGCTCAGCCAGCTGTGGACAGGGCTACCGCCAGCGTCTGATCTCCTGTAGCGAGGTGCATGTGGAGAATGACAACTATGAGTACGGCCATCAGTCTTTGTCTAACTGCCCCGGGACCCCCCCTGAGAGCTACATGCCTTGTAATTTGGACCCGTGCCCGGAACCACAGGAGTGGAGGGTTGGAATCTGGGGACTGGTGAGCAACTCCATCTTTCTAAATGTTGTTGTGTCGTTTATCAGTGTTGTCAAGGTGGACCTTGCATTTTTGTAGACTCGGTTCCCTAAAATATAACAACAAGACCTTTATGGAAATAAATAAACTGAATTTGTATCAAACACAGTGTTCTGTGCGTGATTAATTGAAATGCAACTTTCTTTTTTTACAATTTTTGCAGTCAACTCCGAATATTCACATAAAAATATTGTATGGAGATGTGCATTAATTCGTATTTTATATTTTAATTTTGTGCTTCAAAACGGAAACCCGACTACAATATTTAATTTCATTAAGTGGTCATTACCTGTCATTGTCATGTAGACCGATCATAAATAATCAGTATTGACATTACAAGAACATACAATTTTATTATTTTTTTTAATGGGCCATCTTGAAGATAAAAACTGCTGACGTGACTTTTTTTCTTTTCACACATTTTAATGGTCCTCTTCCTCCCCTCCAGTGTTCAGTGAACTGTGGTGACGGACTGATGGAGAGGACGGTGCACTGCGTCTCAACAGATGGTCAGGAAAGCAACAGGTGTTCTCAAGACGCCATGCCAGAGGACAGGAAAGTCTGCAGGAACCCCAGCTGTGAGTACTGTGAGACTACCAGCCGACCTGAATGCAGCCCACATCCAGCAGTCAATATGGCTTGGCTTGATCCGGTCATCTCAGAGATTTGACCTTTTTAGCGAAATATTTATAATCCGAGCAAACATCAAAGATCCTCTGTATTTACTCCCCTACGATAGGTTGGGACATCAAAGCTGACTGGTTTATCGCTGTCTTTGATTCCATGCTGTATTTGCCACACTTGATTTACGTCCTGTTTGCATGCATGCACATGTGTGTGTGCATAACGCCGGATTCCACGTCCGGTGATAAATATTTGCTGACGTAACACGCTGTATACCTTTGTACTTCTTTTTTGTCTCCAAGGCCATTTGCCTTCCAGCTGTCAGGATGTCCAGAGTATGAACAGCGCCCTCCCAGACAGCGAACACTTTCTCAACATTCAAGGAAAAGCACTCAAGGTAGGATTATATGATCTGTTTATGATGAAGTCATAGCAGGTCTTATTTTTGAGGGTAGGGGGTGTGGCTGTTTATGTGTCTGCATTACAGGGAAACATGATTGAACACCTTGTGTTTGGTGCTGCGGCTTCTGTACAGGATTGCAAAAATATTCATCTATAGTTGATGGGGCTTTTTATTGCCACAGTAACATCTTTTATTCTACCTCCATTCCTGATCTACACTTCTTCTATGCTTTTCCAATTTTTCTCTACCGTTCTACCACCTTCATCTCTCTCCTTCACCCTTGGTTCCCTACGCCTCTTCCCTCTATGGATGCCACCGCTCCTCCTCCTCCTCCTCCTCTGCCTTTTTCTCCTCAGGTCTACTGTGCAGGAATGCAGACAGAGACTCCACAGGAGTACATCACCTTGACGACAGGAGAAGGAGAGAATTTTTCAGAGATCTTTGGCTTCAGGTAAACAGCTAACAGGATAACAATGGGCCTGGTTCATTACAAATCCCAGCTGACTCCTGGCAGTGTCTGTCAATGAAGAAATTCCACGGAAGTGTAAAGTTGAGCTCAGGTATTTTGTGTGTGTGTGTGTGTGTGTGTGTGTGTGTGTGTGTGTGTGTGTGTGTGTGTGTGTGTGTGTGTGTGTGTGTGTGTGTGTGTGTGTGTGTGTGTGTGTGTGTGTGTGTGTGTGTGTGTGTGTGTGTGTGTGTGTGTGTGTGTGCCAGACTCAACGACCCCAACCAGTGTCCAGCCAATGACTCCAGAAGAGAGGATTGTGACTGTCGGAGAGATTACACCGCCGCCGGGTTCACCACCTTCTCCAAAGTCCGCCTGGACCTCAGCAGGATGGACATTATAAGTGAGTGAAACACACACACACACAGACACACAGACACCACAGCATCCTGTGCCACAGAGGCGATTCTAGGAACAGAGCTTTAGGGATGATGATGATCCCCAAAAAAGTTTAATGTAAACAATAACTAATGTCTGGTTTTTTTGACCATCTTTAAGCTTGTCAAACAGGGACTTGCATTTAAAAAAAACATGACTGTTATTTTTATATTGAATTTATCTATGCATTATTTTTTAGGGGTGCTGGGACTCAATTTAGGGGTGCTAAAGCATACGCCTATGCTGTGCCAGTGTTAACTTTACATTATTCTGAAATAAGTATTAATTATGTCCAAGCTCATGAAGGTTAATGGACTTCAAGATGTGACAATTCCAATGCTTGATGGGAACTAAATGGAAGTAGATGAACTTATACTAATGTTTCCATCAGGCTGACCTTAAAAGTAAGGCCAGATTTAGACCAGTTAAGAAAAATAATCCTAGGTCATGGGGCAACAAATTTCAAGATACAAATTTGTGTATTTGTCACATCGTACTTGTGAGTGTGATGGTATCTTGTCACTCAGCTACAGACTGGCAGTTTGCTGTTACCCACGAAGGCAAGAGCGTTCCATTTGCTACAGCTGGAGACTGCTTCAGCGCCGCGCGTTGTCCACAGGTGAGAAGAACAGCTGTTTATGGTATGGCAGGAGGGGATATTACCCCTCTTTCACAGCGGGAAAAGCACAAGTGTAACTAAGAACATTAATGATGGCTCAGGTCTTTTTAAGTGTCCTAGTAAGCCATTTAATTGAGCCAGAATACCTTCAAGCAGCCATACCTAAATCCTGTTAGTGTTATTTACTGCACCTGTGCTGCTCCTGGTACAGTATCACGTGTAAAATAATATTTAGAAATGTGAACTCCCTCTTTTTCTCTTCTATCAGGGGCGGTTCAGGATCAACCTCTCAGGAACAGGTTTTAAGGTGGCTGAGGACTCGTCTTGGGTCTCCATGGGCAACTATGCAGTGGCTGATGTACAAAAATCACAGGTATTGGTTATATGTCAGATGTTTACGTGTCTATTTTGGAGAAAGAAAAATGACGACAAAATGAATCTGAGCACTTAGAAACTTTGAGTGCATCCTTTGAAAAAGAATAATCCTGATTCTAATCCCTCATTCCTTCATGATGACATAATGATTGGTATTCGGTGAGGTCCTGGGCATTAATGGCTTTATAGCTTTATATCATGCATTATAGCTGAATGTCCTTTGGAAACTCGTTTAGAGCATAAGTTCTATTTATCTGTGACTCTTTATTTTATCTTCTCTATCCTATTCTGTTGCCTCTCATACTCCATCCCTCCCTGCACACCTTCTCCTCTCTGCACGTCCTCTTGGCTTCAGAGCTGGAAGTCGGCTTAAACCCAAGTGGGTTCTGTATTCCCGGCTCCACTTCTCCCAATAAGCTCCTTGAGAAAAAGACCCTTAGTGGGCAGCCGTCCTCTTTTGAAATAAAGCTCAAGCTGGAGAGTGTATCTTGGTTAGGTGAAAGCAGGAGGCTGTTGTGAGGCCAAAAAGTGTTCCCAGTGTGATATCCCCATAGCCAGCCGGTCCGCTGTGGGCACTCCAGGCATGTGAATAAAGCCAGGTTGTGACAGTGGGATATCAGACAAACCGCTCGCTGTGGCTTTTATGTCGTGGAATCCTGCCTTTGTCATACTCGTCTGGTGGGATTTCCTTTTAGTTTGGAGATGTTTCACAACGTACATTATGCTGCACGTGAATCCTCAACTCATTCCTGGTGATGACCTGCCTGGTGGGCCTCAATCTTTGTGTGCTCTTTTGAAAAGGAAAAGCTGATTTAAGAGCCCCCCCAAAACAGCTCTGCAAAGTGATGAAGGTGTATTATATTCTATTTAAACAAGCTGTGATCCGGAGAAAAGTTCTCTCATACTTTCTACATATAGGTTTTGAAATCACTCATAGCTGATGTTATTCCTCTCGTGTCCACAGGATGGCAGCAAAGTGACAGGAATGTGCGGAGGCTACTGTGGTAAATGTATGCCGTCCTCTGGCTCCATTCTGCCTGTGACAGTGGAGTCGATGTAATACCTTTAAACAGGTGAGGGATGCGTTATGAATGTGAAACTATATTTTTCTTTCACAAAAGAGCTATGAGTCTTCAATCCAAATGAAGACAACTCACCACCAAAATTCAAAAATATGTGACTGGAGCCTGCTCCCAATCAGAGCCTTGTTGTTGCTACATGAATGCCTGTAAACGGGAGTAAACTTTTCTATTCAGTCGTCAAAATTATGTATTCTTTCAGGTATAATGTATATGGTTAAAAAGTATGATGAAGTATTTCATATCACAAATAGAAGTCTGCTTTTCTGTTCAGTGAATTAACATCTTGCCTTGAGGTTTTCATGAGTAACTGAATGAGTGTTAATGTAGTTTGCATGTTTTATTTTTTTCAGCATCTATTTCCATTCATCCCGGCAGACATCCCTCCTCTTTGGTGCTACGGCCAATTCAGAGCTCAAAGCTGGTCCAGACCTCTTTTACTCCAGCGTGTGTGTGTCTGTGTGTGTGAGTGTGTGTGAGTGTGTGTGTGTGTGTGTGTGTGTGTGTGTATCATAGTGTAAATGAATCTGGTGTAAGTACTGTACATAGCAGGATAGAAATGACTTATTTATTGTACTTTCTCCATTTATTTTTGTATTGTAATATAATTGTTTCGTGGTCAGTAGTGATGACCACTTTGTTGCCATTTATCAGATTTCTGCCAGAATGTGCCTTCAATTTTGGATATATGTTGTCATTACTCCTCACTGCATGTGTTAAAGTCATATGTCTTTTTAGAACAATTCATCAGGTTGGGTTATTTTCAATAATGTTACAGTTGTTATGGTCACTGGACCTGTTCATATTCAGTGAGGTGTCTCCAATCAACGGGTCTTTTTTTAAAAAATCACTTCAGGCAATATAAGCAGACACACACACACACACACACGGGTGTATAACCACGATCCTGTTTTATACTGAGTGCCATTGAGCAGCTCCTTTGAAGGACCAGTAAGTCCAGCGATCCTTCCAGTTCAAAGTTATGGGCAGCTGTTGTTGTAAATTCATCAAGCTTCTTTCATTTACCGGGCTGCATCGGTCAGGGCCTTTCCCTCCGGCACATGTCTCATCACGGTACTTTTGGGGAGTTGTGTTTGTAGCCAATCATATTCAAAACTGTTCAGGCTGCCCCACCTGCATCTCCCCAGCTGTTATCTGCAGCTGTGAGACGTTGTCCAGCTGGACAGGAAAGAGGCTCACTGAACTATAACACAGTCACTAACATTCTCTCGGAGAGCTCCTAACTTAAACTTTGAGCAGAGTCCTACCTCAGGTGTGATTTACTAACCTTGGAAATGAGGTGTGCTCGACCCTGTGTCTAAGTAGTATTCTTTAAAAGAGGGTGATTGGTTGATATAGTTATAAGGGTAAGATTTTGTAAATACCCTTGTCTTAAATGTGAAGGGAACATTTTCGAAAACGTCATCATTTGAATAATTTTCTTTGAAGTCCTTCACTGGGAAACGTTACAAGATACTGCATTCTTAAAATACATCCGTGTTCACTATAATTTGAAGTCGTTTATCTGGATGTGAAAAGGGCACTTGGGGGATTGTGGTTAATTCCATCTCATTTTGAATTTCATATAAAATATTTAAGTGACGGTTCAGGTTTTTTAAATCAAAAGAAAAACCTCCATTGAAGGTTTCATTGAAAGTAAATGATCACAGCTGCAACCTCTTTGCAGCAGGAGGCCGGCAGGTATGTGAGGCGGTTGAAGTGTATGATGATAACAACGCGTGTTCCCAGAGTGAAGTGTGTGCATGTGGAGAAAGAGTTGGTTTGGAGGTGGGATTTACAGGCCAGACGTAGGGAGGAAGTGAGACGTTTACTGAACCACATACACACCGTCGTATACAAACACACTGGAACACATTACTCCATCATGAGGAAAAGGCTGCAGGCTACAAGAGCTGATGAGATTCCACTGCCAGACGTCAGAGAGAACAAGATTCCTCTGTGTTGTTTGTATCTCTCAGGTAGCGTGCAGTGACCGGGGAGAGCCATTAGCCTTTAGCTTCCACCGAGCAGACCGGTTATCTTATCTGGCGGAACTTAAAAGAGAGAACTTCACCTCAGGACAATAAAATTCCAGTAGATACTTTGGAGATATAATGCACTGGTCCGGGCCCTGGAGACACCTCTCATACCGCTGAGCCTGCAGGCCCTGCGGCATCATCTCTGTCCAGATGCTGCCTGTAAACCGGCCCCTCTGTACCTCACATTCTTCTCTGCATGTTTTTAAGGCTCTATCCAAACTGTACATACCGATATGCTCCCGTTGGAGCATTCTGATGTTTTTTTGTCTGACAATATCAGGGTACTTATTTTGTATATGTATGCTTTTTGTATATCTTTAGCCAGGTTTATGCAATTTGTGAGCATTTTTTTTCTTTGCAGTCTTGAAGAAAGAAATTTTTCTTTTTTTTTGCTTACTTAATGATGAATACTTAAGAAGCCATATTTGCTTTTATAAGCCTTTCTATATATGGTGCTATTACACTGCCTTACTGTACGTGATAATGTGCACACTTCAGCCAAAGGGAATTTCACAGTCTTAATCTGCCTCCATACAAGTATGAAATCATTTCTAAAGACACAGGGAAGTCACCGTTTTGTGTCTTGCTGATAAATGCACTTCTCTTTGTGAATGTCAGAATATATCAGTCCATACCGTTCTCAGGTGTCATAAATGAAGGGATTATTATGATATTTAAGTGTATTTATCTTATTTTACACATTTGTTACATGTTTGTCAGGAAACTGAAATGTATTATTGAAGTTTAACAAGCTACAGTGTCATTATATACGCTTTATTTTATATGCAAGTATTTATTATTTTCTTTATGTGAAAGAACATAGGCTTTGACCATAAATTGACTATGAATTTCTCATTCAGTATCGCCATAAAATGAACCGTCTGGCAACACATTTTCCTGTTTTGTGAATACATTTATTGATATGCATGTCATATCTGCACACATTGTTTGAGCAACGTTTGGTGCTGCCGCGCAAAAATCATGATTTATGTATGAGATCAGATAAGCGAAGATCGTAAGGAAATAAAATGCCCGATACATGCCTCGCTGCTTCTCACACTAATGTATCCTTTTTACTTCTCTTCGTCCTTGATGTGTCATCCAACTGCAACGCTGGCTGTAAAAATCCCTGAACACACAATATAGTCACATTAATGCTTGGATCATAAAATTCTTGCTCCATAGTGCTTTTGCTTAATGATGATTACACACCTTCGAGCATCATAACCTTCTGGCTCGGGAACCTGACAAGATCTAATGTAGTCTCTGTCCGTATGCATAACTGAACTATCAGGCCAGCTACCAGATGTCAAAACTTATCTTCATAAATAATTCTAATTCACTGAGCAGATTCCAGAAGAACGAAAAAAGCTCACAGGGAATGACCTTCAGGAAAATACACTCGCTCAGCTCAACTACAGCATACATGCTTTTACTGCTTTGTCTGCTCTGGTATGACCGGAAGCTTAGTAGCGGCTAATGTTGTTGAAACAGATGGTACTGGGTCAGTTCATTGACTTTGGTGTTCTTTTCAACTCACGTTTTAGTAGTTACCATGATCGCATGATTGACAGTTGGGGCCAGAAGTCACTTTAAGTTACAGCTTTAACTGTGCATTTAAGATAGGATTTAGCCTTAAGTTTAAGATACGGCTTTAGCTGTAAGTTTAAGATACAGCTTTAGCTGTAACTTGAAGATACAGCTTTAGCTATGATTTTAAGATACAGCTTTAGCTGTAACTTGAAGATACAGCTTTAGCTGTAACTTGAAGATACAGCTTTAGCTATGATTTTAAGATACAGCTTTAGCTGTAAGTTTTAGATATGGCTTTAGCTGTAAATTTAAGATACGGCTTTAGCTGTAAGTTTTAGATACGGCTTTAGCTGTAAATTTAAGATACTGATTTAGCTGTGAGTTTTAGATGCGGCTTTAGCTGTAAAGTTAATATACAGCTTTAGCTGTAAGTTTAAGATACAGCTTTAGCTGTAAGTTTAAGATACAGCTTTAGCTGTAACTTGAAGATACAGCTTTAGCTATGATTTTAAGATACAGCTTTAGCTGTAAGTTTAAGATACAGCTTTAGCTGTAAGTTTAAGATACAGCTTTAGCTGTAATTTGAAGATACAGCTTTAGCTATGATTTTAAGATACAGCTTTAGCTATGATTTTAAGATACAGCTTTAGCTGTAACTTGAAGATACAGCTTTAGCTGTAACTTGAAGATACAGCTTTAGCTATGATTTTAAGATACAGCTTTAGCTGTAAGTTTAAGATATGGCTTTAGCTGTAAGTTTTAGATATGGCTTTAGCTGTAAATTTAAGATACAGCTTTAGCTGTAAGTTTAAGATACAGCTTTAGCTGTAAGTTTAAGATACAGCTTTAACTGTAACTTGAAGATACAGCTTTAGCTATGATTTTAAGATACAGCTTTAGCTGTAAGTTTTAGATATGGCTTTAGCTGTAAATTTAAGATACAGCTTTAGCTGTAAGTTTTAGATACCGCTTTAGCTGTAAAGTTAAGATACAGCTTTAGCTGTAAGTTTAAGATACAGCTTTAGCTGTAACTTGAAGATACAGCTTTAGCTATGATTTTAAGATACAGCTTTAGCTGCAAGTTTAAGATACAGCTTTAGCTGTAAGTTTAAGATACAGCTTTAGCTGTAACTTGAAGATACAGCTTTAGCTATGATTTTAAGATACAGCTTTAGCTGTAAGTTTTTGATATGGCTTTAGCTGTAAATTTAAGATACGGCTTTAGCTGTAAGTATTAGATACGGCTTTAGCTGTAAATTTAAGATACAGCTTTAGCTGTAAGTTTTAGATATGGCTTTAGCTGTAAATTTAAGATACAGCATTAGCTGTAAGTTTAAGATACAGCTTTAGCTGTAAGTTTAAGATACAGCTTTAGCTGTAAGTTTTAGATATGGCTTTAGCTGTAAATTTAAGATACAGCATTAGCTGTAAGTTTAAGATACAGCTTTAGCTGTAAGTTTAAGATACAGCTTTAGCTGTAACTTGAAGATACAGCTTTAGCTGTACGTTTTAGATACGGCTTTATCTGTAAATTTAAGATACGGCTTTAGCTGTAAGTTTTAGATACGGCTTTAGCTGTAAATTTAAGATACAGCTTTAGCTGTAAGTTTTAGATACCGCTTTAGCTGTAACTTGAAGATACAGCTTTAGCTATGATTTTTAAATACAGCTTTAGCTGCAAGTTTAAGATACAGCTTTAGCTGTAACTTGAAGATACAGCTTTAGCTATGATTTTAAGATACAGCTTTAGCTGTAAGTTTTAGATATGGCTTTAGCTGTAAATTTAAGATACGGCTTTAGCTGTAAGTTTTAGATACGGCTTTAGCTGTAAATTTAAGATACAGCTTTAGCTGTAAGTTTTAGATATGGCTTTAGCTGTAAATTTAAGATACAGCATTAGCTGTAAGTTTAAGATACAGCTTTAGCTGTAAGTTTAAGATACAGCTTTAGCTGTAACTTGAAGATACAGCTTTAGCTGTAAGTTTAAGATACAGCTTTAGCTGTAACTTGAAGATACAGCTTTAGCTGTAACTTGAAGATACAGCTTTAGCTGTAACTTGAAGATACAGCTTTAGCTGTACGTTTTAGATACGGCTTTATCTGTAAATTTAAGATACGGCTTTAGCTGTAAGTTTTAGATACGGCTTTAGCTGTAAATTTAAGATACAGCTTTAGCTGTAAGTTTTAGATACCGCTTTAGCTGTAAAGTTAAGATACAGCTTTAGCTGTAAGTTTAAGATACAGCTTTAGCTGCAAGTTTAAGATACAGCTTTAGCTGTAACTTGAAGATACAGCTTTAGCTATGATTTTAAGATACAGCTTTAGCTGTAAGTTTTAGATATGGCTTTAGCTGTAAATTTAAGATACGGCTTTAGCTGTAAATTTAAGATACAGCTTTAGCTGTTAAATGTTGGCTTGCGTGTATGTAGCCAGCTCTTGCATCCTATACGTAGCTCCAAAATCGTTGAAGTGGGGAATGAAGTGCTATAATTGATGGTGGGGCAGAATGAATATGCACTTTGAGTAGTTCTGATAGACTAACTTACACAAGCTTACATTATCTTTATTTCATGTTGGTAATCTCAGGCGAGACGAGAAACAGGAGCCGACACATGGTTTGGTGACTGATTCCTTAAATGTCTGTCAAGAGCTTGACTAAGTTATACAGGGGACAAGTACAAGTGTGAAACGGAAAGTGGTGTTTGTGGATGTGGAAGCTTTCAACAGCTCAAGAGAGCTTGTCTGGAGTTGCTTTTCTAACATCCCAGGGGTCAGTTTGAAGAATAACTCTGTGTTTCCCTTTTATCTTAGAGCAGACAGCAGCGTGTCAGCATGTGTATTACGCTAGTTATTCCTGAAAAAGAAGTGACAGACTCAAAGCGAAATCTTCTTCCAGATGTGGCCAAATGTAATCCAAAGAATGTGGCACCCATACTTAGAGTGTGGGAACTCAGGTGAACCTGATGGAAGACTCATTCATGTTTGTCATTACAGGGAATATTATGTCACAGCTGGTAACGAATCTATAAAGAATCTGACATATTTATGCCGACTTGTCTTTGAATCATAAGCACCTTGTTAGATAGTGTTCGATGCACCTTTAATGTGTTTGACATCCGTATAATTTGTGCTTTCGTGAGTTTGGGTAGGTTGTCACAGGCTTCCATCTCCGTGGTGACAGCACAGGGGCGTGTTCCCATTCATGCAGGCTGGCCGGTGCCTCAAAGCAGAAACATAAATACTCATGACACCTCAGAAGAGTCCGCACGCAAGGTTCTAAAATGGATCATTTGAATTTGCATCAGATTTTCTATCCGTGATTGCAAGACTGATCTTTATTTATTCATCTGTGCATTTATGTACATATGGGTATGAAAGTAAATAATGTCCATAAAGATTAAATACCTAACTGTGGAATTGAACCACCACATTACAGAGCTCTCGTTTCAGGCCAGAGCTCTGGTTGCTTCCATAGTCTCTGATATGAGACCATTTCTTCTTACTTTTTATTTAAAATATATACAGTTTATGAATTGACTCTTGAACATTTCCAAAAGGTGAATTCAAACTACATCAATACAAATACATGGATGAATTCAGTTGAATTGAATTTATTGCATTCGCCAAAGAAAAATAGATGACCTCATTTCATAATTATGATTTACCTTCATACGATTACAAGAAAAGATCAGGATATCATATTAATATTATTTTCTTATTTTCTTACATTGTGAGATAGTATATCATAAGTATAAGAAAATGTTATTTAATGCATTGTATATTCAGCAAATCTTTAGTATAGACTTTATTTCATTTTACAGACATTTAGAGTTGGGAATATTTGACCAAATGTAATTAAATATATATTATTAAGAAATATCCATACAGTGTATAAGTCAGTTATACACTGTTTTTTATGGATCAAGCAGGGTGGGTGGGGATGGAGATCAGGGGATATTTGACACCAGTGTTTACAACAATAGCTCCTCAAACGGAGATATCAGATGTTTTCATTATGTAAAAAACAGTGATGACTATGCATATTTGTGATGAACGCCATGAACACACATATACTCATAGAAACTTCTGGAGCCCCTGTGTATTTCCATATGTGTACTCTGTATAGCGTCTGCAGTTCTAGTGATTCTCACAGACCTTCCCACAGGGATTAAGCCAGTGACCTCAGCAGCTGTAGGCTTCAGGCTGGACCAGACATTCCCGACACCTCCTAACGTCATGTCCACCGCCACCTTACAGGCAGCCGCTCACTGAAGCCAAATCCGCCCTGACAGACTTCTGCAGGTCATAAGTTCACAGGCAGGATATTTGAGATGATGTGAGGTAAAATGCACGACATCAGAGATCCCAAATCAAGCTTCCATGAACACTGTTGTTTTCCGTGGTGACCGCAGCGAGGAAGCCCAACATCAGCTCGCCGCGCTCACGCTCACTTCACCCTGATGACCGTGCGACCAAAAAAGGAGATGTTGCTCCTAATGGCATGCAAGCTGTTTTCGATTCTGCCAACAGTGTTTAGACTCTTAACTTAAGTCTTAATGAGGGAAGTTTGAAAGTCACGAGTCTCCAGGGTCAGATCCCTCCACCATTATCATCGTCATTCCTCGAGGTAATCTTGGATGGCTTTGAACTGAGGCTTAGCAATACAGTAAGCCTCAGGCCAACATGCACACAAATAATGTGGATGCCTGGATACAGATTCCATTCATCTGAATGTGGAATGACTGCATTCAGGCATTCCTGCTGATGTGAGGTGACAAACATATGTTGTTTTTCTTCTTCTATCCCCGCTGCAACCTCGGGGTTACTGGTCCAAACTAATTTTTCTCATTCCAACAACAGGGAGAGAAAATCAAATAGCAGTGCAATAACTCTTCAGGAGAGAGCCGAAAACTGTACCCTGACCACTTCTAAAACAAATACAACCGCTAAGATGATAAGGACAAGTGTCACTCTAAGATAGAAATGATGTTAGAAAATATATACATAAATAGAACTTTGTGCAACGTATAGCATCTTCTAGCTCATTGTTTTGGTTTCCCTGTTTGACTGTTCACTCCCACCGCTCTCATTGTGTTGTTTTCCGCCATACATGTTTCTGTTTGCAGTGAAAAACTGAACAAAGTGAAAATGAGGATGAGGATGCCAGATGGATGCAAGAACTGTACAGGGTTTACAGTTATTGTGCTTAAAATTTCAGACTGAACTTTTGATTTCAAGCTGTAATTTACGGTGGGTACAGACTTAATAACACTTGAGTCTTTACAGAATAGAAACATTTATATCTTTTCACTGTTTCACCTCTCTAAAATGCACTGTTGTAGCCTATTATTGTATTGTTACTTTTGTCACATATTTATTCTATTCTATTCTATTTGTTGCCTTCTGGAGCGAGACTATAATAAACTGCTTTATCTGTTGTACGACTACGTGACAAATAAGCAGGATTTGTGATTTATTCCAAGGACCCGATCGGCACAGTTCACAATGCATGCTGAAACTTTAGAGAGACTTGTCAGGGCTGCAAAACAGATCAGGGCCTTGAGCCAAATATGTGCGTGGAGATGACGAAGCTCATCTTGGTGGTGGAGTCAGGCAGCATTGTCAAAGCGAGGCCGCGCCGATGAAGCCGTTTCTCTGGTGATGAATAGAAGGCACTTGCTGGAGAGTCAACACTGTCAGGAAGAAGAGAGAGAGAGAAAAAGCGGCATGAATCTGTTGTGAACTGCTGTGAATTAGGAGAGCAGGAACAGAATGTGTCTAAAGTTAAACTGTGAGGGGGAACAGGGCGGAAGAATGTTCTGGTGTCTCCAAGGCAATGTTGCATCATGTTCAAACGTCAGCTGTGACATCAAAGTGTGAAAGTACTTCACCTTTTCTCACTGAATCATTATAAAATGTGCCTCCCTGCGTTGGGTTTCACAACATAGGAATACTAACTGGCATTCAGCACTGCTTTTGTCCAATTATCGTTCCTTCCTTTATTTTCAAAAGTTTTTTTTTCTAGTCCTCTAATTGGCTGTGAGGGAACAGGGGGCGGAGCCGCAATCCGGAACAGCTCCATTCATTAATGAAGGAGGCTAATAGGACTGGAGGACCGCAACTCCGTGCGTCTGGGAAAAGTCGTGAGCGCGTTTTAACTCTAACACCGGTCTCCAGCCTCGCCCGTGTTCGTTCCCGCCGGTAGCACTGCCGCTGTCCGGGGATCAGCCTGTCATGTTCAGTCGCAGCTATAAGAGGAGAGACTCCAGCAGATCGGTAGGTAGAAAAAGTTTCCCCTCTTCTGTTTTCTGCTCCGTCCTGTTGCTAAGGCGTCAAGTTACATCTGCTATCATGACGTTGCCACGGGTTACATTACCAGTATATGATGGTGTTTTTTCTTGTTGAATATTGGAAATGTGGTGAGATCTGTAACACATTTATTTAACCTTAAAGGAGAGCCAGAATGTTCTTTAATACTGTAATCAATGAAGGCTCCATGAATAGACACCTAGGAGTCAAATGATCTCATCATATGTTGTGGTTTGTAGAGATAGAGAGGGTAGGTGAAGTGACACAGTTGTTGTCTCCATGTGCAAACTGTTCATCTCCTGTTCCCGTCTCCACCCAGCTGATTCCTGCAGAGGAGCCGCAGAGAGGACAGCCGTGCATCGCCTGTGGAGATCAGTGTCCTGGCTTCGCCCTGCACGAATGGAGGTAACGCCAATCGCTTTGCTTCGTGCACCAAAATCACACAGATGCCCACACACTTGGCTCCCTTCGCCAGAGATGGGAGAGCGCATTCAAAATACCAACCTTGTACTCAAATGTGATGCACAGCAAGGATTATTTGCAAACGTGAGGTGTGACCAGCTGATGAAGCCACCAGTGGTTTGGCAAAGCTTACATTGTTATATACATTTGTGAACAGAAACGCTGGGGTTTCTTCTTCAAGTAGGCATTCATGCATCGCCCTTTACCATTTCTTTCACGTTGAATAGAGTCAGCCATCCACATTACTGTGAAGAACCCGTTGTCCTGCCCCTATGTGCTCTAAGAGAATAGAGAGCACTCACGCTGCAGGCGAGGATTCAAGCCAGCCAGCTTCCATGCTGTGAAACAAACCGTACATTGTAATAAGACGTGATCCTGCGATGAAGTACAGGTGGTTCGGGTTAGTGTGTGAAAGAGTGTGACTAATGTGTGCAACTCTCGTCTCAGGAATGCACTACAAATAGCATCGCGTACACTTGAGGAGAGCGCCGAACGCTGTTAGTTTATCGTTGTCAGCTGATTCTCATAACCACCCATCACTCTGTAACAAAGTCACTGTGTTAGCAGCACCGATGGACAAACCAGTGTCTCTCTGCTGAAGCTCGGGATTACAAATCCTACACAAGTCCTACATTGTAGGGAGAACAGGTCCAGAAGGGTCAGATCAACAAACCTGAGCAGTGTGGAGACAAGAAAATAATGAACATCGGTTTTGATTTCACTTCCGTCGGGCGCAACTTGGCTGCGTGACACACCGAGATGCCGGTTTATTCTAGTCGACATGGCAGCCGTGGATTTGTCAGGCATGTTCTCTCTTAGTGGGGGAATCCACAATAGAAGGGGAGGGCCCGAACCACAAAGACCATCCTCCTTTGCTGTAAAGTAAACTATTAGAGGGGCAACAGCAGGCTCAGGAATGCAGCCTTTAATTGCCCGTCTTTGCAGTCTCACAATAAAAAGTGAACTTTTTCCCCTCCAACAAACTGGAACAAAATGTTGTCAGTTGACACAGACTTACAGAGGCCGACTCTGTGTGCCGAGGGTTAATCGCTGCATTGGATTTCCTGTTTTTCTTTCTTCTCTCAAGCAAAACTAAATGTGTTTTCTTGCTAATCTACCAAGTTACGGTAGCAATGGTGTGTTTTTGGAATGCGGCGGACTCGAAGCGACCCCGTGGTTAGAGATGGGGAGATGAAGGGGGCAGGTGTGTCTCCTCCCATCACAAACCAGATGCTGTTTGTCTGGGATCCACTTCTTACAAGCATGCCAGTTTTTCTCCCACATATTATTATTCATGCATGTTGGTAGACACTTTTAACATGTTTGTCCCAGAACCCACTGAAATATTGATGATCCTCTAAATATTCAAGAGGTGAACATACAGTACAGGCACTGTTTTCTCCCTTTTTTCTTCTTCTTCTCCTTCCTGTCTTCTTCCTCTCTATGAGATCTTCCCACTGGGCTGAACTCCCGGGGGGGTTTCAGCCTGGTCTTTTATCCTAAGTTGACTGAGTGTGTTGAGGCATTTCCTATTCAGAGTCGAGAGAGGAGCCGGTCTAGTGTTGGAGTATTTCAAATCACCCAGGCCTACCAAAACTTTGGTCCAAGAATCTGCTGTAGGTGTTATTTCAGTCCGATGTAAATGTTAAACCCGGTGGCCCGTGTCTGCAAATTTAGTGGTACAAAAAAAGTTCTCTCTTAGTGGCTGAAATGTATTACATCTGTTTTCTGTTGAGCTGCTGCTTCTTTACATTGACTAAAGCAACTTCACAGTTCACAGATCAAGATCACGTTTAGACGCCTGGTAGGAAGATTTGGGACCCTGTTCTTCCCTCAGCATCCCCTTGAGATGTTTCTGGATAAGTTGGCGTACGTTTCCGTGGAAAAGGATACCATGGCTGCTACGCTCACCCCGCTGTGTGACAAAAAAATAAACCGATGAAAGAGGAGCTTCTGTTACCTGGCTTCTTGTTTGCGGGTCGGGCATACTAGGAGATCCTCCTCGCACAAACATGCATCTGCATTATTAATGCCTGCCTTTGGCTTGATGGATGTTCCTTGTGCTAATGAGGCTCATTACCAGCATGTAGGAGTGTGAATGTGCTACCTGATCGGCCCGATCACATGACCCTCTTCTACGCCGGTGCGTTTTAAGAGCTGCGTCAAATGTGAGCTTAAGAGGTTCTACTTGACCCCGTTGGTCGGGTTAGGACAGTCCGGTCATGAATCAGACTACAAAGGAGGATTTATGCCATCTTGCTATTCCATAATTTCCTCCGGCCAGCAGCTCAACGTAAAACTGCATTTAGAGCGGCGCTGTTTAGTTCAGATTTCCAGAGCTGACTGGCACTGAACAAAGCCTGTTCTTGTTTGCAACGGGGCCTTGGCTGAAACTTAAGCTGGCTAAAAGCAGCAGTGACGGGGGAGAAAAGAAGAAGAGGAGAAAAGATGGTTGCAGGAGAATAAGAGGGATTGGAGTTGAGTTTTAACCTGTCCCTGAATGGCTTGCTGACGTCTGTCCCCTCGGTAACCCGGTCCGATCTGCATAACACAGGGCGGCCCTGCTATTCACTGTGTTAACAAGGCGGCCTGGCAAATAAAACTGTCAGGGCGCCCCGGCATATAAAAAGGGCCCTGGCTGTCTCGGCAGAGGAGAAGAAGGCTCGGCATGAGGTTAAGGGTCAGAAAGAAAGGGAGAAGCCAGTGGTGGTCGGTGCCACACAATAGACACTTAGCAGATTTATCACTAAAGCTATTTCTGTGCATTTGCATGGAGATGGTAAAGCCTCCCCCCCCTCACTGTCTCATTCCCTCCCTGGACTGGTTTTGGAGCAGAAAACAGCAGCAACATCTGCGATGGCACTCGTGTAGGTCAGCAGGCAGATGACTTGTCAAGCTGGGCTTTTCATGGTGTAAATGGTGTGTTTTGTCTTTGTCATTTTGTTGTTGTGAAGGGGTTGTATTTTGACAGGTCTGCGGGGTTATGTGATGTATGACTGATGTTCTGGTGTTCACAGATAATGCAAACCTGGTGAGCTATGAAGCCCTGATATAAATCATGGTTTGACCTTTTGGGTTCTCAGACAGTTTCGACCTTGTCACCCACTAATCGGAAGATGGGCTCCTACAATCAGCGTGTTGCAGACAGCGAACCACTAATCCTGAAGGCTGTGTGAGTGTGTTAATGGTACGGTTGGATCCTGACGACCACCTTGTATGACAGCATCTTCCATCAGTGAACAGATGTAGTGTCAGGCTCTTGGAGTCGCTGGAAGGCTAGAAAGACAGATATTTGTATGAAAACATTCTTCTCGTTTGGCATTTCACCTTGTTTTTCCCCTCGCCCGATGCTGCTGTACAAAAAAGACAGCATTGGATTGAACTGTGGCACGTACTCTGTGCGGATTAAGCATGGAGGTCACGGAGCCGAAGACGGTCCACGCATGGAGCCCGCTGAGGTCCCGAGGGGCCTGTCGGTCAGCTGCTGAATTCCAATGAAATACCTGCATCAAAATTCAAGAGCCCGGCTGACGTGACACAAAAGCACACACCGAGGTCAAAGCCGGAGAAAGGCACCTCGGCTGAATTCCAGCCGCATTCCTCAGCTCTCCTCTCCCCGTCGTTAACATCGACCGGGGTTTTTTAATAATGAGGTGAAGGAACGTGTTGCAAGCAAGCACGTCATCCTGCCACATTGTCTGAATGTTTCTCCAGCCTTCGGAAAGAACGGTTCCTTTTTTCTATAATGTCATCAGGCATTCTGAATGTGTTCTCAAGCATCGATAACAACGCGGTTTATTGCTTTTTCTGGCAGATTGGTCGCGCCTTTCTTCCGTTTGATTTGGTGCGATAGAGCGGGCCGATGTGTCGGCTGCTTTATTGGCCGGCTGTGTATTTTTCTGTCTGGAGAGCGGAAATGATCTGGTTTTAGATGCAGCTTGTAATGAGGTACACATGACACCTCTGGAGAGACGGAGGGGTGTGTGTGTGTTTGAGGCTTTTAAAGCCGAGTGAGGATGGTGGGCTGTAAGGTATAACGGCATGACATCTCATCCACCAGGTGGGTCTGGGTGTGTAACGGGAGACCCCATGAGGTGTTGGGTTGCCCTTTTAGGCCTTGTAGTAATTGCTTTTGTAACTTTCTGTAGCTCCTGTTTTGTTTGGGATGACATGTTTGACTGAAAGAATGTTTTTTTTTACATTTTAATCTGCATGTGAAATGAAACGTGACATTAAAGGGCAGTCTATAAAGCTTTTTCTTCAGGTTTTTCTTGTTCGTCTGTAAAATAAGATGCCAAAGCGAGGTCTGTTTTCTTACTTCAGTACCGATATTCAAGCTGAGCTATTAAAAGGTCAGTGTGTCGGGTCAGTTCTATCATCATCTCGCTCTTTGAGACTGCGGCAGCGGTGTTGTTCCTCCAATCATATATTCTATATCTTATGTTCAAAGATTGGCTCGCTTGTAGATGTCAGATTTATAAATTGTTGAAAAGAGAGATTTGATATTTAAAGTGAAGCATCATGAAGGGAGGAGCCATTTTGAAACCAATGACATTTACAATCCTCTATTCAAACTGCCTTCCTCCTCCTGATTGACACTGTAGTGATCTACATATTTGTAAAAACATCAAATGAATCCTGGTATGTTGGATTGATTGACGACACTCTTAACTGTTTCAAAGAAGCTCTTTTGTTCAGTTTAGCTGTTTTTTTCCTCACTGGTGGTGAAGTGCACTAAGCTGACCAGCAGGAGGCAAACATGTCAAACTCAGACACCCTGAACTGCTTTAGCCTCTTTGTTTTCCACAAAGTCACTGTGTTGTTGTCAAAGATGAAAACGTATTTATTGGTGTTAATGCTGAGCCTCTGAAGCAGCCAGAAGACAAGGATACAGCATCCACATGACTATCCGCAATCATAAACACTTTTTCCTTAATCTGCACAAAGTGCATCGCTGCTCTTCAACAGTATTGAATAATTAACTGTGTTATCCGACGCCAACATATTCTCTTTCATATAGCCTTATTAAAGGTGTGTGGTGTGGGACAGCTGTGTAAGTCGGGGTAATGTTTTTGGCAGCGTCTGCAATAAAGCCAGCAGCTTTACTCTGATCCACAGCTCCAGTGTTCTCCCTGCTTCTCTTATCAAGGTCATCTCTAGCAGGTGCTCATGCATTCGGATTAAGAGTGATAGGCATCAGAAAAGTCCTTTTTAGTCCCTCACAAACAGTGGGATGTGTGTGTGGCTGTGTGTATTTTAAATATAATATGCTACATATATATATGCAGATAAGATTGACTATTTAAGCTCTTTCTTTCACAGACTGTGTATGAAATCTGTGTGTTACGTCTCACTTATTTAAACCATTCAATGCAAACTCCAATACTGATTCTGCATCCATCAATCTTTCGTCATTTTATATAAGTAATGTAGCACGTCAACTCTATCATACAAATAGGAATTATTTTGAATCTCATTATATTTAATTCCAAAATAGAGAATGCATCGAAAATCCTTTAATAACCGAATCGTGACCCTGTGAATCGTAATCAAAACGATTCCCACCACTAATAAGTATGCAGGTCAATGTCAGCATTAAGTGACGTTCTCTTTCATCCATGAGGGAGGAGTGAGCTACTTCCTGGTGAAGTGCGTTCTGAGCTGGAATGAGTGGATGAAGGGATGAAGCAGAGACATGAATGTAAATCCCACAGGAGGAAGGTAAAGGATGAAAAGTTGTGCTCCTTAACAAGTGCCTGACAGAGGAACAGATAACAACACGGCTGGAGCCCCTGTGCTGCTTGTAGCTCTAGCTTTCATTCTTCTCACATAGGCAAAGCTCTGTACTTCTCTCCGACCTGTGTGCTAGCCATGCTAATTCACTCCGATTTTTGCCCTGGTGCTGATCCACGCCTTAATGAAGGCTTATCGTGCTAAGCTGCCTTTGAACTGTCACCGGAAATAAAGGGAGGCAGGCTCACTGCTGTCATACGCACAGCAAGTTACTGTGATCAGGCCTATAATTCCAACCCGCCCACCGCAGCACAGAGTTCATTCATGTCATCCCCATCCTTTCTCCTGCTCCTTCCTTCCTGCACTTTGGCTCAGGGCTCAGCTTTTGACTTCGGCTAACTGATATTATTGCTCTCTAAAGCCGCTCTTTGTGTTTCTCCATCTCCATTAACTGCATAGTTCAGGCATTCATTTAAGGTATTTTATTCAAAACATTTACACTTTTTTTCTGTCTCTGTCACCCAAACACAGTGACTAAGAAAGGTATGAAACACATTATACAGCTGCGGTTCCTATATCATTTAATGTTTGAAACACACACACACACACACACACACACACACACACACACACACACACACACACACACACACACACTTTGCATTCACACCCTGATGTGTAAGCTCCCTCCATGGTCTTCTCTTGGACTCGTTAAAGCCCCTCTCCCATCAAACCATGCTTGTCTCTTGGTAGTAATGCTCATTAAAGTAGAGTCTAAAAGATGGGAAACATTTTTTTTAAAAAGTAAGAGAGCCACATGTCACATGCTGAATTTGCTTAGTTTGTCATCATGATTATGCTTTCCAACTCAGCAATGTAATGTAACGGGTTTGGATTTGGTCAAGAACCAAAGGATTGGCTAAATAAAAAAAATGGACCTGAAGGGTCAGGGTACCAAAACTTACATTTGAAATCTTCCTCTTTGGAACATGAAACTCTTTACCATAGACACTTTGGTCTGTGGACCTTTAATAAATTTAGTAAATTGGGTCATTAGGATTCATCCTCCGGGAACCATGAATGTGTGAGTCGTTGATAAATGAAACATGTCTAATGTAAAATATAGAAAGTTTCCGTTCTTGCTCCAGTGCCACTTTGCTCCCCAACCCTTCCTCCCTGCTTCCATCCATCCATGCACCTCCTCACCCATCCGGTTTAAAGGCTGCCAGCCCAGTGCAGCGAGGTTTAAGCAGTGCACCACTTCAAAGACCTCTTTGATTCTCCTCTCCTCGCTCCTTGTTTTATCCTCCCTGTTCTCTCTGTCCCACCACCTGTTCCCATCTGGGGGGGTTAATGTGTGTGTGTGCATGGAAGTGTAAATCCTTGATCAGAGCCGCTCCGGCACACAGTCCGAGATGGATTTCCTGCGTTTGGAAGACCTCCTCGGTGGTGGGGATTTTGGAGTTTCTTGTTTCCTGTTTAATATTGTAGCAACCAATAGAGGTCAGCCTTGTACAACATCAAAGCAGTGTGTAGTTCCTGTTGTCAGGCCTGCATCGTACGTGAACTGTGTGATCTCAAAATGACCAGGAACGAATGATAACGAGCTGCTGAGTTATCATTACGTTGTGTATTAAGTTAACCTCGTCAGTGCTGATAGTTTCTCTTTGACTTCCCCATTAGTTTAACCACTTGTCCTATTTTCATTACAGACCTAAACTCCCAGTGGAACCCGAAGCCTCATTTGTCCAAACTGCAAAAGAGGACCTTGATGACTCTGCAGTGTTAAATCATTTGATTGGTTTATTGATTCTGATTATTGGTGTTCTTAAGTGGCAGAGAACTGACTCAGTCTCATATTGAAGAAAAGGTCCCAGACAGCACTGAGGAGAAATCCAGGCTTATTGTTAAGTTTGTGTTCAATCTTATTTCCATTTGCTGAATCAAAATTTCATGTCTTTTTTTACCCAAACTCGTCACATCTTTGACCCTATTTTATTCCTCTTATTCACCATCTCTTTCCATCTCTGTTATTTGTCGTCATCTGAGGAGTGGGTGAGGTGTCGTCTTGCTCACAACTCTATATGAGTCAAAGCTGCATCTAATAGGCTGGATGAGCTGTGATGCTGTTCCTGTTCAGCTGGTTCACCAACACTTTGTGTGCTTGTTGTTTGGTGTGTGTGTGTGTGTGTGTGTGTGTGTGTGTGTGTGTGTGTGTGTGTGTGTGTGTGTGTGTGTGTGTGTGTGTGTGTGTGTGTGTGTGTGTGTGTGTGTGTGTGTGTTAGTATTAATAGCTCTTAAGTGAAGGCTGTAGTCCATGGATGAGAGAGTATCTATCAACTGATCTGGGTGCAGTGAGAGCGAAGGTGGGCAGGAAGCCGGAGATGAAAAAAAGGCTTTCTGAAGTATGTCCAGCTTCCTCTGATAGAGGCCTGAAGTAGCGCTCTGCTTCACTGAGAAATGAGGTCAGCACACACACAAACCAGGGGGGGAACAGGGAGATTTCTGGAACGATTGAAGTTGTGATTGGTGACGTCAAAGAGCTCATCAGAAATGAATAACACAAAAGTTCAACATAGATAAACAGGCTCCAGTTCTACTCATATATGGGTTTTGCTATCGCCCAACAGATACTGGATTTGAGAACAACAACCAACAACAATAAGAGTTTAAAATATCTTATTGTGATATATTGACATATTTTCTATGGCAATGTTAGTCGGAAAAATCTCAACAACTATTGGATGGAGTTCCATGAAATACCGATATCCTGGTATGGTGATCCCCCCTGACTGTAGGGCCTCCACCTATCCAGGGAGATATCTCCATATCCATCAGATGGATTGGCACATTTGGAATTCATGGTCCCCAGAGGATGAATCCTACTGACTTTGGTGATCCCTTACGTTTTGGTAACCCTTCATTTGCAATCATCTTGCAAGATCAGGCAGCAAGTCTGGCACCACTGTGCCTCAGAAACGCCTCACCGAGCTGCTAGCGTGGCAGGGCACTTTACAGCTGGAAAAAACACTCCTAAGTTTTGTGTCTGTTGGACAAATTATGTTCCTAAACTACCTCAAACTTTTCTTTGGCATTACTGTAAAGCAGTTTTTTCCCTCTTAATGGCTGACCTGCGCTAAACTACATGCATCGCCCAATATGTCAGCTTGGACAATTTATCAGTTTCTGCAGTCTCACTTTTAAAAGTGTATTCAGTAATACACAGTTGAGATCGAAGAGATAGACCGACGCCATAACGTGGCAAAGGTTGACTTCAAACACACAAAGCTCTTTTTCATGCTGCAGCCCGTTCAGACAGGAGGATGTGAAGCACCATAACATGTCTTTTTAAGCCCTGTGTTTTGCACGGAGACAGCGTAGGCACAGACATTGAGTCATTTTGGATTAAGATGGATGGAAATGGGAGCCAGTAATGGAGATCGCTGACAATATTACCTAAGTAATTAGACTGAAGCCATCATCGCCCTTTATAACGCACAATCATTCCTCTGTTGCTTCAGCTTAAAACCACTTAAAGCTCTGCTATTCTCTTTATTCTCTATCTTTCTCTATCACTCATCTGACTAAGTTTATTCCTGCAAGTTGACCGGTTGCCAAGGCGATGAGTGTGCTGTAAATCTGCTGCTGCCTTGACAACAGGCTAGACGAGTTCAGTCCGACAATAGGAAGAGAACAAATAAGGATAGCAGTAGTGAACATGCACATGAGAGAACGGAGAAACAAAGCGGCTGCCGTTGCTCACAGACGTCAGGCTTCGAGTGTTTTTCTCTCTCCTTGTGGTCAGTAATGCAGAGTTGCTAAGGACTATGTAAGCAGGCCTGATACCCAAACAGCATTAAAATTGTTGTTGAGGTTGTTATTGGCTCCTCTTCAATGAAATGCGTTAGTGTTTCATGATCTAAAAGTTGTTTCAAACGCTTTTTGACCCACACTAAGAATACAGTTCTGTGGGAAAACATTGCACGCCTTTTTTTATTTTTTTTATTTCTGAAAGTGTCAAATGTAATTACGTTGAGTATCAAAGAACCCTGCATTCAGTTGCTCCGGCCCACATAAATCGCTGCATTGAACTTGAATCGCACACCATAGCCTTTTACACAGCCATCCTTTAAAGTTCTTTAAAGTTGTCACTTCACCAGAGTGCTCGTTTGTTTCCGTTAACATTGTTGATTTATTTTTGGCCTCGCTCAAGTAGACGCTGTAGTCGGCAGGAAAGCCTCGCGCTTCGCTAGACGTCACATAGTTTGCATTTCTGCCAGCGACATCTGATTGACTGCAAAACACAAAACAGACACACACATCGAAATAATCCAAACCAGACATTTAGTGGAGTGCGATGCTGTGATATATAATTGAAGAATTGTCCCTGATTCATTCTCCGCTGAGTGGCGGCGGCCCCAAGAGTGCTGGAGCTGTGGAGGTATGCCTTCCATTTGTGAAGCCTGGACATCCAGTGAAACCAGAGAGCAGAGTAACTCATCGGCAAGGTAGCCTTTCATTGTAAACCCCCTCTGTGATTTATTTCTCCACCCGATACTGTTGTAGTTAAAGCGAGCAGACAGACTGTAACAATTCTTGAATTTGATGTTGAAAGAGCTCAAATTAGTTTTGACTACGAGTTAAGATACCCGAACTTAGGAAACATCTACGGCCGGTGGGTTAGGGTTGGAAAAACCCAAATATATAATAATATAATCAAAGCGGGAGGATGCAGTTTCATCTTTGACCAGTTTATCGGCCTGCATATAAACCTGTGTTATCCCGTCCATGGCAGTGAATGTGACTTTGTTTAAGTGACAGTCCAGAGGCGGAGAGCAGAACGAGCTGTGGAATCAAAAGGCCGTTGTATGCATGTCAGAGGTCAGCTTTTAACCAGTAAATCCCTCTTTCTCCCATCTAATCCTCTGCCATGGGGTTTTCCCACCACAGAGCTCATCACGGACCAAACCAGACCACAGGCAGACAGACAGGCGTGATCGCTCCCTATAGCCTCAGACAAGATATACAAGTAGTCATATTTCCAACAAAGATCATCTGGCCTGCAGGTACGGCAGAACTTAGGCTCCGACAAGCAAGCGTTGCATCGACATGTGATCATGCCAGAGGATTTATATTTGATTATGTGCCATCTATTGCACTTAATGCAAGCAACACAACGTCAGCATTAATTAGCACACAGTTTTACGTTCAAATAATACATTTTTAATCATCAGATGATATTTTGTATATTTCATTTTCTGCACCAAATAAAATGTATTTTTATTCAGCTTGCTGGTACAAGTTGGCCATTTCTCAGTTTTGTGGGAAAGTGAGCCATTTGCCGTCAATCAACATCATGCATTTTGGCTTTTGCAGCGTATATCCACATTGTCAGACCCTTAGCTGTAAAAACATTCATTCCCAATTCCAAATGTGAGATGAAGGGACTTTCTGGCAGCTTGCAACACGAGTGCAAAGTCACCATCAGTGTTGTTTACGGCCAAATAAAATAAGAAGAATGAAAGCAATTCAACTAATTTAAAAGCAGCTTAACAGAATCTGGTTTCACTTGTTAATGAACCGCGTCGAATCCAAGACACAAAGTAGAAACATTTTTTAGGTGCGATGACGAGGTCGTTGTTGTCAGAAGAACAGAATGTTCTCCAGCTCTTCCCAGTCCGCCAAGAATGCAGCATATATGCTTAAACACGCAATGAATAAACATTTATACATTTTATGTTAAAACTTGGATTATGTTACACAAAGCTGGATTTGTGTCTTCTGAAGTCTCCATGTCTGCTGTGTTCCTTGTACTTGATGGGAACACATTCACGGAGGTGTAGTGTTGTCTGGAGGCCCATCGACACATTCGTGCCTCAGGAGCTTCCTATACATTTCTCTACTGATGGCAGATCAGTCCACATTGCTCTAGCAAAGACTCAGCACTTTAGGCCAATAAAGCTGAGTGGACGTGCTGAGTCAGGGAGGCTTCTAGAGGCTCTGCACTGTGTATCTCTGCATTCTTTCACCGTGAGCTTAGTTTTGCCTAATTCAACCCCCTCTGATAATAATGTGGCCAGGGGAGTACACAGTCCTCATCACACACACACACTCCCATCATTTCCCCCACAGACCGAATCACTCATTTGGTGTGGAGATCAAAGACTCCAATATGTATGTTTATAAGTGTCTCGGGGTGTAATTTGTTTCTCGTTTGATTCTGACGCACCATTCCCCCATCTGCCCTTTCATTCATCTAAGTGTCTATTTATTTATCTCTTTTAAACCAGACCTCTTCTTCCTCATTACAGCCGCTTTAATGTCCTCGCCTTCGCCGAAAAAAAAACGTAATTAACTTATAATGATCGCCGTGCGAGCGCACTCGGGGTGAAATGTAAATTGTTTGCCTGCAGCTCTGGTGATGAAACGGGGGGGAAGACGGATCGGAGAACCCCTCCGTGTGTGGAAAGTCCTGTCTGCTGTCATGCGGGAACACAGATCACACTGCTTGAGGTTTTTTTTTTTATATGGCACATTTTATCTCCCATCTGGTGAGACTGCTGTTTGTTTGTCTTCTAATGTGCTTCAATGCCTTTAATAAGCCGATGTATAATCTGTCACGGCTGTGCGTACCGATGCCCCACTTCTCTCCCGATCTGGTTTCCAGCCTCTTGTCTCCGATTGACACATGAAATAAATGTCTTGTAATGACAATGGGCTTGGAGAGGGATTGTTGACATAACGTGTGTGTGTGTGTGTGTGTGCAGGCGGGGATGTGGGGACAAATAAATGCTTTGCCTCACTCTCCAGCTCTCTAGATATCGGCGTCCTCACACAGGTGGTACACGGAGTGTGTGTGGAGGCCATGTGGGAGGTGACAGGTGTGGGCTGTGACAGCAGGTGCTTAATGCTGGAGCCTCTTTGTGTAACTAAGGGATGTCCTGAGGCAGGTGTAGCCCACGCCAGGCCTGCGCACCTCTTTTGCCCGGCACGCTCGCCGGCTCCTGCTGAATAACGGCCCCCTGAGAGTTTAAAATCGAATATTTAACAGCTTGACACCCGAGCCAGAAAGCGTGCCATAGTTTTTGTTTCTTTTTTTCCCCTCATTGTCAAATGATTGTCCAGCCCAAATATCCAATCTTGTGTTCCGATCTGACTACAATGCATGATGGGATGGATGGTGGTGGGACTCTGAGCATGTGTGTGGGGTTTAAATGGCCTTTTGTGTGTCCTGACATGACACACTGACCTTGTTGTTGTCTAAATCGTGACCTTTTTTATAATGAAAGAATCATCTCCATCACTCACTGCTCAAGGCTCTTCCCCTTCCTTGTGCGCGTGTGTGTGCGTGTGTGTGTGTGTGAGAGACCTGCACATTCATTCAGAGGACTGACACACACGCTCCCACATGTCAAGTTGATGAAATTTCAATTCAACTTCCTCCCTAGGTAAGCCGCTCACGTCCCCGTGTGTGTGCCGGGCTGTTGAAGGTATGTTAGCTGGGCGACTCGCTGAGTCCCAACTCCACCTCTGGCCTGTTTGAATTGCAGATGCTCTAACTCAGACAAGCTGTGCTCCAAGTCCCTGAATAATGAATCCCAAGCACAAGGAGAATGGTTGGTGTGTGTGTGTGTGTGTGTGTGTGTGTGTGTGTGTGTGTGTGTGTGTGTGTGTGTGTGTGTGTGTGTGTGTGTGTGTGTGTGTGTCTGTTGTTTTTGGATTTCTGCTGGCTTCCCTGTGTGTGCCAGCTTTGATTAGTATGCTGTTGTGTGTTTGTTATGTTGTTGCTCCGGCCGAAGAAGCCGCCTCGCTGCAGATGTTTCTGTCCAAACTGTGAGTGTAAAAAGTCAATTTATATGATGGATTAGAGTGGATCAGCAGAGATGTGATACATATTATGATGCCATGCATCATTCATTCTGCACAAAGACTAATACCACCAATGAATGTATCCTACTGAGTAGTTATGGCTATAGATTATTCCTCTGTGCTCCCCGGTCAGATATTTAGCCTGCTAGGTGATGATAAACATGTAAAATGACAGAGAAGATTTTCAGAAATCACAACCACATTTTTGGCAAATTCCACAATAATCTGCTTTTTACAGCTAATTTCATTATTAATTTTTGTTATTATTATGATCAAATTATGTCAAATGTCAAGTTCCGCATATGTGTTTCCACTTTGCTGAAATCATAGGGCCCGAATGAAGCTCCAGCCAGCAGGCAGTTAACTCAACTTATACAGGGCAGGAACGTGAGAATGTAGTCAAAGATAAACCACATTGTTGCTTTTGGGGGTTTCATGGGATTTATTGACAACAAGAAGAAAAACTACACTTGTATTTATATTTGATGTTATTCTCTAAGTCGACTGAGCAGGCCATTGTTCTCTCAGGTTGGCTTGTGAGCTGCTGGTGCATATTATTAGCACAGAGACTTTATTCAGCCCAGACTGATTAACAATGTGGGGCAACAGAAGGGAGAGTGAATGGGTCCGCTTCCCAAACATGTATTGATAGAGCTACACTGGACACACACACACACACACACACACACACACACACTCCCACAAGTCATTTGCTTCACTGGCTGATGCAATTGGATTTTGGTTACTCGACACCTGGGTGCTCCAGCAGGTTATAATGGGGAGAGAGTGATAAAAAATGAAGTGTGTGTGTGTGTGTGTGTGTTCTGCCAGCAGCATGTGAGACCTAGAGACAGGGTAACCGTCTTAGCCACAGACATGGCCGTACATATAGAGATCTAATCCTGAGGAGTCTTCCTGCACTGGGAATTCACCCCGGAGGGAACAGAATCATCATGTTGGTCGACGCCGAGCTTCGCTCGTCTCTGTGGAAGTGGCTGTGATGATAACTGGCTGACAGCTGCGAAGCATCCACAGAGCACTCGCATGGATCTGGCAGGGCTCCCAGAGCGTGAGCGTGCTTGGCGTTAAGAGTTTACAGTCATGGTTGCACAACGGCGGAGAAGCATCAATGCCTACGCACGCTCACGTCGAGCATCGCTTGTGTTGTAAGGAGATTCTGATCCGGCTGTTGCTTGGACATTTCACAACTGGCAAAATTGTGTTTTTTTTATTTGAACAATGCCGCTGCCACACTGGCTTGATTTCAGATTTATAGTTGCACAACACTTTGTGTGGCGATTTATGAAAACATCTGTCAGGCCGGCTCCCTTTCCCAGAAGGCTTTGTAACTTAAGTTCAACGGATTTAACTGATTATCCTTTGTCACCAAGTTTATCGGTGCGTGACCAGCAGTCACAGAGGAACGCCGTTAATGTCCATCAGTCATCCGTCATCATTCAGTCTGTTACAGTGTGCAGTCAATAGGTCACATGTTATTGTTCTGTAACTGTCAACTCGTCTACTTGACTTGCAGTTTTACTTAAGAGCTTAGTTACCTTCTCCCTCTTACATGTGGTCATATTTAGATCTCACAATAAAAAGCAACAATTTTAGCAACATGTTGCTGAAAAACATATGAACAAATATTCTAATTGTGACCCCTCAGACTGATCTTCTGACCCTTTGACCCACTGAGTTAGGGAATGAAATCATATGCATCATACATGGATGTTTCAGATGGAACTTAACATTCTTAGAAAGTAGAATTAAAAGTCATGTTTACCTTGAATAACAGTGTGTGTGTGTGTGTTTGTGTGTGTGTGTGTTTAACTAGAAGTTGACTGAGTGGTACTAATCCTCTGGCTGCCATCTGTTGTTTGACCTCCTCCTTATCGACACACAGACAACCTCCACAGGTTCTGTGTGTGTGTGTGTGTGTGTGTGTCTGTGTCTGTGTCTGTGTGTGTGTGTGTGTCAGTCAGCCATCATGGACCAGACGAGACGGGGGGGGGGGGGGGGTTCATTAGCAAAGGCCCAGCACAGGCCTTGTTGAGGGTTAATAGGGTCGTGCTCCTGCCAAACGTGCACATGTGGGACTTATTTTAGTCCAGAGGTTAGCCTGGCAGAGGGGGTGGCTTGTTTTGGGGTTCACTTGCTTGCTAAGTGGGCATCCGTCATGATCATATTTCAGAACGCTTTCATTCACTGATTCAGGGCCAGTATCTAATTTAATGCTATTCAGGAAGCTGATTGAAATTCAGCCCATGCATCTGAAGAAACCAGTATGAAGGAATAATGAACAATTGGCATTGAGAGATTAAATACTCCTCAGGACTTTGAATCCGACCAGCTGTTGCAGCGCTTTGCGATACACGAGGGAAGTTTCGATCTTCTCCTCTAACTCTCAGCAGGAATGGGAATTTCCTCAAATTTGGAACTATTCCTTTGAAAAGAAAAACTTGATTTATTGATTGAGAAACATAATGAATGCAAATGGCATAGAGAAGGTCATGAATGGTGTGAATCACATATGGCCTTGACTTTCAATGGATATCAACCCAGTTTAACACCTATAAGGTAGACTGTGGAGTGAAGCTGTACTTCTAAATTAAAGTGACACAAATGTGTACACGGTACTAGAATTAATCTGGATATTGCAACAACGTCACATGACTTATTTCCATTGTGGTTCTGTAGTCAGGCTCATGGCAGGGTGAAGAATGGGATGGCATGTGCTATTATATCCCATTTTTACACCTAAAACCATTAGGTATTTATGTATTCTTATTCTGTTAATATCAAACATTCATTATAATAATAATAATGATATAAATAAATCACCAATTTGGAAACCAGATCAAAACTAAGGACGTCCTGGAAACATTGTATCACTATTGTAACTTACTTGGCCCTTATTGGTTAAATGTGTCATCCTTCATGCGTGTATACAGATATACCTATACTTTATATATCTTCATATAATATAACATGATCACACCTTAAAATTACTTTCAGTCGTTATTTTCTTTATATAGATTGAACAAGAAAGACACTGGTTTATTGGTGTGGATGTATATTTTATTTAGAAAGAAAGACACTTTAAACCGTTCTGGGTTTCAATGTGATCTTGACTTGAAGCAGTTATTCCAGATCTGTGATGAATCACAGGGAGTGGGCAAGCGAACCATCAGAGTCCGGAGCTGCTTCTCGTCTCACCGTGTCCTCATCAGCGCCTTCACTAACACTAACTCTACAAAGAGTCTGAAGGTGCTCAGCTTTTATGAAGGCTGAGGTAAACACTCGTCATCCTGACGAAAAATGTGATTCTTCAGTTCAAGTCCATGTATTTTTACACCCACTCTGCCGGTGTTGTTCTCTCTTTTTCCACTCTTGCGTCATGGCAGCTTGTTCTTCAACTCTTCTCGGTGATATTTCTGACGGGCTTTGTGCCGTGACTCATCCCATTTCGCTGAAGTTCTCGCCTGAAATAGGTTTGAATTGCGACAGCATCAATTTATTCCCTTTTTTTTTTCGGAGGCCGGATTTCAGCTCCTTAATGGAAAAAAGGTTGTTGCTGTGTGGAGGCAGGGATAATACGAGGTCCTGTCCTGAGCCGCTGTGTGGGATGTGTACAGTTCTGCTGTTGACAGCTTCTCTTCCGCTAGCTCTTGTCTTTATGTCCTTTTAAAATAAATCTTTTGATAAACTTTGCCGAATACGAGGACACCGCCAGAATAAAACTCTAAAAGAGATAGCATAACATCACTTTTTCAGGCTTTGTCATGAGTATATTTCACTTAACAAGTGTCAAAGGCAGAGGCGAAAAGTAAAGATGTATTCCTTTTCCGTTTTTGGGAACACTCCACAGAACATCCGGCCTTGACACAATAGCACCCCAGTCCTGGCAGGTATGGACGGCTCCTCTCGGCGGTGTTTAAATCCCACAGCGGGACAAGCATCCAAGGCCGGTCCCTTCTCAACACACCAGACTTGTCAGTGATTTGTGTAGTGTCTAATTTGTTCTCCATATGGCGCATACACACACGCATGCATGTTGTCTAATTCTCCATACACACTGACTCACGCGTACACACAGCTGAGCTGAGAATATAAACTGGGCCTCCTGCGCCCTACATCTGTCTGTCAAAGTGGTGTTTGCAGAGAAAGGTGCAGGTTGGCTGTCCCCATCATCCAGCATTTATCCACTCGATTGCATTTAATGAGTCGCATGGGATTCATCTGTCTCCAGGTTAAACAGGAAGGCTGGTATTAGAGGCGAGGTGGGAAACGAGTGTGCCTGCTCTGTGCCAAAAACCCTGCGTGTTGGCTTTATTAGAGCGTCACCTCTGATTAAACCACTTCAGAGGAAGGCTGGTTTGTCTGGTGATGGCACCTCAAATGGGTGGGGGCTTTGATGTGGAGGAAATAATTCCTGACTGGGGAAACAGCAGCGAGGAGAGGCCACATCATCAGTGGATGAGTTTGAGGAGATGCAGAGGCAGAGCATTTCTCCCCCCAGAATGATGGAGAAGGAGGGAGAGGGAATGAGATGGTGAATGAAGAGTGTGGCCTGTTGCACCAGAAGGAATGATTATCTTTCCACACCACTTTGAAGTCCCTCTTTCTCTGCCTTTTTTTTAATCTCACTTTCATATTGATTTACATCTTCCTACCTTTTGTAGTGCAAAAGGCAACCTCACTTTAATTTGAGCTAATGAGTTTTTTGGGATGAGGCAACGTTTTTCAGGTGAAAATTTGCAATGCAAGTAGTGTGGATAGAATCATTTGGAAAAATAGGGCAGCAGGACGAATTTAGAGGATTATTTTTGGTTTGAAGAAGCTCTTTCTTCTCCAATAATAAGGCACAGAAAGAGACGAAATGTAAGACTGTAAGGCAGAAATTATACCAATTAGAAAGTTCTTGTAGTTTGGCCTAACAATGACGGAATTATCAAAGGACTTTCACGTAGGGCTATCACGTTTTTCTTTTCTTTTTTTGAGAAGAAAGAAAGTAAAATGTAATTTCATAAAAAAAAAAAAAAAACTTGATACATAATTAATTTAAATATTGACTTTTAGGAAGATATATTTAACACATATACAGTGGATTTTCAAAGTTTCAAACTCCTGCAACCTTCAGATCTTTGCAATAATCCATTGAGTGTGCTTTTTTAAAAATACGTCTGATTTATCGCTCTAGCATCTCAGCTAAGTCTGAGGAGTTTTAATCTCTCGTGGATAAAACAAATTCAATTACATATAAATAAACCATTTAATAACATTAAATGATTAAGTAAATTTGATTAAAAAGGATCAAATAAAAGGAATTGAAAGAAAAATATAAAAATACATCTTAATGCAAAAACCGAGGCTAACAGAACAATTTCATCTATTGATTATGTGATTCAAATGTTCTACTTTCAGCCTCATGGATACTGTATTTTGTGACTAGGACCCCTTGGCTGCTTCTGAACTCACTCCCTTGTTAACTCATTCACTGATCCTCCATAGACGGATACATTCTCTAATCATGTTGTGTGTACAGGCACGTGACCGTAATTATCCCGTCAGTGAAATATTGATATCGGGTTTCATGCTTTCGAACTTCAAACCTCCAGAGCATTAGACAACTATTTCCACGGATTGAGAGTGAACTGAACTTCATACAATCAGCTATAGAGCTAAGTGGATTGACACCCTTGTTATTGTGGTTAATTAGGCTACACATGTGTTTTTCTGCTGTGGCTTCTCCAAATGTCTGCTATGAAAATGGTGAAAATATCCAACATTTTGTTTCACTTTCTCAACTAAGAATATCGCTGTCTCCTTCATTTTATTGAATCTTCAGTAGCGTTGTTTTATTTTTTTATCAATAACTTGAAAAGAAAAATTGAAAAGAAAAATAGATGAATGGATAACAAACTAATCTGCAGGCCTAATACAATTACTGCTCCCCTTGTTCTCTGTTCTAAAACGCAGCTTCTAATGAGATCTAATCAAGCTTCCAATTTCCCATCAGTGCCTCAAATCAAGCAATTAATTCCGGCGTCACCATTTTTCACAGAAAGAAAACATATTCTCCTCATTTAAAAGTCTCAAAAAAGTCAAATCTTCTCCATTTCATACTGAACGTCAGAGTTCATTCCGATGCTCATGCAGGCTTATGTGGCTGGATTCAGCACAGCTTCATCTTTTTGCTTTCTTTTTTTTACTATAATACCACAAAAATGAATAACTGATGGCCATAATTTCCAACAGCAGATTTTCCTATGCTCCATTGTTTTGAGGTTTCCCAGTCTTCCTTGTTTAATAAACTACACGATCTAGTATGCAGCTGACACAAAGCAGTGTGCAGCATGGCAGCGCTCCAGATCACTGCTGGGTCTTTCTGGACATTCGTATTTTCTCTGTGTCCGAGCCTGGCTGGGGCCGGGCCAGTGGTTGACAGCAGATGATCCCTTCTTTAATGAGATTTTTTTCCCCTCTCCCCTCTGTCTCGCTTCATGGCGCCACAAAGAAATCATCTTAGGCAGATAGAAGCCCTGGACCGTGAAAAAAGCCTGGACACTGATAGGACACCAGCATGGAGATAGACAGGGGGGGGAGGAGGAAGGGAGGGATGGAGGGGACGGGGAGAGGGAAAGGGAGAAATGATAGTCATTGTCGTCCACTGACAGATGCCTAATTCCCCCCTCTCACAGCTGAACTAGTTGTCAGTCAGATCCTGATGTTCATTTCAGATATGATAGTGATTAAGGTTTGTCCTCGTGGCTGACACATCAGCCCGGAGCGACATCCCGCTGCTCCTGTTCCACGTGACATCGGCTCATGACAATGCATAATTTATGTCGTTCATGTGAGGACTTTGTAATTATGTGCGTTTGTCATGTACAGTACATTTCAGTTGTCAAGGTGACGATCAGATTTCATTCCCAGTTGATTGAGAGCAAGATCTTAGATTTACAACACGTGTCACGCTCAATCCTCCCACCCGTCCTTCCACTGCTCATCCATCACACCGAGCTTATGTACTTGGACTTATATTTAACATCCTTCCAACCATCCTTTATGTCCACCTGCTGTTCCGATTAATGGAGGGCTGGAGCCAGTTCACAGCGTGCCGGAGGAAGAGTTGCAGACAGAGCGAGGGAGGAGAACAGACAAACACATTCAAAGTTACGGGCCAGGTTAGAAGCTACTGAACCTGCTTGGCTTTTGACTGTGGGAGGAAAGTTTGATTTAACAAACTGAATGACTTGTGTCTTACTTGTCCCACATCCTTGAGGCACTTTATGTTATTCTATTTTATTTTGTATTAATTGGTCTGTTATCCACCACTTCGGGGAGATATCTCAGCTATTAGTCAGCTATCAGATGGATTGCCACACGTCTTTGTGTTGTACCATAATGAGCTTTGAGACATCAACTTTTTGTTTCCCATCAGTGAAGTTCTTTATTTTTTCCAATTCTCCTGCACAACTCGTTTGTACTTTGTGTTCAGTGATAATTGGTAAATCATCAATCATGTAAACATGTCAAACTAGGAATGTGATGATTGTTAACATTATCATCAGCATGTCAGCATTATCATTATGAGCGTGATAACATACCAATATTATCTCCAAGGGCTAAAAGAGCTGCCATAGGGTGGCTGCAGACTCTCCATTTTAATATCACATTGCATATACACTTTAAATATATAACCACTGATATTTACTAGTACTTTCCAAACATACAATACGCCGATCTTCACAGCTTCTCGGGCACATTCGCTGGTGATTTCATGAATTTCCACTCTAACAGAGTGCAAGACTCTATCTAATTAGAACCTAATTACCCCGAACGCATGTTAACACCAGATGTATGGGGGTCATTTATCTGTCTGTTAATCTAGCCATCTATCTAACCATCATACAGCCAGACAGCCCCCCTCCCTCCATTGTGACTGATGACTTCTGCTCAGCGCCAACAAATCATAATGAGCCCATCTGACAACCTTTATGGTGCTTTTACAGCCTGAAAGCAAAAGCACAAAGGGGGAAGTCTCTCAATGGAAACATGAGGAAATTCACCGCAAATGACTTTCTTTATTGTTTGCAAGAGAATGTCTGGGAGGGATGGAGGAGGACGAGGAGGAGGGGAGGTGGCGGTGAGAAGAAGATGATCTTCTCCTAAATGTCCTTAAATGTAATGTAAATGTAAATCTTCAGGTTTGTAGATGTTTTCTTGATGATGAGTTCACCACATCCTCACCATTGTTATAATCCTACTGTGTGTGTGTGTGTGTGTGTGTGTGTGTGTGTGCTTGCATCATCGCTTGTGAGGTCTGATTTTGAACTTGTCGCTTTTCGAAAGCCTCCTTGATGATTCCTTTGTTCCTCCTCTTTCCCTTTCTCTCTAGTAGCGTAGCTTCCTCGGAGGGAGAGGGCTTGATATATGACATCTGCTTGACAAGAATTGGATTCTGGACATCCCTAGTGGCAAATGGAAATGCATCTCTGGTATTTTCTTCATGCTTTGTGCTTCCAGATTGAGGGATGGGGCTTCTGAGAGGGAGGAAGGAGGAGGTTTGGATTGAAAAAGCAATGACGAAAGATCATTCGCTTAGGAAAACACACTCCTTCACTCTGTGAACTATTGGCAATTCCGACAGGGACAGAAGAGGGAGTACGGGGAGAAGGAGGAAACCGGAGAGGAAACTGGAGAAATACGAAGAGAGGCTGTGAGAGAATCACCTAATGAGAAGTGGAGGGAAAGTGAGGCTATAAAGAGAGAGGAAGGCCAACATCAAGCCTCGTTAAACTTACAGGCTGCTGCCAGAAAGCTTATTGCCTTGTTTCCATCTGAGTGATAGACCGTCTTAAACTCCTGTCTTCCTCCAGTATCCACTTCGACTCTGTTTCCTGTCTAAATGTGGGCCGCATCCACCGATAGTCCAGCAATTAGGCACTTTGGCAGCATTCTGTCGAATCAACTAAAGAGAAGGGATTTCCTTTGTCTCGTTTATTGACCCCTTTTTACCCGCTGTATTCTGTTGAATGTTTAGTTAGAATCCAGAGGATGTTAAGACCATATGCCTCGAACGGCTTATTGATGGAACAAGTGGCTTTGCTTCCTCGCAAGAGAGGCTGATATACGACATCTGGTTAACTTGAACTGGACCGAGCACATAAGAGGAATCCAAGGAAGAGGAGCAATGGCTACTGCTGAGGAATTTTGACATTTTATCTGCACTCGATATGTAAAGTGGGGGGGTTGTCGTGACTGCACGGTTGTGATGCTAACGCAGTGGCAAAACCCGTCCATCGACAGACAGACATATAAAGACAAGTACTTAAAACTGCTCTGTTATCAACAGAGCAGTTTTGTAACCAACCAAGGATTGTTGAGGTATTTCAGTCTGGAAGTGGTCAGCCATCACTGACTGAATGGAGATCCACGTTGGGCTACACCACCATGTCAATTAAATTGAAAACATAATTTCAAATTAGTCATCCGTCTCTTGGTTCTGATGAACGGCTCAGAGTCTGGACGAGCGGTGTTTGTGTGCAGACATGCAGTGATCGAATTATGCAGTAATGGTAAGTGGGTGCTATCTTATTTTCCATTTAATTTCCCCAACTTAAAAACCGGCCCTGCCCCCCCGTGCTCATCCTTAAACAGTGTCTGCATTATGCATGGCCCAGAAAGTGTATCGTAGTAGAAATGAAATATGCATGAGCCCTTGTGCTTTGACTCCCCTCCCCTTTTCCTCCCCTCCCAAAGGTAGGGATCGTTTTGTGTTGTCTGATTGTGTTAGGGGCTAGGATCAATGAGCCGCTCTCATGGGTGGGTGTATGCACCCATCTGGGTGCTTGTGTGTGTTATATTCTTCCAATGGCAGCGGACATAAAAGACAGAAAGAGAGGTTTGCTGAGCGGACGGTGGTGACGGAGAGAAGTGCAGGATGAAAGGGTGGAAATAAAATGCATACGGACTGAAAGGCCAGCGTTCGCAGGAATCAAAGAGTAAGAAAAAGTAGAGCAAGGGTGGAAAAAACAAGTGCGACAGATCATCAAGCAGAAGGAGAGTCTTCTGGGGGATGTCAATAAAAGCAATATGCACTGATTGATTGTGTCACTGTGTAACACAGACCTGATCCCTGGAGACCGTGTGGTGGAGGGAAGAGGTGGGGGCCTCAGCTGTTGTCAGAACAGGAGGCCACGCGCCCGTTTTGGAAGCTCTCCAGAAATCCCATATTGTGAAGCCACAGTCGCCACAAAGGGAGCGCCTCCATTTTGTGGGATTTAAAAAAAAATAATTTTTGCTCCTCCACCCTCTTCTCAATTTACATTTGTACTTGTTTGGGTGCTCAAGAGAGTGAGGCGATGGCTTTTTAATGTGTGTGTGTGTGTGTGTGTGTTTGGTGAGAGGTTTAGATTTAGGGTGTGATGCTTGGAACCATTTACCGAATGAGGTTTCGTCGTTAGGATCTGCATGGCATGAAGCTTTCAGCCACAGCTCATCAGTGTGGCGGTGGTGATAAACATCTCGCCCACGCAGACCCACAGCTGTAAACACACACACACACACACAACCTGACGCAGACGAACAGACTGTGCACAGATGACACAAACTTTTATGGAGAATTTTTTTTTGGGAAAAAAATCTGTTTAGAAATGTGTGGTTAGATCATAAATTACAGCTTGAGTGAGAGATGCTTGCATTATTCGGAAAGTGCCGACTATCCCGGTGCATCGCCATGACACACACACACAAATATGGCCCCACACACAGATAATCCAAACAGGTCAGGGTTCACTCAGGTCATGGCCTAATCAGACATGGCTGGGTTAGTGTGTGTGTGTGCGTTTGTGTCTCATTTCATGATACCTTCTTTCTGTAATGAAATGGCGTGTTTAAGTCACAATAGGAAAACTGCAGATTAACTGTCTGCAATCAAAGCCAGCAGTTGATTACTCAGCTAAGTGTGTGTGTCTGTGTGTGTGTGTGTGTGTGTGTGTGTGTGTGTCTGTGTCTGTGTGTGTGTGTGTGTGTCCCTGGGAGGCTGTGTGTGTGTGTGTGTGTGTGTGTGTGTGTGTGTGTCTGTCCCTGGGAGGCTGTGTGTGTGTGTGTGTGTGTGTGTGTGTGTGTGTGTGTGTGTGTCTTTAAGACTCCCGCTGAGGGGTAATTCTCGATTGTTGATGATGCAATGTCTCTGACTGGAATCTGATTCACCAAACAACTGACATTTTAGACAATTTGCAGATTGCTCAAAAACAGATAACATATTGAGTGTCCAGAATTAAAGGGGCTGATTGGAAACATTAAGGGAGAAACTTTGTTAGATACATTTGGCAGATCATTTATATACTGTTAATAAGGAATAACAGTGGCATAAGAATAGACCCCTGGGGGACACCATATTGCAGTAGGGCTTTGCGGGTTAGGGTTTGTAGAATTAGTGTGTTTAAATTGGGCAATAAGGAAAGGATAGTAGTGGTGGTTAAAGGAGACAAGCTTCCGATTGGGTTGAATAATTGGCTAAAAGAATAACATGGTTTTAGATGTACAAATCTTACAGTGTATCATCCTAAATATCATCTGTTGGATCTTTGCTGTAGCACTTTTTTTGTGCTAACCAGATTGTCATTGTCCAGTACATTTTGTGTGCCCCGGGAGTGACCCCGAGAAGTAGTAACTGTATAGAAAATTGTAGAGTGAGTGTCAATAAACAGAAATTTAAATTAAAAGAAATGTTTCCATTCAATATATTGAATGGAAATATATTAAATATATTATATTTATATATTTAATATATTCAAATATTATATATGTATTACTGTATTCCCTCTACACCTCCCGGAAAGTATATATATATATATATATATCACTTTGACGTCATTATAATGTCTGCAGAGGTCTTTGTAATTCACCACTTGCACCCTTCATCCTTCATTCTCATGAAAAAAAAAAAAATGCAATGGGAATGAGAACAAATGTGTTTTTAATGTGCCGCCTTCCTGTTTGGTTTGACTGACATCCACTGTGCACAGGTTATTAGCTGATGTGTACTCTGCTGCAGCTGGACCGCACAGTTAATGATGACACAGTGACTAACTGGGGAGACGATGAAAGTGTGTGTGGGAGTGTATGTGAATGTACCATGCATAATTGTGTGTGTGTGTGTGTCCACTCTTCCCCAGAGGTTTAAGATGTATTGAGGGAATGAGGCCGATTGATAGATGAGACCAAAAGAGAGAAGAAGAGAATAATAAAAGAAACAGAGACCCCTTATGAACTTCATGGCTTGATCTTACACTGCCGTGTGTGTGTGTGTGTGTGTGTCTGTGTGGCAATGCTTCTTCACTGTAAGCAGGAATGTTCATAGGCTTTGCAAGTAGAACAGCTGGGCGTTGTGAAATCCAAGCCTTCCTCTAAGTAGATGGATTGTCCCTAGAGAGCTCACCTAGGATGCTGTTAACTCCCACAGGACTGTGTGTGTGTATGTGTGTGTGTGTGTGTGTGTGTGTGTGTGTGTGTGTGTGTGTGTGTGTGAGTGAGAGAGAGAGAGTTAAATAGTGATTGGCTGCTGAGTTATTGTCAAAGCGGCAGACAGCATCTCTCCTCTCTTTTTGCCTGCACTTCTCTCCTTTCTTCCTCTTGTTTCCTCACTTTTACATTCCTCTCTCCTCCTCTTCTCGTCTCGGCCCTCGAGCAGCTCAAACAGATCGGAAACAGCTGCGAAAATTATTCCAGCTAACTAGGGCCGATCTTGGCTTCTCGGTTAGTTGCGGTGCGATGCTCCAGACCCTGCCTCGAAAAATCCCCTCAAAGTGTGCAGTTTGTGTGCATGTGTCTTTCTACAGCAATGGATACCAGCGTTGCTGCCAAAAGGCTGGCTGCCAGGCCAGAGAGAAGAGAAGAGCGGGTGCAACTCCCTCTTCTCATCGCTCTCTATTTCAGTATCTTGACTTCTCTCCCGGTCACACAGTCCATTTATTCTCCTCATCGCTTTGTTTTTATTCTCCTTCAAACAAAAGCACAAATATTGCCGGTCTGTCTCTCTATTCTTTTTTTCCCCTTCCATCTTTCTTTCCCTTTTCTATATTGCTCTTGGCTGAAGTCAGCTTGCGGTCTTCGGCCTCACCGCTCTTCCCATCGCCCACCTCTCAGCGAGAGAGAAACGCAGCCAAGCCAGTAAGCCGAGGCTACTGACAGTCAGAAACCATGAGATGACGAGGTCTCTGCTGAGCTGTGTGGACATGCCGGGTCACAAGACACATTCCAGGCCTTTCTGTGGCTACGTGTGATAAGCGTGGCCTTGGGTGTCTAGGAAGAGATTTCAGAGAGATTTCATTATTGCAAGGTTGTCTTTATCTTTTCATCGAAGAGAGTCCATTTCCATCCGAGGGTTTCAGAGACGGGAGTTTTTCTCTCACAACGGAGCGTGTCATTTTTACGCTGAACATTCCTCATCGTGTCTGTAATTAGCCACAGTTAATTTTCAACATGGCTTAAATGACTCAAATAGTTATTATATATAATTTGTTACTATTAGCTTGTTATCACTTTTATGTAGTCATGATTTTTTTTATGTTAATTTTGTGTTTCCTTATAACATTGTGAAATTGTAACATTATTTAGGTGGAGGCTTCAACTAAGCCCACTGGGTTTGTTATTTGTATTCTTTGTCATTCGTTGTGTATTTTTTTTTATTGTGCAAAATAAATAAAATAATAACTTTAAAAATAGCTGCAGCTGTCTTTGTGAGACTTATGTTCTGGCTTGTTCTATTTTGTTCTGCAAGACTACCACAGCAACCTTGATTTGTACAGGTAGGCATGGCAACTGATCATTTCCCTCCCTCTGTTACTTCTCTACATTTGCAGAGACTCCATCACATTCACATACATTTGGCATCATGTTCGGTCTATATGATCCCTGTAAATGCAATATTCACTCTTCGTTTTAGCTCTGTTTTGGTCTCCTCCAACTCCTGAGTGAAATATCTGGCTCTTAAGCTGCTAAAGGTATGCTATGGGTTGCTAGCATGGTAATATATGCAGATTTTTTAAATTAATAATCAAACACACATGTCTTATAGTCTTATACATGTCTTACCAAATCAGAAATAACTTGGTTTTCTTATTTTTAAACATATGAGTCTGTTGGAACACATCTTGTTGTAAATATCGTCACAGCAGTGTGTGACTGAGTGATTAACACTGGCATGTGTAAAAATGTAGGCCAAAAATAAATTGATATGCAAACTATGTGTTTACAGAATCAGCTGTCTGCTGCTAACGTGATTTAGGCCTCTTCCTCAAAACAATCATCTTGTGTTGTTGGAGCTTTTTTGGCTGCCTCAGCGCTGCTCTTGCTTCGCCTCTGGCCCTCCCTTTCTCCGTGGGATCACAGGATTGATTGATACCTTCATTTGTTCCTGAAGGGAAGAGGGGGATGAGTACATGACTTATCCTCTGTGTGGATGGAGGGCCATGGGGATCTTTCTTTTTTTTTTGTTTCGCTTCCCTCTTCCTGGATGCACTCCAGGCCCCTTTTCATGCACATTTGGTGTTTAACAGTGACAAATGATGTCATTTTGTTTTAAAAGCATTAGGTCAGTCATTAGGAAAGTGACGTGTGGGGGGCTTTCTTTGTCGCAAGAGAGGTCTCGCATGCACTCAGGTGGTGGTCTGGTCATTTCTCCCATTTTCCTTCTGTGCAAATGGCACCGATTTTGCCCGGCACAGCGGGGTGATTCTCAGCATATTTTGGGCATGATTGTAAGCTTTCGTCCCAGATTTGAGTGATGTGGACTGCAGCAGTTCAGTTTCCATAGTAGCAGGAAAGGAAACATGACACGTCGTGGCTTGTTGCCTGTAACTGATTCTATCTACATAAGTGCTGTGAGACAATGTGTGTCTTTAAGGCTGCTGACTAGCATGCCTCAAACATCATTTTCATCTTTTGTCTCTCCCTTTGTGCAAATGGAAATGCGACGTGAATACCTGTGAATCCTGAGGAGAAAACAACCCGAGTCTTTGTTGTCAGGTGTGGACAGGAGCCGCCTCTCTTTGCTGCGGCGGCGGCGCCTGTTCTCCAGCATTCCCTCGGGTCTTCCAGCTGTGCGTCTGGCCATGCGGCGCTCCTGAGAACAGTAGGTGCACAGTGTGAGTGCCACAGAAGAAGTGATGACATTCTGCCCACATCACAGTCGCTGACAGTGCCAGAAAGCTCGACCTCGGACTGCGTGGAGATGGATCACTATTTCCTGTGTTCACTCTCCCTCGCCGTTCCTCTTCCTGTATTTATTTGACATATGACTGGCAGGCAGGGATGGGGGCTGAAATTTCCCTTCAGAGTCGGCCATTTTGGGCTATGGTTAGTTTAGGATTTGGAACCCTGAGACTCATAACAAGGTCGCAGTCAACTTGGGCTGATTTAAGTTATCCGCTGCTCACTGAATGCACAACTTTTACAGAGGAGAACTTTTGGAAAGTGCTGTAGCAGATGTTTCCATAGACTGCTGCCCCTGTGGATTTAGAGGAGGGAGAGTAGACTGATTGACTGCTGACGAGGGAATGCTACACCAGTGCTCTCTATAAACCTAAAGATCAGTCATTTTACAGCTGAAGACACATAATAAGCATTAAAAGGTAATTCAGCGAAACACAGTTTTTGTGTTCGTACATGCGTCAACGACATCTATTGGTGTTTCACCTGCACCTACAGCCAACTGACGAGGTACGTTCATCTGCTACCACATATATTGGAAACATGAGGTTAACGAGATTCATAATTGTAGCCTCCAAATGCATTGTCTCTTAAAGGTCCGGATGCTTATGATTATTGATGATTCTGAACTTAAAATCTTAAAATTGCTAAATCTGATTGCAAAGTATAATTTCATTTGGTCGTCCACTGTGAGTTTGCTTTTGGCATTTTTATGACTTTATAATCTCAGAGAATATATGTGAGTTTTTTCTCGTAAATGTATGACATGACAGTTAAATCTCATGTAAAATATGCATGTTTTTTGTATCGTAAATGTACCACTTTAATCTCATTTAATCCGCCTGAGGCCACACATTTGTGTATATTAGCATATTTCCAGTGACTTAATATGCTGTGTGAAAAATTTGCTCCACTTTTTGGTGGAACCTAGATTTAAAGGTGAAATCAGAATAATTGATTACATGATAACTAAGCAAACTCCATCCAATGACCGTGTTGAAACTAGCAAGGCTAGGTCTAAAGCAAAGACTCCACCACTCCTCACAGAACATCACAGAACTCCAGCAGCAGCTCACAGGATGTCCGAGCTTCCTACCAGATCGGGATCGCTTGCTCTCTCTCAGAAAACAGTGCAGGTTTTGTTCCGCACCAATATTGTGGTCTAAAGTTTGTGGAAATCTTGCCCGTGTCCTGATTCCTCATGTCGCCACAAACCTTCTTCCGTCGAAAGTCGACTTCCTGTTCCCACATGATGTCAGTGCAGAAAGCTGCCAGAACATTTACAGGTTGAGTGCATGTGGAGAAGGAGCTTAGGAGAAAACGCTGACTGCTGTTGACAGGCGGTGGGAGGGTTTAATGTTGTGGACTGTTTGCCCTCTCAGCATCCAGCTTGGTGGTCACCCCTGATTTAATTCGTCTGACGAAAAACTCTCGGTCTCTCATTTCCTCTTGGTCTTTTACTCACACTCGCCGCTCTCCTCCTCATCATCACCTCAGCAAGGCATCTGTTTCTCTCTCTCTCTCAATCTGAGAGAGATGAAAACAGAATTTTTCAATTAGAGGGGGTGCGGTTGAGAGTGTTTGCTTCAGGCTGCCGCACCGCTGCTGCTCTCTGCCCCCACTGAGATCCCCCCGTCGTTTAGTGCGTTTCTTCCCCCCCTCTCTGCCTCATTCCCAGCACAGCCGGGGGGGAAGCGGGAACCGGTGAGTAACTTTTAAACATTTTCAACCCCTTCATTCAGCCGCCGATTCGTTCGTGCCAACTTCCGAGGCACTGATTGTTGGAGAAGTGTTGTCTTTGGCAGGGAGTCAAAGACCCCCCCGGGTGGTGTAAATTCAGCATTTTGACACCCCTTAGTTATTGGGTAGTTTTCTTATGGACACTGTAGAACTATCTTGACGATTTAGGAGTGTTTTGTTTTTGGGAGGGCACGCATACCGCGACAATTTCAGCAACGGACTGAGCGTTCTCTCTGACATCTTTTACAGTGAATTACGACTGACCAGTGACAACTGAGTAAAAGTGCCACTTGAATTTTGTCTTTCCATTCCCTAGGGTGCTGCTTTGTCGGGCTGCCAGTGCAGTTGTCAGGAGTGGGTGGCGTTATCTTTAGACAAGGGGGGTGGGGGTGGAAGTGAGAAAATGAGTGTCGGGGGAGAGAGAAGGGGAAGAAAAATGGCTCAAAGTATAGTGATGGAGGTAGAGGAAGAGGGGGAATTAAAAAAAGCGACTGAAGGGAGAAGAGGGAAAGGCAGTGGAGAGGCGGCGCCTCGTCATCTCAGCTGTTGCGATTTAAGTGGGCTGACAGCACAGAAATCTCCCAGCATCTCACAGCTGTGCGACATGCCTTCCCCTTTTTATTTTTAACCCGCACACTTAAATTAGGCTTGCCGGGTCCGGGCAGCGTGCAGACTATTGTCTCCCAAACTCTGCATAGTGTGTTTGCCGGTGTCTCGGTGTGTCCGTATCTGTGCATGCATGTCAGAGCCGGCGAGTTTCTCTGTCAGACAAATCGAGGGCTCGGCTGAAGCCTCCACTGCATGTCCTGTCATACGTGACAGCTTTAAGGACGGTTTACATGTGTGAGATCCCAACCGTCTTTATTGACCGTGTGTCCGTAAATTGCATTCCACACAGACATGTTGCCAGCTCTGTTGATGGCACCCTCGTGTGAGCGGCTGGTAAAAGACTAACAGGGGGGAGGAGGCTTGACTTTAGAGCTCCTGCAGCCTCCTGAGAGCAGCTCGCAGTGTCTCTGCACCTGGGAGGCGAGCACCCACCCATGGCGCCGACACCTAGAAAAAAACGGCCACCGTTGACTGATTTAAACGTGTTGCCAGGGAACATATTGTGTGTTTCTGTGTAGGAAAATCATATCATCCGTGGAATTACTAGATTGATAAATGGATTCGTTGACAGTTGCGGGAAGAGCTGCCCTCTCATCCTGTAACCACGTCCTTCCAGACTTCAAGACAAAACATCCCAAACTTCAAAGATTCTCCGGAGCAGAGAAACATTTCAAATCTGCTGAGCTAAGTGAAGCAGAAGGAAGACGAACGTTTCAGGGTCAGGGAGGGAAAGGGAGGGAAGGGAGGGGGGGGAATGGAAAACAGAGAGATGAATGAATTAGCTTCTGCAAGTTGATCTTTAGTTGCTCCTCAGGCGATGAGTGTGGCAATTGATTCGGTAAGCGGATGGTCTCCTCCCCCAGCCTTCCTCCTGCTGCCAGACGTACCGCCTGCATTCACGTGCTGTCAACCAATCGATGTGAAGGAGGTGGCTCACAGCGGTGTATCAACTAGAGCTGTATTGATTAGTTCCAATGATTTTAATCCTAATTATGTTTCATCATTTGAATCTCTAAAAAGGGTAATCCGTGCTCCGGATAAAGATTGTACAATTATTGCTTACTTTTTAATCACACCCCTCTCTTTTTAATTTCCAACATCTGTTATTTGTGAAGAGTCAACACTATATAAATGTTCATCTTTGGGTCAGCTGTGAATATTCCTCGACAGCCATGCTAACTCTCTGTTAGCTCTGTCAGGCTGCACCAAACTAATGGACAGATTTAAAGCTCTTACAATTCATCCAGATATTTCATGCCACACCATCCAGCAGTGAGACATTTTGAAGATGTCTGTGGAGAGAGGAGACAGGAAACATCCCCTTGTGGAGCTCTGTCTTTTCCCCGTCTTCCCTTTTTTGTGTTGCGTCCTCCTTGCTGTGCTCTCTCCGTGGATCGGGGGACAGTGCAGAATCTGTACTTCATCTTCATCCAGCGCCAGACAACATCAGTCTTGGGACATTTAGCGAGACGTACATTCCCAGGCTGGCCATCCGAGGGATCAGACAGGAGAAAACTTGAATGAAATAACAGAGGAACTGGATAATGAGGATGCGTCGTGAAACTCGTTCAGCCCCACTGAATTAATTAAAATAAATATATCACCCTAATTTGAATCAAACAACAGATTGCAATTATAGTCTCTGGTGTGCTTAGGCATCGTTATCAGCCCCGGCCCGTCCTCATCTTTGTCGGGACACACAGATAGAGCTCTGGAGACGACCAGAGGCGAAGAAGTGAGGCCAAAAAAAGCAGGCTGCCACTCAACTCGGCCAAGCTTGGCGACTGATAAGGTCGACCGCGGGGAGAGGTCTGCACTCAGGAGCTGTCCATCAAGCACAAGAGCCTGCTTCCCTCCCCTCTTCACAAGAGAGTGATGGGAGTGATTAGGGGGGAGGAGTCTGAGAGGGGAAGATGGAGAGGAAGGGAGACAGATATAGAGTGGCTTGGGAATAAGAGGATTGAAGCAAATTATAAAGAGAGAAGGGAGGCGGGTCACAGCGAGAGAGAGAGAGAAATGGACCAGGACAGAATCCATGAAACCATAAAAGATTTGTAAAATGAGGAGGAAGTTTAAATACAGCAGCGAGAGAAGGGGGGGATGGGTGATGGGTGTCTGCGAAGAATGTGACAGTCCTGTCGCGTGGCAGCCAAACAACTCGTCTTCAACAACGCTGCTTACTGTAGCAGCACGCCGGGATGATCTCAGCCGAGCCGGCCAGAACAACCTTCTCCATTTTCTTCCATGTCAACCACAACTTCATGCTCAGTTCTCATTTTCTTGCTTGTTTCCTGCCCAAAGCCTTCATTAGGTTACAGAGATTAAGTCAATTACCATAAAAATCTCATGGAAATCAAGTCATTGTCACGCTGAGACCCGGACGCAACAATAGCGCTTTTGTTTCGAGGTTCGAGGATTTTTTTTTTTTTTTTTTGCAAACGCAACCCCAATTCAAAAACGAAATGTGTCGGTCCAAGGTGACCGGGTGAAGTGTCGGAGCCCTCGGTATCCTCTGCTTATGAAGAGGGAAATAAGTCTCTCTTTTTTTTGCCTGTGCCGTTTTTTTTCAACAGCGGATGGACGCGTCACTCTGAGTAATTTGTGTCGTTGATAGCACATACACAAAGAGAGAAATATGTTCAGACTCGCCCCGTCTTTTTTCATTTTCCCCCCCCTTGTTCCTTTTCTCTCCCACTTAAGTCATCAGTGATCAAAGAGGCCCCAGATGTTGTTCTTCACCTATCTCCTTTCACCATCTCCTGACATTGTTGTGAAAGTGGCCCCCGAGTAGCGTTCATTTAGCTGAGGGCTGCCTCCGGTCCTGCAGCGTTCATTACACATGAAGAGATGGATCGGAGTTTCATTGGATGCTGAGCCTCCTCACATCTCTCAGGGTTAATAAGGAAAACGAGACGGCAGCTGAGCCGCAGCGTTAGCGATGATCTAAGTTGATGTCGCTCCACACCTCCCCTTGTTTTTCCGTCATGTTCGGTCAGGAACACAGAGCCCGACACACCACCGCTGTCTGTGGAAAAAAGTTTCACGGTGGAAAATTTGGCAGTGGAAATTCTTCTTCTGTTTTTGATCCATCTGCTGCATGCGCCACAAAACAGAGCTATTTTTGGTTTCACAGCGAGCAGCGGAAGTGCCAGCTCTCACACAGTTCATTAAAGTCCTGATGGAGGATAATTATGAACTGAATCACAGCAAGAGGAATGCTTTTTCATGCTCGTTGCTGATAGCATTTCCTTCATGTTTGCCAATTCTCTAAAGCCTTCAATCTGCATTCACTACGTTGTTCTCACCTGGAGAGCATGGTTAAGCCTTCGCTCAGGCTATGTGGTGGCAGCTTCTCCGCTGTGACCTCAGCCGCTGAGTTCAGGGTCATGTGTTAATGCTTCAGTGTCATATGTCTCCTGCTCGGGTCACGCTGAGCTAGTCCCAGAGGTATGGCCGCTATGTGGGATAAGCACGGAGAGTGAAAAGGGCTGGACAGTAGTGCTCTGTGGACTATATAACTGTCAGCTTGATCAGTGTCATAGATGGCGAGAGCGAGATACGTAGAGACACATCAGTTAATCTTCCCAGAGAATGTTTTTTTTTCTTTTTTTTATATGAATTCATTTAAATGGCTGAATATGGTCCAAAATCCAAGCGGTTGAACATGACAGTGGCCCTAACGTGGGCATGTAAGCTGGCATCGCTGGATAGCTCCTGGGCTGCCTGGGAACTTTTCCCCTGTCTCTATGGCGACGTGCAGAGAACTGAGACTTGTCTCTGCTCTCCTTTTATCCTTGTTTATAATGCCAAGTTGCCATAAATACAGGATTTCAGGGAGCACTTATGGTAATACACCCAGTTTGTGGGGCAACAAAAGCTTTAATTAGGCCGAATGCCAACCATATGGGACAGCAGGTAGGCTCTCCACTCGTGTGGTCCAAACACACACACACACACACACACACAGTAGAGATTCAGAGGGTTAGGAAAATGATGTAAAGGGCAAAGCACCAGATTCTGTGCTGCAGGCTCCTCTTTATGATTTGTATGCCATGGAAAAGATTGAAACCTCCCTGGGTGTTGACAGGATATGAAAGGCAAACAACTCCCTCTTACAGGGGCATTTTTAGAAATCCGCTCATTTGCTTTCTTTCCAAGAGTCAGGTAGAGCTACAGTCAGGAGCCGATTAGCTTAGCTTAGCATAAAGACCGGAGTCAGGGGGGGAACCCGCTCACCTGGTTCTGTCCAAAGTTCACAAATCCGCCTACCAGCACCTCTAAACGCTCACCAATCAACACGTGTGGTTTGTTGAGTCTGTACACAAACAGAAATGTCAAAGCAGTAATTTGCGGCTTAAGGGGAAGAGGTGTAACTGTTCCTTGATGAATAACCGTTTATCCGTCCGCCCAGTGTGTCTGTGCAGCGTCTTTTCTATGACATCATCGCTGTGAGAACCCTCTGTTCCCAGTTGTTGCTGCCCATGAAATAGGTCCAGCGTGTAACGTCCCGTAAAACCTCAAATTGTTATTTATGTCAAATAGAGCAGGCTTTAACTTAAAGTAGAGAGGGTGGTTAGCGACATTGCAGAATTAACACGGGGAGTTGGGCTAACTAGCGGATAATCAAGCTTCTATTTTAGTTAAATGATATGTTTGTCCACTTTATGGCATGAAGAAAAAAGTTCAGTCAGCAGTAGTGAATAACCCTGCACAGAAGCAGATGTCTGTCTCAAAGTACCTGAGAGGGAACGGTAGCTCGGTTTAGAAACTTTGGACAGTTCGTGGTATTACCTCTTCTTCTGGTCTTTATGCTAAGCTAGGCTAATCACCACATTGAATTAAAGTGGTGTCAACCTTCTCATCGCAGATCTCGTGCTCCCAAAGTATGAAATCATTCCTTCAATACACACAATCGTGCATCAGTGCTTCTCCAAATCCCATTATATTTGCCAGGTGAGTGGATGTGGCCACGATTTAGCTAATTCAGCAAACCAGGTTTCAGATTATCTATAGCAGGAGGAGGAATGGGGATGAAAAACGAGCCGTGTTTATGGGAAGAAGGGGAGAAAAAGGAGTGAGGAAGTTAATGAAAGCCTGGGAGGGCGGGTCAAGACAGAGGGACACAGAGGATTAGGGAGAGAGTTAATTAAAGAGAGAAAGAGGTATATGGTGAGGCTTAGGGAGGGTGAGAAAAGTGAGAGCGGGGAAAACGCTGGAGCGAAGCAAGCGAGCAGCAGAGCGAGGGGGAAATATCGCAGCGGAGGATGCGGAGGACGTGGAGGACGCGGAGGAACAGTGGACCAAGGGAGGGAGCTGAGGTGAACGAGGTAGAGGAGATGCTGAGGGACTCCTGCAGCTGTAAGTAGAGAGGAGCAAGGTTAGAGGGAGATGGGAGGAGGAGGAGGAGAGGAGGAGGAGGAGGGCTTAGACCGGTGCCAAGCTGTCCCAGGGGTGATGAATGAGGCCATAATGAAGTATCTGTGCTCTCCTGCCTCTGGCTGGAGAATAACCGCAGCCTTGGCACGGCCGCGAGACCCGCTCAATCATGCCATGAGAGAACACACGCACACACACACACACACACACACACACACACACACACACAACATATTTACTCACAGGAACTTTTGACGGATGATCTCTCTCCCTGCCATCCACCGTACACACACAGACTCACACACACACACACACACACACACACACATTTCTTTTACCTTCTATCCTGTCTTTCCACCCAGACCAGGGGAGGCAGGAGTGTGGGTTTTGTAAAACAGGCTATTGTTCAGTATGACAGGCTGGTAATGCACAAGACACTTTGTGTTTTTTTCACACACACACACACACACACACACACACACACACACACACACACACACACACAGAGTGATGGAAGTCAAGACAAATGGTAAATTCCTCCTCTGCTGTAAACAAGTCGTGCTGTCCTGTGGTTGCCACCGCTGTCACCAGTACACCGAACCGCCAGCCTGGCAGTTAGTCACTGGCAGACAAACAGTGCATGCTCAGTGTGGAGAAGACAATATGGTGAACAGTAAATGTGTCACCCCCCCACACACACACACACACACACTTCCATACATCTGTGCTCGTGAAGGCTGATCCACAGCAACACATCCCAAAGTGAAATTGCAGCCATTGCAGTGATGCAACCAATCAAAGGCCACCTGATTTTTTTTTTTAAAACACAACTTTTTATTTTATTCAAGTAATATTCACAGCGCTTTGACTTGACCTTCGGAGCATTCTGCCAGTGTCCTTTTCTAGCCATGTCTCTGCATGCGGTTTGCCTGCCTCCTTGCTTGTGCCACACCTGTATCCATGGAGACAGGCAAAACCTCTCATTCAAGCCTGAAATGCTACTATGACACACACCTCTCTGAACCCACCTCCTGTTGATACAATGTGGTCTTCCTCTGAATTAGAAGGAATGTTTTCCTCTGAGAAACATTAAATGAGTTTATATAGACTTTTGTCCAGTGATGGATGCTCGAATTGATATGTTCGTATGGAAATGGATTCAGGTGCTATTTTTGTGCCAGCCTTTAACTCGTGTGAATCTTTATCTGCAGTGGAAACAGGGGGAAGCTTTAAATTACAGTCGGGAACATCACTGGATGTACAGTATAGCCTAAACTTTGCTGACAGGCAGTATTTTCTCCCAGAAGACATCAGCTAGGAGAGTGAAGGAGAACTGTTGGTAGAAAGTAGGACAGGGATGATGGATCTCTCTCTGACTCTCCTCTCTGTGAATGACTATCCACTAGTATCCTCTAGTATGTGCTTGTGTATGCAGCATGAACAGTACATGGCAAAGTACTACATGGGACTACATAATCCCCCTTCCACCAAACTTTACACATGGCACAATGCAGTCAGACAAATACCGCCAAACCCAGACTTGTCCATCAGATTGCCAGATGGAGAAGCGTAATTCGTCTCTCCAGAGAATGCATTTCCACTGCTGTAGAGTCCAGTGTGCTTTACACCACTGCATCCGACGCTTTGCATTGCACTTGCTGATGTATGGCTTAGGGGCCGTCCATACAAAGACGTTTTAGGAGGGTAAATGCACAAGTCTTGTGCGTTTCGCCCTGCCATCCATACGGATCCGGTGTTTTCGGGGCCTGAAAACGCACTTTTTTGAAACCAGCTCTCAGGGTGAAAAAGAAAAAAAACAACACCCCTCGGTTTCGTGTTTGTTTTCATGTAAACGGCGAAAACGAATACGATGACGTCATCGGCCCGCCCCTCGACCCTCGAGCCTGACTTCTTCCCCCGTGACGTCTCGTAACAACAATAACGGCGGCCTACGTGCTCGTGGCAGATATTCTGCTCGTCTGTAGTACGTCGGCGTTTTAAGGCCACTGTATGAAAACAACGGAGCTGAGACAGGGGGACGATATTCCGGGAAAAAAAGTTGCAGATATGCTTCTTTATTACAATGCTAACAAACAACCGCTAGCTAACTTCCCATGAATGTAGGCATTTATTTGTCTAATTAATCCATCCCAACGTGTGACAACGCCTCGTCAAGGTCCTTAGGGTGACAGCTGTTGGTGCTTATTGTTGGTTTTATTTATACGGGCCAAATTGTCATCTTATGGGTGTTTATTGATCGGGTGGTCGGGTGGAGATTTAGCCGTAGCTCTCACGTGTTGCCATAGCAATGGCAAACATCCGGTCAAGCTCCGTCTCCGGCCTGGAATATGTACTACAGCGCGCTGAGTCGTTTTCAGTGGATTCATCTGGATGCAGATTTTCTTGAAACGACGCCAAGGCAAGCTGCTTGGCTCAGTATCATACAGACAGACAGCCTGTAGATCGGTTCCAAACAAGTCATCATTCCAGCACCCCAGCCTGCATAATGCTCTCTGTAACTTTTGTCTCCACCACCGTTGCAAGCTGTTCTTCTTCCCTGCTCATATATCCTCATCTTCAGAATTTATTTCTCTCCTTCTTCCTGCCATCTTTGTTTCTGCCTCTCTGTAAACTGGCCACTAATGGTTTGAAAATTGATTCCCAGCAGTCTGTGATTCATGTCCCCTCCGGCTATCTTTTGCCAATTTTTATATCCGGAAAAGAATGCCACAAAGCGAACGCACGCACGCATAAACATAGCATATGCTGCTGTCACAGTCGGTTGTGGAAGTTTTTGTTGTCTCTTTTACAAGGCGAGGTTGCATGTTCGGTGAGGTGTGAAGCACAATGAGATGAACATAAGCAGCGATCAAATACA